>VXAD01006729.1:0-30082 GCA_013399195.1 Dicrurus megarhynchus
CTGTCCTGACACTGCTGTCCCAACAGTTGTGGTCAAGGAGTGAGGGGTCAGTCATTGTGATGTTGTGGAACCATGGGGCTCTGTGACCTCAGAGCCTGCTGTGACCTCAGAGCCCTTCTGTCACCTCACGGCCAGGCTGGGGATGGATCTCAAGGCTGGAATTTTCCTTCCTGGGGAGGGAGCTCGTCCTGCACGGCAGCTCAGTCCAAGGGCTGGAACAGCCCCCCCAACTCAAGCTCACAGGTCTGCCCTGTGTTCTGGGCACTGGCACAGGGGCAGTGAGAGCTCCCATGCCCTCAGAACAACAGGAGATCACAGCCAAGGATTTCTGAGCTCCTCAGGCGCTGTCAGCCACAGCCCACAAGGCTGAGGAGTGAGTGAGCTCTGGCTGGAGACAAGTGCAAGATTCCCTCCTGCTGGCAGCTTCCTGAGTGGAGCCCAGATTGGCACCTTGCAGGAGCCATGGCTAACGCAGCCATTTTCTTTCATGGGAAAGGTGAAGCCTTTACTTCACCATTTGCTCTTCATGTGAAATTTAAGGGACTGCTTTCTCTTATAGTCCTCAAAGAACACAGTCAATTAATAAAACAGGAAAAACCACCCAACCTCTTAAATGGTTTCAGCTGCAAAAGGAAACCTTGAGGAGCATGCAGTGGGTCTGTGCTGCTTGCCCAACCCAGAGGCCTTCCATGGTGGAGTGACCGTGTCAGTGGACAAGGGAAGAGCTATGGATGCCACCACTCTGCCCTTTTGTAATGCCCTGGACACAGCTCCCCGCCCAGCATCCTTCTCCCTTGTCTGGAGAGCTACGGATCTGATGGAGGCACAGTTTGGAGGCCGAGGAACTGGCTCACATCCAGAGGGTTGTGGCCAATGGCTCAGAGTCCTGATGGACGTCAGTGACCAGTGTGACCTCAGGGTGACAGCAAAACCATCCCTGGACACTGGGAACTCAATGTCCTGATGGTGCTGCTGGACAAGATGAGAGCTGGAGCTGCCTCCCAAAATGAACTGTTCTGATTCCCCAAGTCTTTCAGCACTTGCTCAGTGAATAAGCAGCTGATGGAAGTGCAAAGATACTGAGAAACCACACAATCCCTTCCCTGGGAAGACATCTCCCCATCCAAACCGCACCTGTCTTTATCCAGCTCCAAGGGGAACAGATACATACATCTAATAAAGTTACTAGAGCTTTAAATAAAATCTCTTTATTTATCCTTTTGCTATGAAGTTGTGGTTAGAAAGAAGTTTTATTTTATACAGTTACATTTAGTAAAATCATTCAGTAACAGATCTTTTTAAGGTGTCAAATCCTTGAACTGCAGCAAATCCCTCCCTGATTTCCATTCATCAGTACCTGCAGTCAGGGAGGGATCAGAAGGTCCTGTCCAGGGGGTGGGAGCAGATGTATGCCCTCTTCTCCAGGATCTGCTTTGCAGCTTTTTTAATGGAATCATCCAAGTTTTCATCGGCATCTATGGAGGAACAGAGAAAAGTCAACTAAGGTACCATAAAGAGCTGTTCTAAATTTCTGTCAAAAAGTGTTTTTGAATACAAATGCAAGTATGTGGGTGCCAGGAAGAAACAGAACATTCTCTTCTGGAAAAGACTGATTACTACAGACTGAGTTTCAGAGACCCAATGCCCAACTGGTCAGTACTTCCCAAAGAGTCCAAATCCCTCATTTTAATCAGATATTTGTCAGAAGTATTTGCTACTGAGAGATTTTATGTTCCTCAAAAAAAGAACCCCAGCAGTTTGCTTTAGCTATGAAGAGTCTCTTTTCACCAGGTTCCAGCTCTGCTCCTTGTTTGAATTAAAAGCAGAGCAGAACTGTTCTGTTGGTCACATCAAACCCACCGACTGTTGATCACAGTCTGTGAAAGACAGAAGAGTGTAAAAATTATTTCATTTTATAGTACTTACATTTTTCTAATTGAGCCATGGCATAATTATTCTTGAAATAGGCTTCTGTGCAGAAGATATTTGTAAGAAGCACCTGGAAAAGGAGTAAAGCTGAGTTAAAAAACAATGAATGAGTTCCATAAAGAAAACTGTGTAGTAAAAATACGGTAATTTAAACTCCTCAAAGCCCTTTGATGACAGAGCCCTGCACCCCAGTCACGTGCAGTGCAGCCTCAGCTGTCCCTTTGAGCCCAGAGCTGCCAGGGGTCAGGGCTGGGATGAGCCTTCACCCAAAACTGGCTCCAAAACTGACTGGGAATCAATCCAGGATGGGGCTCACACACACAGAGCAAAGCCTCAAGGCCAAAGCCAAAGCTTCATCGGGCTGGATTTGTTTGAACACTGAATTGTAGCAAATTTGCTCATCCTGTAACTTAATTGTTACCAGGAAACTTTACATGAGCTGCTAAATAACCCCTTTCCTGTCCTGAACTGTATTGCCCAAACGCTGTAGTGATTCTGTGTTATAACAAATGATTATATGAAAAGAGCTTGGGAAGAACTGCATGGTGTTACCAGATTTGAGAACCTGCAGAGTTGTGACGAGGTTCTCACTGTCTCTGTAGGTGCTAAAGAAGTATTTTAAACACATTGAGGGTGTGCAGCTCAACGAGCAGAGCCCCCGAGAGGCTCCTGCACTCTGGCAGGTTTAGCCACGTTCTGCTGCACTTCTGTGGGAGAGTTTGCTGTAAATTCCCCACAAATGCAGGCTGCCTGCTCCCAGGAGCACAGATGGAGTGGGAATGGCTGGTGCTGAAGGACACTCACCTCGTGGTCGTGGTTCCTGAGCCCGATGCCGATGGAGCGGCTCGCCCGGGAGATGGCTGCAGTCATCGCATACAAATTAATCACCACATCTGCCACTCTCTTCAGCACCAGCTGCTCCTCCACTATCGTCTGGGAGAGCAAAAATCACTATTAGCTTGTAGTTTGTCAGCTTAAAACTTAAAGCAAATATCAGTGCTCACACTTTGTGTTTATGTCCAGCTTTATTTCCCATAAATAGCTTCTACCCTAGGTCAGAAATTATCATTGTTAGTTCTGGATTAACTAAGATGCACCTTTTAACAGTCTTCTTGTAAAATCGCTGTGTGTCTTAAACAGCTTTGCTAAATGCCTGCAGCAGGAGGATTTGTGCTTACACAAGGAGTAGAAAACAACTAATTCACTGAGGGTGCTGGTGCTTTGGTTTTGGCTTTAAAAACGTAACTTGTCCATTACGCTGAGTACAGAATGTCAGTGTTTTCTCACACTCAGTGAGAAGATGTGAAGGCAGTGCTGGCTCCTGCCACACACAGTCCCCTGCAGGTTCCAGTGGGGCCCCGAGGATAAAGAGTTTTCTAACAAAGACAGCAGACAAAATAAACAGTTACCTTGCCAAACCTACTGAGCAGGCCCCTGACTGTAGTTCCAAAATAATAAACGTTTTCTTCAAGTTTCTTGGCACTCTCCTATGAAACAAAACAGAAAATACAACAATTTGAGTAGTTCTATAACAGAAAAAGCAGCACATCCTCACCCCCTTTAAACAGGACACTGGATTTTTCTCTTGGTGGGCACCAGTCTTTTTTTAACATTCATCCACTTTGCTGCTGAAAGCCAGACAGGCACTATTCTTTCTCTAAAACATGCATTAAAATTTTCTAGTTTACTCTTGATAACTTTAGTTACAGGCTTATGCTGACAGAACTAACAGAACATCCCATGAAAAATACACCTTATCTTTTTGCTATTAACAGAGCATTAATTTTTGCTCATAAAAACCCTTTCCTAAGAGATCAAGCAAGTATGTGTATGTGTAATTCACAGAAATGCTTACCTGAAACTCTGTTCCAATTAAACAGGAAGAGCTCCCGTGTTTTGTGACTGGCCTTACCACAAAGGGCAGCCACAGACCATTACAGACACTTTAATTTGGTGAAGGCTCAATTTATACAAATTACCCAGATGGATCTAAACCTGGATTTGGTATAAACGTGGGCTTAGAGCAGCCTTCATTCTCCCTTGATACCTGTACAGTCACTGTAACTTCTTACCCTGACATGGTGGCAACATCACTTGCACTGGAAAATCTCACTGTTCCTAAGCACACACAGTGTTTTGCAAAAACAGGAGATCCAGCTGTGACAAGCAGCAAAGGGAATAAACACAAAAGCTCAGCACTGAGGCCCTTACCTGGAGGCTGGGATGCACCACCCCACGGTCACCTACAAGCCCCAAATCCACCTTCCTGCCCAGGGTGTCCTGTAACCTGGTCAGGAACTCCCCCAGGGCCACTCCCACGTTTCCTTTCTTGATTGCTCTGAAACGTTGGGGAAAGAACAGATGTTAAGGAAATTCCACGAGGTTCAGACATAACCAGGTGAAATTCCAAATGCTTTAGCAAAACACCTGCAGTTTGCCCATGAATTACCAAGCCATCAGCTCCTCTCCAAGACACCCACGAAGAATTCCAGAGACCAGCTCTCAATATGCACAATGCAGCTGTTGTGCTAATACAACTTCATTCAGATACAAAATATTCATTACTGGTCTTGTAGGAAATAATTACAGCTTGTGTAAACGTCTAAGAAAAAATGCATTAAATGCCATGACTCCTAAAGCTATGAACCATCCCATTAAAAAGACAAAGAGGCCCTGTAACAGTGAACTTTTACAGGCAGTACATTGAAAATACTGCAGGTTTTTCCTACAGCTTCCCCTCTCATCTATAAAGTGACCACGTTTTGTTTAATTTATTAAAAAACTATTAACAATAAATAAGAACATACTTAATTTTGTCCGTTAAGATCTTGCCTGCATGCTGCATCCCTGTCAGGGCAATGTACATTCTCAGGATTTCATTGGTTCCCTGGAGAAAACAGAAGAGAAAGTGAGACAGGTGGGTAACGACAAGGTTTGCAATAGTCAGTGTTTTCCAAGCAGGCCTGCTGTGCCCCTCTGCCCTTCCCACTGTTCCAGTATCACAGGATGACTCTCCCCACCCATAAATTGCTGCCTTTTGCTTTATCTCAATTTTAATTCTGAGTTCATGGGGCTGTGCAGAAGTTGGGCTCCTCATTATCAAACACACAAATGCATCCCAATGAAAGAGAAACCAGACTAAATGCATTTTGAGTGAAAAAAATTCTGCACTATTCCAGTGCAGGAACATTTAAATAGCTGTAAAACTGCTCAAAATGAGCTGAGTTAAAATCAAGTCTGGCAGTGACTCTGATGTGCACGCAATGGTCACTGACAATCCAGCTTGGAAAGAGAACAAACTTCAGAACCAACCTTTTTTTTTAATATAAATGCACATCAATAAGTTAATTAAACTGCTAAGCTGATCTTTTATGAATTTCCCTACTTCACTTGTGAGAAGCACACAAGATGAAAGGTTACTGCTGTAACTCACACTGTGGTCAGCCTATAAAAGCCATCATAGCTTATTTTGTTACAGGGAACCACTATTGATACTGCAAAGAAAACAAGGTTAGCTCTGCAGTCTTACTCTGTCACAAGACTTTGCAGCTGAAGGAACGAAGCCCTGGTCAACTAAACCCTCAGGTTTCTGCTCACCTTCACAGATTGTGCAGTTTGCAGTAAAAATGGGATCCTGGTACTTGCCTCAAAAATGAGCAGTATCCTGGTGTCCCTGAGGTAGCGTTCATAGGGATAATCCTTCATGTAGCCAAGGCCTCCGAGGATCTGCAGTGCCTCACTCACACACGCCCAGGCACCTTCAGAGCTGAACACCTGCCATGGAACAGGGTTTAATCACCAGAGAATAGATAATAAATCAGCAATGAACACAGGATACCCTGCTCTGGGGTTGTACCTACAGGACACTGCTGCAGTGTCCCTGTGGCTCAGGGTGTTTGGTCAAACTGAACCAGTGCCCTTGCAATGCACAAGGCTGTCTCCAAAAGGGCACATGCCAAGGACAGGGGCAGCCCCACACTGGCAGAGCAGCTGTAGCTGCCTCAGCTGGAGCCCAGGAGTTTTCTGCAGTGACCACAGCGTGAGGGACACCCTGGCAGCCATGGCCCAGATATTTCACAGGGTTTGTTCTGCCACCAGTTCCCTGGGAAAGCTGGGACAGCAGCAGCTTGGCCAGGCTGGCAGCTGGAGTGTAACTGAGTGTCCCTGTGCTCATGTGAGGCCTCCTCAGACCCCAGCTCAGGAAGGCTGTGATATTCCCAACCTGTTCCCTGCAGGTTTTATTTCTCGTGGTGACAAAATCCCGAGTCTGAGGCTGTGGGATACAGACAGAACACTACCCATTATTTCATCTGGCTGAAGTGCTTCTATCACCTGTGTAAATGCAGCCCCTGAGCCCTCAGCAGTGCAGACTGAGCACAGAGTCCTTCCCCAGCTCTGCTCACCTTGACCATGGCAGCCTCCACGGAGCAGTCTGGGAAGCCTGGCCTGTCCATCATCCCTGCAGTCAGGTAAGCCATGCTCTCCATCACGTAGGCTTTCACAGCCATCAAACTAAACTTCTCCTGGCAGACAGCAACGTGAGGAATCATAGAGAAATTCAGGAGCAAAAGAGCCCACAGTCAACCCTCAAACTTAAAAACAACTGCAGCTTTCACATGTTTAACATCATCAAATCAATCAATAAAAAGTACCCCTTCAAAACAATCATGAAATGAAAGATATTTTTATACATTTATCATTCTAGACATTTAAAAGATCAGTGTACAGAAGTCAGCAGCAAGTTCACACAAATTTCTAGCAAATCCTTTAAACCAGTACAGCCAAAATACCCCCAATGCAATCTGGCACTTAGCACAGAGATTGAGGTGTTTCATTTTTTGTTACCTGAATTAATCCAAACTGGCTGAGTTTCTTATTGAATTGTTTCCTGGTACAAGCATACTCCGATGTCATTTCTTTAAAGAAAGAAAAACAAATCCATCTCAGAAGGGCTGTGACAGACCATTCCTGCTGCTGGTGTCCTTCCCTGGATGGTGACACTCCAGTCTATGCCCAGGAACCCCCTGGCTGCTCCAGAGGCAGCACTTTGTGAAAAACACCCTCACAATGATGGTTTTGATCAAGTCTGGGACCAAAGGATTTGGAACCAGAGGTGTGACCTGTACTCTTAGAGAAGTAATGAATTTTGGTGCTAATTGATTAGAGAGATCTCTGTTACTGTTTTGGCTACCCAGTTTTATTCCTAATTACTGTGTGTAGCTCTGAGCCAGTTACTCAGGTGGGAGGTTCTAGGGGAGATTACACCTCCTAAAAGCAATAGTACAGAGGTTTTTTTCTTGGGAAGAACATTTTACCTCAGGGAGATCAACAGAGGCAATAACCTCCCACTCTATGAACTGAACCTACACTGCAGGAAAGGAAAAAACCTTTATTTGAAAACCTCTGCAAACAGGCTTTTAGTAACTATTTCACAAAAATATATTTTAAAGATGTCAAAGCATGTTAAGACAAGATCAAGGCTCATGTTCCCATTCTGAATGTCCTGCATTGTCTGCCTCAGGCAGATCAGTTTCTGCTGGCACCCAGCAATCCAGAGCACCCACCTATCAATTTTTTAATCATTCCAGCAGATGCACTGCCCATGCTAAATCTTCCACTGTTGAGGATATTCATGGCAACCTGTGAAGAAACGGATGGGGTTTAGGCCACATTCTCCTTAGGCCATGCTGGTCACTGCTTCCTCAGTGCTTCCCTGCATTTCACTCCTCACTGGGACACACTCCCAGTCCTGGGACACCTGCCCTCACATCAGCCACCACAGCACTCAGCATCCCAAGGAAAATGCTTCAAAACTGGGCTTTTCCTGTCATCCACTACCTCCAATTTTATATCTGAAACAGATGATCCAGTGACTTGGAAATAATCTCTATTCTAACTACATGAAGGTAAAATGTAGATAAAAATGTATTTATCTGCACTGGTAAACAACATTCCAGCTAGACAGCACTGCCCCAGTTTATGAGATGAAGAAGAAAAACATAGTGTTTCTTCCTGCAGCTGACCTGTGATGGCTGCTCTCTGCCTCAGATTCCTTTCAGCAACATACCACAGAAGGGAACATGAATGAAGGTGTAGAAATGAAACACAGATCAATAACGTACAAAAATAGATTTTGGAATCTGGTGGTGCTCTTTCTCAACATGGGTGACTCAGGTCAAAGCCTGTTCAGAAAGAAGTCACTGTCCTACATTTTAACTTGTGCTAACTATCTCAGGAAGACATCATAAAAATCTTCTTTTAATCTCTACTACATTAAAGAAGATTATTTAATTTAGCATTTAGGCCTGCACTTGCCTGCTACAGCAGGAGTAAGAAATGGAGGAGTAAGAGCAGTTTTGCAACCCCCAGGTCACAGTCTCAGAGAAGGGTTACACTGCCTGTGTAAGTGGTATCTGTGGTATCTTTCCTGGTGTCCTGCCAGCATTTCCTTGTGCAACAATCCAGCCCTGGAGAAGCACCTGACAGCCAGGGCACCTTGGACCTGGGCTTGCCTCCAGCCAAGCCCTGTGACACTCATTCCTCCCTGTCCCTTTCCACATTCTGCTGGAGGAGCCAGCACAGGACACGTCCTCCATTCAGGTCAGAAGGGCAGCTGAAGTCACTCCCTTGTCTGAAGGGACACCACAAAAAACAATCCAGAGCCCAGCAAAGAGCAGAACTGGCTCTGCGACTGCACTGAGAAGAAACCCACAGGAATCTGAGGTTATGGCACACTGTGCACTGTCCAGTGACACCAATTTACACATCAGTGCAGGAGTCTGTCCTTCAGTATCCTTTAGTGTGCCAGTGTTCACACCACCCATGAGGAAACTCCAGTACAGGGGGGAAAACACTCTCCTTCAGGCTTTTAAAAATCACCAGCAGTTATTCTCCACTGCTTACCTTAAATCCCCCTCCAACTTCTCCAATTACATTCTCTATAGGCACTTTGGTGTTTTCAAAATGTACTTCACAGGCTGAAACACAGAATTAACACTTGATCAAATATGACACAGAAATATTTAAAAGACATTCAGGAACACAAGTCACTATTTGTAGCAAGAAATTAAATCTTCCCAATGCATTGTTTATGACAGAATTACACATGCTTTGCCAAGGAAGTGAGAATGTGGCAAAAGGCTGTAGTTGACATCAATTACTGATGTAAAGCATTAAAAATGTAATGAATGTACATTGTGCAAACAGAGAACCACAGTTTTGTCTTTATTTTGTTTTAGTTCTAAGGAACTGACTGAGCAGTCAAGTCCAGAAGACAGATGGTGAAAAGCTGCAATCATTAATAAGCTTAAGAGCTGATGAAAGTGCACTTCTAGATTAAACCTATTGGTCACTGGATCTCCTGAGTGATTTCTTTCACTGCACAGTGAATGAACTGCCCAGTATGGATTTCTTATTTCAGACCCTGCATCAGGAAGGGCCCCTAGGAAAAGCCACCAAAAGAAACATGAAACTTATACTGTAACGTGGAACAGATATTGATCTGCCTCTGAATGCAGATGACCTAACCAAAATAAAACATTAAGCTATTAAAACAATCTCTGCTAACTATTTTAAGTGGTTCTTACTGTTGGAGCCTCGAATGCCTAATTTATCCTCGGGCTTGCCGTGGGTGACGCCCCCAAAGTCGCGCTCCACGATGAATGCAGTGATTTTATCCTTCACCTGCCCCTCTTTATCCACAACCTCTGTCCTGGCAAACACTGTGAAAATACTTGCAATGCCACCATTGGAGATCCAGACCTGTTTTGAGAGAGGGAAGGTGTGTAAGAAATGTAACTGTGCTGATTTTGGGAGCACAGTTCCCAAGGGTTTTGTAAGAGACTGGGCAAAGAACAGAGTGCTGAAAAATTGCTGCTCCTTCCTTCAATTCTAACGAGAGCCTGCTTCAGTGTGAGCACGTTTCTGAGGGCAGCTGACCACACGTGGTAAGTTTAGAGCAACTTTTAAACCAGAATGTAATATCAGTATGAATGAAATGAAAATCCACAGTGCATTTCCACAAAAGCTGGTATGTCCTGCTGCTGATGGCACGTGAGGGATACAGGGGCAATGCAGACTGGACAAACCCTGTGCCCAAACATTATTTAACTCTCATGAGAAAGTCTCTGATCAGCCTCTCCCCCAGGGTGGGTCTCTTCACACCACAAATGGATCAAGAACTACAGACCAAATCTGCAATGCATCAAATACTGCTGAACCAGGACATCTCTACATTTCTTCAAGACTGGCTTTTGCCACTGTTTCTTTCAGCAGAAAGCTTCCAAGCAGCCCTATTTCTAATGAAATATCAAGTTTTCTTTTAAAATCTAGCCTAAAGAATGAAGAGATGGTAAAATACAGATTTAGGTTTCTTTTCACCTAAGCTGCCATGGAGGGGGCTGATTAACTAATTACCCAACTCTCCCTGAAGCTGAACCCACAAGTGGGTGATGGAGAAGGAGCCTGGGCTGGTTTTCTATTTTTCTTACCAGGAGTTTAATGAAGCAAATCCCTAAGAGTGATTTTCTGTTCTCTTTGTGCCTGACCCAACAAGGGTCATTCTCCTCTAGCCTGGAAACCTCCCAGTTCCAAACTGGTGCAAAAGACAAGGACACTTCCCACACACTTGTAACAAAACCCTTTCCTATTCCCAGTCTGGGTGGGTACCTTGGAGCCATTTAACAGGAAGTATTTCCCATCTTCACTCAGGGTTGCTCTTGTCTGGATGGATGCAGCATCACTCCCACTAGAAAACAAACAAGTTATTAATATTTAAAGAAACAAACACGCTTTAAAAAACCAAACCAGCATATTTTCCCTCTTTCCCATCCTTTAAAAAGGAGGGTTTAATTAAATAGCAGTGTATCAACTTTAGTTTTTAACTGACAAGGAAGCTCACTAGATTGAACAGCTCTGAAAGGTACCTGAGGGGACATTTCTGCTCATTACCATGTTATCAGGGTTATGACCTGACCAGAATGTGCAGAATGCCACAAAAACAACTTTTTGGAGCTACTCTTTGTGCTGTGTGAACACACAATGAGCCTGTCACTCTAAAACACATCCAGTTCAAAACGTCTAAGCTATTCCTCTGAAGTTCACACCCTGTTCTACATCCCAGGTGAAAAGAGGCTCAACAGGAAGGAAAAATAACCACATGACAGCCTCCATCAACGAGCACTCGGGTACACCAAGGAGAAAACCAGCAGTGAATGACACCACCACAATCACAAGTTTCCATGCTGTGATTGAAGGCTCACACCCTGCTTCAATCACCCCCTTGCTCCATCATGTAACCAGCAGCTCAACCTCCCCCTTGAAAGAAGCTTCCTCCCCCACAAATTCAGATACCCCAAGGGCTCACTGGGGATGTTCAGCTGCAGTCAGTGTTAAGTTCTCTGAACAGCCAGATCTCTGCTGGTATTTTAATAGGATCAGATTGCTAAAACTTAGTTCTAAAGATGATTACTTCTGTGCTCTAGAACTGCAGCCTCTCAGAAGACTGAAGGTGAAGTTACTAAGACCAGCAACCTTTTTAAAAATCACTGTGATAAGACAGATGTAAGAGGAATTTCAGAACATGCTTAGCCCTTGTTTTTTTCCTGTGTGCTACTCCCAAGTCCCTTCAATGGTCACTTGGTTAAAATCTCTGTGCTGGTTTAACTTTCACCTGCAAATGGAACAGCTTTGAGAGGGTCAAAGCCCAGCTTAGGACCTTGGAAAAAACCATCACTGATGTCTGGGAGGTACCTACACCACAGCAACATGAAAACCAGCAAGTAAATCAAAGGCTGATTGGAAGCCACTTGAGCAGACACAAGTTCAAACTCTTTTCTGCATGGACAAGCAAGACTCAAACACTCAGCTGGTCTCAGTTCCCTCCACAGTCACACAGCAAACCACCTCCTGTGTGCTTTGCAGAAAGCTGTCCCTCTTCTGCACTTACACAGCTTGCAGCATTAGAACCAGCCTATAAAAAACTAATAAATACACCTATCTTTGAACTGAAGTTGCTGCTACAAAGGTGCCTCTTCTAAACTCCAAGTAACACCAAAATTCTTCCTTTTATTTTTGGCAGCTCCTTCAATACAGGGTTTTGTATTCTGAGTAAGAACTGAAAACATCCTAAACAGTCACAGCACATTATTTGTGACGCAGCACAAAGCATCCTTTCAATTCATCAAAGAAATTAAGCAGACGAATTCCTGGGATGGGAACAACAAGAGTCAGGGATTTCATGGAAACTGCCAAAAGCAGCACGTTGGGGAAAGAGTAATTCCACAGTCTGGAGTGGTCCTTTAAAAAATAAAGCATTGCTGGATATACTGAAGCCACAGGCCCCAGACAATGAAGATTTCAGCTATTAAGCACTGCAGATGAAGCAGTAACCCCACTCTGGAGCTGTGGGGCAGCAGCACCTGCCGGGCTCGGTGAGGCAGAAGGCAGCGATGTGCTCCCCCGACGCCAGGCGGGGCAGGTACTTGGCCTTCTGCTCCTCGGTGCCAGCAATGAGGATCCCCTGCAGAAACAAGCAACAGAGAACTTTGCAGCATCACCCTGTGGAAAAAGAGATGGGGCTGACAAGTTTCAGCACGTTCAGAAAGCTTCATTTGGAAATTTTATGGCACGGCAAGAGACAGTTTAATTAAACAACAGAGTGTATTATTTTTCAGGCATTAAAATATTTGCCATTAGCATTGTCTGCTAAATTCCATGAGGAATTTCCTCTTGCTATAATGAACCTACTGTGGTTTCAAGCTTCATTCTACCATCCATCCACCACTAAAAGGTAAATACCTATGGTTGTATTAAAGTTCAAAATTCGCACACTTGCTCTTGGACGAGTTTTCTCCTCTAAGCTCCCCAACACGCAGCCTCATCCAGCCAGACAAAGTTGCTCTCTTCTGAATCTTCTCCCTCCTCATCACCTGAACCCCCCTGATATTTTATTTATTTAATTCTATTTATTCTAACTACTTTAAACAAGTTTGGTCAATGAAAAAAAACCAACTTGGGATAATTTAAAGTAGTTTTTCTAAGAATAATTATCTGAATAGTAACTTTCTTGTGTACTTCATATCCAGCCTTTCTGCTGCATGAGAGTCTTACACTGAACCAGTGCCAGGGGCTGCTGGGGACACCAACAACCTGATTTATGTTTCCCCAGTAATTCTGATTTGTTCCACCCAGGGCCCACATTTTTCACTTCACCTTTTCCATGCAATCCATGCAGAACCACTGGACCTAAAGCAGCAGCATTACCTTCAGCCCAATGGCCTGATGAGCTGCCAGGGTCACTGCAATAGAGCCATCCAGGGATGTGATTTCTCCCAGACGTGCATACATGGTGTTTGACAGACCCAGCCCACCTGGAACAGGCACCAAGTTTTATTTTAGTACATAGAACGTGCCCCTTCCCCCCCCAAAAAATCCATTTCAAGTACAGAAATGCAGGAATGTAACACCTTTAATTGGAGAGCTACAAAAGTGACACAAAACAGCTCCCGAGCAGGCTTCCAAACTGGTGCTAGAGAAGGGTAAAACACAACCCTTCCAAAATGTCTTTAATAAAAAAAAAATGAGTATACCAAGAAACAAACTTGGCACCAGCACATGCTTTCTGCAGGAAGTAGGATAAACCAAAGCTAAGTATGAGTCTAATGTTCAAGAATTTTATGCTGTCAGGACCAGAAGTCCTGCTCCACGTAATTTAAGACTGTTTTACGTAATACTGGTGAATAAAAAATTTAATCAAGATAATATTTTGTCCAGGGTAATAATTTTCTCCTTGGGACAGTGGTGCAAGCCAGGATAACCCACAGCTCATTCTGCAGATGTCTCAACAGCCCCACTATTGTGTGTACACTGAATAAATGCAAGAAGAGTCTCCTCTGACACCACTAACTCACATCAGGGCCTTTAGACCCTTCCTCTTCAGAGCACGTGGATTCAAACTCACACTCCTCCTTTCCAAACTCTTCCTTCTTCTCCCCTTTCCCAGCAGTGCTGGGTTCAGAATCCACAGGAATTCCAGTGGTGCCCGTGCCAATACCCCATGATCTGCGTGAGCTCCGCTGTCCCCACTAAAGGTCTGCACTTCAACCAAAGAGGCCACTGCTACAAACCTCAGTGAAGAGCACCCTGCAGTGCATGAAGCACTGAGCAGGTATGGCTTTAAAACATGACAAGCACCACCAAAAATGCAGGAAATGGGGAATAACCTCATTAGAAGTATATTAATTATGGTGCAGACTAGAAGAGCTGGCTTAAGCAGGCAGAGCTCCTCCACAGCCATGCTCCTGCTGCTGTGTCCCCTCAGTAACCAGGGACAAAGCCTCAGCTGCTCACCTGGCCAAATGACCACTCCTGGAACAGTCCAGACACATTTGCCAGACCCCAAAATGCAGCCCTAAATACACTGGGTTACTCCTCTGTGACATTTACTCACCATACTCCTCTGGAATCTGCATGCCAAAGAGACCCAAGTCCTTCAGCCCTTGTAAGGTTTCAGGCGGGATTTTCGCATCCTGATCGATTTTCTTCGAGTCCACTACAAACACAGAAGGTTTTATCATTTAACACCGTGCTTCTCAGTGCCCAGAGCAGCTGTGAGACTGCAGGGTTCCCTCACCAGGGCCAAGGTCACTGAGTGCCCTGAGCCAGCAGCAGCGGGATCTCGAACCTGTGTGAGGGCCCAGACCTGGGGACCTGAATTCCCTGCTGGAATTTTCCTCCAGTCTTCTGAACCAGCTTCAGAGAAGCCATAGAACTCGTGGCACCAGAGAGAGACAGACTTCTCATCCCCAGCTTCACATGAATTACTCCTTTCTAGCTTCAGCCTGACTGTCCTGTTTGTTCTCATGACACATTCAGGAAAAGGACTTGGAAGTGGGAAAAGTCCAGGGTTTATTTCATTTTCTCAAACACTTCTGTGTATATAGGTTGTGCATGTCAGCAGATTCCAAGACTAGAATAAGCAAAATATTTCCAGGATTTTCTATCTGAACCAAGTCTAGGTCATGAATACAAGAAAAAAAAAAAGTACGTAAATGAGGTAATTAGAAAATCTTGTTCTTAGGAGTTTTTCAAATTATTGGAGGATTAAAAGAGCTGCTCTGTACCATGGCAGTAAAAACAAACAGGAATTAAGCAGCTCAGGAAGCTGTAAGCTGCAGCAGAGGGAGCACAGCCATCCTTCCAAAAAGTACCCAAGAGGTGCCTCTGCAAAAGCAATGGAGCATCCTGGGGACTCCTCACATTCACCCCAGTGACAGAGCACTGGAACCTCTGTGGGAACACCCACATAGATGCTCTGATGCTCTTCTGGGAGAAAAAACCCTCATTTTGAAAAAGACTTGTTGTTCCCTGTGCTAACCTTTCAGCCCCACAGCCCCAGATCCGTTTCTGGGGTGTGCCCTCAGCAGCTCCAGGGGGAGAGGTGGTTTTTCCCTCTTGCTCCATGATGCCCACACAGACCCGCCCTGGTGTCCAGTCACTGCCCAGCCCCAGCTGACTCTGCTGAGAGGAGTTTCCTTCCCCAGTGCCAATGACACCAAGCTGCTGTTTAAGGCTGCCTTAGTGACCTATTTTTACCACACCCCTCAGTCACCCTGAATAAGTAAACAGAAATAGCTGGGAATTCAGAGATGAGCAATTTCCACCTGCAGTTAAGGCTCCATAGTTTGACCTTCTTATTCCTCCCCTAAACATCAGGTTGTTTACTCCATGAATTATGCTCCCCAACAGAGCAAAGAATTAAAAAATGTAATTTGAATAAATTCTTTATTTACTGCCAGTGAGCAACACTACAATTTTACAGTTAAAATCACCTGGCTCTCACAAATGGTGATGTGTGACAACCACTGGCTTCTCCAAACTCCTACAGTGTTTGGAAGACCAGGGCTGGCATCTCTGCCAGTGGGGAGCCTGAGACAATACTGCTTAACTGCCTCAGAAATTGCTGTCTGTGAAAACCAATATCCTGCAATTGTTCTGGAATCGGCTTATCCGTGGCAGCACTAATAGAAGGAACACCCTGCAGTGCTCTCTGGAATGCAGATGGGGAATAAGACCTTTCCCAAATAGAATTAATACTCTAATGCTGAAAAAACATAAATGTTTTTGATTCTTCCTAGCTCCTCAATGAGCCATAATTTCTGAGTATCTCTGCTGCATTTTGGTACCATTAGTTTTAGCAGAGCAGGACAGTTAAAAAGTTCTAGGAAAAAAAAAAACCCACAATATATGAAGAGGTAAAAAGCACAATTCAACTGAGCTGAAACCAATTTCAACTCCTATCTCTATCCCAGAATGCTTTTACTTCCTGTTTTTTTCTGGTTTGGAATTTATGTCTTCTGATCAGCATCCAAGTACTCCCCATAAAAAGCCATAAATGGACATGCTGTAGAATCAGCATCACTATATGAGTAGCAATAAATGCATAAATTAAATGTTTTAATTATAATAATCTTACTCAACTGCTATAGCTAAATCATTTTGTAATCACTAAAACACTGGCATGAATAAAAACATAGTAACATACCTTCTTCATTGAAGAATTTTTCCACAGGTCCCACAAACTGGTTGATCTCTGCCAGTTCTTCATTGCTAATTTCTGGGTATGGGAAAACTTCTTCCTAAAATAGGAGAATTATTTAATAATTTTTAATACATGAATCATGCAATTGAAATAAAAATTCAAGGACTTCTGCCTTGCAAAGTCTCTAAAACACTGTGCAAATTAAGATTCGTGGAAAATGTTCCGAAACAGAAACAGAGATCCACAGGACCCAACTTTATTGCACACCAAAACCAAACCAGAAGGTGTTACCTGAACAACAGAAACATTAGCGAGAAATGAAGAGATTTTTAAGAACTACAAGGATACAAAAATCCTTCATCACCCATGAGCTTTGTCAGTGTAACCCCATTTATGTATTCATAAAAAATGAGTTTAATTTGTATCCAAATCAATGAACTGTTATAATGTTTCCAAAGCTCAGCCCAGGAACACTGTCCCTTGCAAATCTCACCTGTTAATGCCTCGAGGACAAAGGTGAGTGAGCCCCACCACTCCTTATCACCACCAGGGTGTTCTGGTCATAAACTGGGAGCAGCACGACCCGAGAGGTTTGAATTGATAAAAAAATCCAAGCAAGGAACCCAAGAAGTGGGAGACTACGTGAGAAGCACAATTCTAAAGTTTACTGCCTTTCCCCTTTTAAACAGAGGAGTTTATCTCTGTCCACACAAGTCTGTTCAGGATACTCTGAGCAACAATATCAGCATCAAAAATTCAGGACCTGGGAAATGCTGGAGGTTTTCAGAAAGCTGTTGTATTGAAATTTGAGAGACAAAAACCCCAGGTATATCTGAGGAGGGGTTTAACACCATGGAGCCCGAGTGCTGCCTGTTGTAACACTTTACCTGACAAGGTCTGTTGCAGCAGACGTTATTGCTCAACTCATCTCAGCAGATTTGAGTTGTTCCTTCTTTCAATTTACTTCACCCTGCAATGTCTGGTAAATGCACACTCTAAGCCTTGCATTAACAAACTCTGGTTAATACACTGCTCTGTCTCAGATTTAAACCCTTTTGACCAGTCCCGTCTCAAGGCACGACAAGAATTTCAATCTTTCCTACCAAAAACTGTAGGCGGAAGTTTGCATAAAGTCTCGATCCTGGAAGCAAAAGCAGAGAACAAAGCGGTGCAAGCCCTGCGGAACGCCCGGTGCACACAGACACCCGTGTTTCCCGGGGAGCGTGCGGGGCAGGCAGGCACAGGGGCTGCGGCTCAGCGCGGCTCTCGGGTGCGGGGTGTCGGGGTCATCCTGAGCTGCACCGCGTGTTTTGTGAGCAGGGCTGCAGAGGGGGCACTCCCTTAACCGGCTCCAGCTGAGGGGCACTGGACACGCAGAGACGCCTCTTGCCCGCTCCGTGTCAGGGCAGGGAGCTCCGCAGGGGGATCGGGACAGGCTGGGCCCGCGGGCTGAGGGACAACCAGGCCACGGGCCGGCTCCTGCCCCGGGCTCACATCAACCCCCGCAGCCCCAGGCTGCGGATGAGCAGCTGGGAAACGCCCTGGGGGCGCTGGTGGCAGCGCTGGACGCGAGCCCAGGTGGGCGATGGCCCCGGTTTGTGCCAGCCCCGGCGTGGCCCCAGTCCCAGGGCAGTGCCGGCCCCGCCGTGCCCTCCCCGCTGTCCCTCGGTGCAAGGGCGGCGACCCCCGGGCAAGGTCGCCCCCGGGACCCCCCCGGGCAACCCCATCCCCGCGGACCCACCTTGCGCAGGGTGCCGAGGAACAGCTCCTTGGCGAAGGCGCGGCGGGGCGCGGCCGTGCGCAGGCCGCGGGCTGTGGGGCCGGCCCGGGGCCAGGGCCGGGCGGCGCGCAGGGCCCGCAGCAGCAGNGTATGGGGACAGACCCGCTCACGGGTTCTCTCCTCCGGCCCCGGGGCGGGGCACGGCCCACAGCCCGCACCGGGCGGTGCTTCGCTCGCAGGGACCGCGGGTATGGGGACAGACCCGCTCACGGGTTCTCTCCTCCGGCCCCGGGGCGGGGCACGGCCCACAGCCCGCACCGGGCGGTGCTTCGCTCGCAGGGACCGCGGGTATGGGGACAGACCCGCTCACGGGTTCTCTCCTCCGGCCCCGGGGCGGGGCACGGCCCACAGCCCGCACCGGGCGGTGCTTCGCTCGCAGGGACCGCGGGTATGGGGACAGACCCGCTCACGGGTTCTCTCCTCCGGCCCCGGGGCGGGGCACGGCCCACAGCCCGCACCGGGGCTCGCAGGGACGGGGATAAAGGGGATAAAGGGGACGGGGATAAAGCCGCTCACGGGTTCGCTCATCCGGCCCCGCGCCCGGTTTGGAGCGCGGCAGAGCCCGGAGCGCCACAGGCGAGGGCCCGCGGTGCCCTCCCCGGGCCGGCAGCTCCTGCATGAGCCGCACGTCCCCCCGGAACACAGCTCTCGGTGCATGCAGGGTGGCTTTGAATCGCTGTCCTGAAGCGAAAGGAGCGGTGCAGGCCAGCCGGGGAACAGGGCCGCAGACAGGGATCGCTGCATCCCCGCGTGGATCTGGTGGATGTGCTGAGCTGCACACCGAGCGCATGGAAATCCCCCCAAAATGTCCATCAAAGCCTCACTCCCCCTGCCCCGTGTGTCAGGAGCCGGAGCAGGATGGTGTCGGCATCTCCAGCCCTTTCCTGAGCGGCCCCGCACTCCTGCAGCCCTTTCCACACGTAAATAAGTGCCAAAGACAGACCACTGTGCCCTGCGGTGAGCGCTGCCCTGCACCGAGCATTCCCTTTCCTCCTTCGCTTTCCCTTGCCGTCCCTTTGGCAGCAGGTTTTGTCTCTTTTAAAAACCCAAGTGCCAAACCCCTGTGAAATTACCGAGCCGGTCACCCGACACTGAAATCTGGTTGAGAAGCGCTCACTGCTGCCCTTCGGTACAAGAGGTCACGGTCAGGTTCGGAGCATCCGCACCCCACAGCTGCTGCTCTCCCCTGCAGGTGGCTGGGACTGCTCAGGGACGCAGAAGAGCTTTCTGAATGCTAAACTTCATTTACTCAAGGGCAGCATTAATTTATTTGAAATATTTCTTTCGAATAAAGTAAGTTCTTTAAAGGCTGCTGCTACTCTCTCATTTTAAGCATCTCCATGCCCATCTGCCCTCATTTTGCTTTGCTCTGTGTGGAGCTGCAGAATGGAACAAAATGGCTTTTACACAAAGAACAAGTGCTAAAGGTAAACACAGGCTTAAAAAACTCATTTATTTTGCTTACTTTACTTATGGCTTGTAAAAGGTAGATCCTTTAATCTTGTAGTCCAGACAAATTGCCATGGTGGTTGCCTCTCAACTGTTACTGAGAGGGAAGCTGGCTGGCACTGCAGTGTTGAAGAGGGGATGCCACAGCAGTGCCACATCCCAGCTCTGGGCAGAAGACACTGTCCTGGGGGTCAGGAGAGGTGTGGGGCCCACAACACCTCCCAGACTGAGTACGCCACGGATGAAAGGGCTAAACTGAGGCCACCCTGTCCTGAGACAGGTCAGGCAGGTTCTGGTCTGTGCAAAGGGCTGATGTGGCAGCTTGAAAGAAAGGATAAACAGAGCATGGTAACAACTGCTTGAAGAAAATGATCCAAACGGTGAAAACAAGGCTGGGCAGTTGGGAAACACAGGGAAAAGATTCCTCATCAGGAAGTTCAAAGGAACTGAGGCAGCAGCCAGCACACCCCACCCTGTGTGTTCATTCACCAAGCATGAGGATGGCATTGTGAGCATATCCTACATAAACACCCATTTTTCCACATTTTTCCAATCCCAGGGGGTGAAATCACACCCACAGCATGAAACTGCAGGCAGACCATCACTGGCACAGAGAATCCTCTGCTCCTGCGCTGGCACAAATGGTGCCACAGCAGAGATTTTCTCCCATCCACTCAACTCTTCCAGCACTGTGTGTAACCACAGCTGAAATCACGCTCCTGGCAGCTGCAGTTCTCTGCAGAATCCCCCCATCCTGACCTGATACATCTTCAAACTGCCTTGCACAGAACTGCACCCATCTACTGGGAAAAAAAATCCATATTTTTTGCCTTCTGCTTCAGCAACATGCCCAAGCTTTTCCTTTCCCCACTTCTATTTATGACTCCTCTCTGCTGTCTCTGCCACTGAGGTATTCATCCACGTGTTCCCGTCATTTCAGATTCCCTTCCTGGGCCAGCTAATCCCTCAGCTGTTACAGCTCCCCATAACTCACATCTTGTGAACAACCACGACTCCCACAGCGATTCCATTTCAGCCCATTCCACACACAAGTGGGAGAATTCCTTCCTGTGAAGGAATTCATGAAAGAGAGGTAGAAATCAGTAAATGACTACCATAAAATTACCCTTCAGTTTTCCTTTTTATTCTTCTGTATTTTTCCAGCAGCTGCTTAAAAACTGGTATTCAATAATATAATGACCTGATAACATTTGGCTCTTTGAGACATAGATATTTTATTTACTGAAAAAGCAGCACTAAATTACTTGATAAAAATATTCACCAGGCTTTGCAGCACTTCCAGGAAAATACATAAAATTCCTCCTCTCTTTATGCAATCATTGTTTGCTCCTTTTCAACCTGACAGATGGTACGAAAGTTTTGCACTTGACATTGAAAATTGTCTTTCCCACAGGCGTGTGATGATGTGCTCATTGCATCACTCCTGTCTCGGAATATTTTTTTAAAAAGCTGGCTCACAAATGAAATCCTGGGGAAGGTGAGGGCAGGAACTGGTATTTCCACTTTTGCTCCTGGTTACGTGCTGTGGAAGTGATGTGATGTGTTTGAAACACAGATGTTAACACGGTCACTGTATAAATACATAAATAAATGAACTGTATAAATACATAAATACATTTATCCAGTGCTGTCCATCCACACTGACTGTCCCGTGGCCATCTCAGAAACCACCTGAAAAACAAAGATACATTCTGTTAGTGAAAGGGAATCCTCACAACTTGAGCTGGAACTTACAGGCAAATTGTCCATCAGCTCTGCCATGTTAGATTAAAAGGAAGCATTAAATGGCCTCATGTTTTGAAGTATATTTTATTTCAAATCATACATTTATTTTTCTTTTTAACAGCCAAATAAGACTGGATTTTTCAAGCAAGGGAAAACAGGCCAAACACTGTATTGAAATCAAGTTTCTTGCTCAGTGAAGGGAGATAAGCTGGACTCGGTGCAGGAGAGCAGCTTTACAGTGGGATTGCACCCGAGGAGCAGCAGGCCAGCCCGCAGAGGGCTGCCTTTATGTCACACACAGGTGACAGCGACGAGTGACAGGACAAGGGTGGCTATAAAAAGGCCTCGCAGTAACTGGGTAAAGCACATCTTGGCACTATTAATGAATGCAGAAGGGAGATGGGTCAAGAACCTCTTTGCCAAAATAAACTTTATCACACTCTCATGTTGGAGAGAAGGAAGGAGCTCCATGAGCTCAGGAACACTTCATTAATAATGTATCAGTCCAATAACTCGCTCCATCCCAAATGAGGCATCTGTTTCTCCCTTTTCATATCTGGGAGGAGAAACAGATGACCCAAAATGCCAGTGCTTTTTCACCAGCTTTTTTTCCAAGTCATTTCAAGTTCCTGCAGTCAGAGGAATTGCTCAGGCCATGCCCCCTGTGGTTCACTGCTAATGTACAGACAGATATATATATTTTTTTGCATGAAGCTATGCAGTCAGTCTGCAAATATGAGCAGGGTCACTGACTATTGCAACAGCCCAGGAAGCTGCATGCTGCACTAACAGAAAAAAATTAGAAAGAGTAGAAACAAAATTTCCTCCACCTTTAGGTATAAAATACACATACGAACAATTTTGAAAATTTACAGACTGGCATAGCAGAGGAGTTAGCACATAATCAAAGACATTTTTAAAACCTGCTGAAACACTGTGAAAATTCAGGGCTGTAAACACCTGGGATGCTTTAAAGTCTGAATGGAACACTCAGCACATATTTGTCATTGGGCTGGAAAACGTTGCTGCTCTTCCAAACTCAGGGGTTGAAGGACAAGAGAAGTATCTCAAGCTGTGGTGATTGCAGGGTTGTTTGGGTTTCGGGGGGGTTTTGTTAGATTTTATTTTTAGGTATGGCAAAGGCATTTTTGGAGCCTGGTGTACGGGCTGAGGCAGAAGCAGAGACATGAGACTACCAGAAAGATAGCAAGGACAATATAGAGGGTGAATCACTCAATAAAAATGTTCTTTCTTGTTGGAGATGGACATAAAGGAATATTAGCCAGCAAAAGGAAGGAATAAACAGCCAAGAGCACCCGAGGAGCTGGTGGAAGGGGAAGATGCTCGCGGGGGTGGTACCTCCCTGCAGGGTCCCCCACTCAGCCGAGCTCGGCTCCTTTGCTTCCCTCCTCCCTCACCCCAGGGCAGCCCCTGCTCCCTGCCCTCCCCAAGGGCTCCCTGCCCTCTCCCACTCCCTGTGCTGCCCCACAGCTCAGCCCCAGGAACGGTGAGCTCCTGCCAGGGATCCTGCACGCTCCATCCTGCTGGATCCGAAGGTGGTGGAGCTCCGTGTCTGACAGCCGGATTGCTTCCTCCCTACAAAGTCAGAATGGCAATGATTAAATTAATTCCTTTCCAGCCCTGGTTCACTCTGATCCCACTGCTGAGTCACACAACTCCTGCACAGTCCCTGCTTTTCCCACTTCCCTGGACACAAACCCAGGGCCCATTTCCCTGTCAGAAATGAGGCATTGTTTTGTAGCAGAGCTTAGAGGCTGCAGAGAAAAGACATTTTCCATCAGGCGTGCATAACATTTCATTTGCCTTAGAATGAGTTTCCCCCGCTCCTCTTATTAAAGACAGATTATTTTTGCTTTGCTCATTACACAGACCTGTCTAAAGCACCGTGTCCAAGTATGAAAAATAAATGAAAGCTCCAGTTGTGTCATTTCCCAGCAGAGCTGATGAATTGTACACTCGTGTGGCTGCTTTCAGCTGCCGTGTCTTGTGAACCATGCTGCTAATTTCACATCTCAGTTACTGCAAAAATGCTAAATAAAGGGGATTTTTTTTTTTCATTTTATCCCTAAAAATATGCATTTATTTGCATGGCAAAAGTGATAAATCTAAAAATTGTGAAAAAAGTGATGGCTTCAAGTCAGCATCACCCACACAACTTTAATTTAAGTCTTGTTTAGCTGAGGAAGTACTTCCAGCAGAGATATTAATTTAAGCTTTTCCTAACTTTCATGACCAGCCTCATCCAGCACTTGATTTAGTTTTGCTGAGTAATACAGGATTTGGCTTTAATTCTTGAAATAATAAGAAACAGAAAGAAAGTCTACTAAAAAAATACACCTAAAATGAAATATTTGTGTGGTTTAGATGTTTCTATTAGATTAGCTGTGCTATGTTCTCTTCCAGGAATTTTATGTCAACAAAATACAGCAGCAAAAATCACTAAGTAGGATAAAAACCCAGAAATGTTCCTCTGGAAAAGGTGTATTTAATGCAGCTCTAACACCAATGAGGGTTCACTGTGGCACCTTACTCTAAGTATGTAGAGGTGCTGAAATATGATTTAATCCCACAGCTTCATAATTCTGATCCCTTGTGACATGACAGTTTAAATCATGCAGGAAAAAACCCCTGGAAGCTGGGGCAATGCTTCAAGCTCCACCTAAAATGCTGTGGGATGAACAACTGTGCAGGAAAGGGATGCTCTGGGCTCTGTGTGACCAACTCCCTGCAACAAATGCAGAAATAATTGGGGCTCCCACAACTCACCTGTGCACAGGGTGTAGATGAATAAAACACTGCACAACCATTAAAATTAAATAAATATATGCTAAAATACCATACCTGTTTTTATGAAACTCTGAATGAAAATCAATCATTAAGGCTAACTGGAAAAAACAAAGTAGGATTCATTAACTGTTAAGTCAACAAAAATCTGAAGAAAGATACAGATAAAACATTTAAAGTTCTTTAATTTGTTTTTCTGTCCTTTGAGTCTTGCACCTCTTTATTTCAACCAAAATAATACAAAGAATACCTGGGAAAGAACCTGCTGTTAAAAAGTTGCTGTCTAGAAGAGCTTGAGAAGTTGTTTATGGCATGAGAACTCATTCCTGCAACCTGTGTGTGTACTGCCATGTGCAGACCTCTTGTCTTCTCAAAATGTATCAAAATTCTCCAAATCCTTATTTCTAAACCAGGAACAGAAGCATCAGTGAAGAACAGCTCTGCAAATTCTTCTACTTCCACTAGAGAATGTTTCCATGGTACAGAGGCACTGGTCACCTGCTAAGGGGTCCCACAGCTCAGAGGGTGGCACAGAGGATGATGCTAAGTGGGTACTTACCTGCCAAAAAAAATCATTGATCAAGATGCACATCCTGAAATTACAGCCCTTCACAAATAGGTCATAGTCGACTATTCCCACAAAATAATTCAAGAATCTCCTAAAGTTCATAGAAAACAGAAGCAAACACAGTATTTTGTTCGAATTGACAGCTGAGCATTAGCTTAACAGACACACTGCAATCCCCTGGAAGCGCTGGAAATGCACAAAGGGCAGAGCACAATGGAATATCCCACAGGTTATTGTCAGAGCAGCTGCAGGATGTAATGTCAAATACTGAGAAGGATCCTTCTGGGCTGTGAACTGAGACCCACAACAAACAGCGAGGACGAGGAGTAACAGAGCAGTACTTACTCAGTGCTGGGGCGGGGGGTCCGAGGCCACGGAGGAGGCACCGCCAGCTCCTCCACGAGCAGCCCAGGACTGGCCCTGGCAAGGACAAACCAGGCCCTCCCCAGGCAGGGCCAAAGTGCCCTGGACAGGAGCTCCTGAGGCCACCTGGGGTCAGCTGGAGACACAGCTCCCGGGGCACAGGGTCTCAAACCTGGCATCCCTGTCCAGGGCTCCAGGGGTTTGGGAATTGTCCACAGGGCCTCTGCAGTGCCTCCTGTCTGCACATCTGGGTGCTGGAGTCAGTCCCCCTGCCTGTCTGCACATCTGGGTGCTGGAGTCAGTCCCCCTGCCTGTCTGCACATCTGGGTGCTGGAGTCAGTCCCCCTGCCTGTCTGCACATCTGGGTGCTGGATCCATTGCTCTTCAGTGACTCTAGAACTAAATTTATTACAGCAGCACCACACCAATCCAAGCCTAGTGAGAAGGGGGTCACAGACTCCACTCACCACCTGATCTTTAATTCCTGGCCCCTCTGAAGGGAGCAGCAGAAATCCCGTTGCCTCAGTGGGGCCAGGATACCATTGGAAGGAATTTCTTTCATTTCAAATATGAAGAGTTGAAGCTCTTGGATCGCACGAAATGAGAAACAAAGAGTTTTAAATGATTTATTTGATTTCTCCACATGATCACAGTTATAGTTTTACATCAATAGGGTCTGTTACTACTTACAAACAGAATGCATATTAAAATGAAAGCACTCCTTTCTTCCCCAGAGTTACAAAAGGGGTCTCGAGCCTCCCCAGAACAGAAGCTTCTTGTAAGCATAATGATTTTTGAAGTCTTTAACAGTCTGCATTCAAGACCTAATTCTAACAGTTTAATACAACTCAAAGCTGACTTAAGTTCCTAGCAGGAGATAGGCAACCTCAAAGTGACTGCAGACTTATAGTAATGCTAATTTACACACTATGTACAATTTAGAGAATTGCCTATTCCCCCTACTGGTCCCATTTTCACCACCCCCTTTTCTCTTTTCCAAATTGAATCTTGTTATTGGTTCCACTTTCCTTTAAATATATACACGAGAATCCATTTTGCAGGCAAGAAGTGCGATGGTATTTTACAAGGGAACAGCAAAATGCATGCTTAACTGCAGAAAACACACAGCTTCATATGGAACAGCAAGTCAACATCTAGAGATTCAGTGTTTAAATATCTGCTGACTGTCTTTCAGCTCATTTTATCAAGAAACAAGAGGCTTCTGCTGCATGCAGTACATGATGGGAAAATCATTCTACACTGTATGTTAGACTCTTTTTTTTTTAGCAATACAAGACGCACATTATATTAGGATGAACTTTGTTTTTTGTTTTTACATTGTTTTACATTTCATTCTTAACTTAAAAAAATAAAACCCCCAAATATATATTTGATTGTTGTCCCAGAAAAGATTTTTTTTTTTTTTTGTTGCCACACCTTCATTCTTTACGTTTCCCTTTCATTTGTTCAAATCAGCATTACTGCTTTGCCACATCGTTTATGGGAAGAGAGAACCACGGTCATTCTATGCACTTCTGTACCAGTTTGTAATTGGCAATGGCATCCGAGAAAAAACCCTCTCAATTCTACTCCTGCCTGCAGGCTGAAGAATTAATTTCAATTCATTTTCTTAACCCCACGTAGTGTTAAGTGCTGGAATTTTCCTATTCTAGGCATGACCCACACTGCTCTAAGCAACTTTTAATCAAGGATGGAGTCAGAGAGGTTTAACTACAACCCTAAACAAGCAGCAAAGGTCTGGAGACGTGTGCTGGCACCAAGACACGTTTGTTTGGTTGGAGTACATAGAAACACATAGTCTAAGGAACAAAACAGAACAAAACTAGGAAAAAAAAGTCAAGTCCACTGTTTCTCCTCACTGGCTTGAAAGAACAGCTTCCAAACGGTGTGCTCTCACATGAGCAGCGTTGCTTTCTAACCAGCCTCAAAACGAGCTGTGATTTCACTCATGCAACTCCTGCACCCCCAGGGCAGGCACAGCCTCCTTCCCAGTGTCCATGGAACCACGTGGAAATGTTTCTGTGCATGCACGTTTGTGACATCTCCTGAACACTTTGGTTCACAAATACATTGATTGCACATGGGAAATCAGTGGTCAGGCATTGAACTGTGGCTTACTCTTTCAGTACAGAATATTTATATGTAACTCTAATTTAAATGAATGAAAGGGTTTTTTAAACATAAAGCAAATGCAGATCTGGGACATTTAACATCTTCAGTGTTAATCAACACAGCGAGTCAGATTTTCCTCTCCACTGCTACTGCATATTCTGCCTTTTTTCCATACACAGAATTTTACTTACATTATGCCTCTGCATCTGAAACAAGTACAGACTCCGCCACCCAGTGAAGAGGAGCTTTCTCACCTCTGTTTTAATTGAAAGATGCAGTTTCTGAGAGATGTTTGTACCTGAATGGTTCTTTTATCTTTTCTGGAACAACCTATAAATTACAGTTAGACTCTACTATTGGTACAGATGTATGAAGAAAAGTCTACATATTGAAATATGTTATCACTTTACTTCAACTAATATCAACAGTAACACTGATATATTTTGCAATTATACAATATGTAGAGTGTAGCCTCACACTAATAACATTAGATGACATGCAGACAGTTCTACTTTCCCTTATAAGAACAGTATATTTTTTTTTAACTGCAAGGAACAGAGCCTCAGGGGACCCGGGCGAGCCCTCTTAAGGTAAGCCGCAGAATTTAGAATAGAATGAGTGATACAGATAAATAATAACCACTTGTTTTCTTTTCATGGAGATCGTTCAGAGGAGAAGGAGCAGAAGGGGAAAACATACTGCACATGTGTGAAACAAACGTGGACTGCTGGAAACAAAAGGCTCAACTCTAGATTGCTGTATTTGCTCTCTGTGGAGGTTAACAAAGTGCTCAGTTTGCAGTTTTGCTGGTATTGTGGTGTCCATGGTATGAAAGGGAAAAAATGACTGAACCTCTCCCATCCCCCCCGCGTTAGAGGTGCCATGAGCAAGCCAACATGACAAGTCACTGCTGCTCTCATGCCCTCCTAATTTGGGACACTTTTATTACTGTTACATAGAAACCCGCCTGGTTGGAGCTGTGATTACTTTTACCCATCTCTTACTGCAACTTTTTGCTCATCCTCTTCAAGGTTTGCTTTTAGGCTGGTACAGTTTTGCAGTTGTGATTCCTTTGTCTCTACTGTTTAGGTGTTAAGTCCTTGCAGTGGCTCAAAGTGCTGAAACTACAAAGTAGGTGCCATGGATAACTTTGTACAGGATTTTGGGATACAAATTGTATAGAAATTTGCAAATGGTTCGGTTACAACACATAAGCAACAACAGCACAGCCTATTTTTATGTGATGTCTTGCAACTAACTGGACTATGGAAGTGAGGGTTTGAGCATAAACTCAGCCTGCTGAGTGCTGGGTGCTTCAAACTAACAAATGTGATGAGTAAAAATGGTAAAGCCCCTTTGTTGCTAGCACATGGCTACATGGAATTACAGATTTTTTTTTTTTTTAAATATATATATATATAAAAACCCTATACTAAATTCTAAAACAAACCTTCAAGTTTTAGAGCACTTCCACTGGAAACACTCTGGAGTAGAATTCAGCTTCGTTGGGGGTAAAAATGAGAAATTATGGTAAACAGGAACCAAAGTAGCTGAGAAGGATGGAGGTTTGCCACTTTCATGTTTGAGATGAATGTTTTTGCAGTGTTTACATGCACCTGGCGGAACTCTTCCCATGTGGTCGTTCAATCCATATGCTTACAAAAGAAATGTGGATCATGTAAATTCACAGTTATCACAGCCTTTAAAGTGTCTAAGAACTTGTGTGACCAATGCTCGGAGGTGCCCCCTGGTAAGTGGGCACCCTACATTGCTACGGTATAATTACTGCATCTTAACGAGTTTGCTTACCTGAAATAGCAGAGCAGTTCTAATACTGATTACGTATGATATCATCGTGTTAATAAAATAAGGATTTATACAAAGCAGTATTGGACTACAACATTTAAATGCTATGTTACTTGGCACATTTAGTAATGATTGCTTAGAAATCTTAACAAGTCCAGGGGACTTGTGATGAAAATACTGAAATGTCTGAAATTGGTTTCTAATGTTTAAATGTTTTTGGTCTACTCTTTCATATGCTATTCATCTATTATACTGTCCTATCAAGTAAGTGGAATTCCTTGTAAAGTCTATATTGCTAGTTTTGTGGACTGAAAAAATTTCTTTCCAAGCACAAATGTTAACTATACAGTATATATATATATTTATATGTATATATTTATATTATATAAAGTTTACTTACGTACTTTCATCAACCATATCAGGTCTACTTATTTTTTTTGCCCATTGAGAATAAAAGAGCAAGAATGCAACACTCGGTTCTGTCTCACTTTTTTTTCCTGGTTTTTTCATAGGCTAACTTTTCGTTACGCGTGTAAAATTGTCCAGGGATTTGGTGTAAAAGGTAGCTTTCCTCAGATTCAGCAAGCAGCACGTTTTCAAGGCAAGTTTGGAAATAAGAACTAACCGGATGGTGGCGAACATCTATCCAGTAGATAAGTAAAACCAGTATGTCCTGGGCTAACCGGAATTATTTTATTTAGTAACAGCAAGCCTTTAAGCTCGTTAAACGGCCTAGGTAAAAACTGACGGTGCGCTCTGTCGTTTCCTCTAAGTGCCTTTTGTAGCCGGCTTCAAAACTAGAGTTACGAGGAGGGTCTTTAGGCCTAGACTATGGTGCTGATGCCGCTGTGTTTGGGCTTGGTGCTGGCGGAGGAGGCGGGCGGCGGGGGCGGCCCGTGGTGGTGCGCGCCGTGGTGCGGCGGGTGCGGGCCGTGGGCGTGCGGCAGGAACGGGGCGTGCGGGC
>VXAD01006729.1:30523-84455 GCA_013399195.1 Dicrurus megarhynchus
AAGTTCACACTGACCCCACAAACTCCTCCTTCGGGGTTCGCATGGGTGGATGGTGTTAAGGGTTGTAGGAAAAATTTTATCTCCACCTTCCCTAAGTTGCCAATGGGGCGCTCATACCCTTCTCAGGGGATGTTAAGCATTGAGGGATTTTCTCTCAGTACTTTGACATCAAAACATAGGACTTTAAATTTTAAAAAAAGTCACGGAAGAGTAACATGATATAAGACCTACGAGTGTGTTTTTAAAGGAAAAGTACATTTTAAAACACTGCAAAAAATACCATACTTGCTTTTTTACCACAAGAAAAAAAAATAAATCTACATTAAATTCAACCTAAACAGTTAAACATACAGCAGCAAATATTACAGTTACAGTTCAGATTTTTAAACAGTATTTAAAACCTTATTTATAGTAGTTTTCCACTACTTCATGTGACAGTGCTGCTTCTCAGGCCTACCTCTGCATTTTGTGTTAAATGGAACCATACCATTTTTGCCACTGAGATTTCTACGTGGTTGGATTATTCTGACCTGTGGTCCAACATTCTCTATTATTTAGCCTGGAATTTAGTTGCTGGAAGTTTGGGGGTTGTATTTTTCAAGAGTTATGGGACACAACAGTACTTAGGCAAAGTGTGCTAGATTTAAACTGCAATCTACCTAAAGCGAACACAAAAAAAAATAGAGAGGAAAAAAAAAGAAAAAAATCTGCAAGCTGAATTCAGAGACATGAACAGTATATATAAATGGTTTGAAGATGAATGAAATCTCATGAAATCCACATTGAATTCACCTATCTTAATAATTTTTTTATCCTCCCATGCCCTATCTGTGCAATTCCATGGTGTCATGACTGCATACACTTAGCAATTGAACTCGAAAATAAGCAATGGGGATGGTTGAGCATGACAGTCAATAGTCGTAGCTAAATATCAAACAGCAAGAACAGTGTACTTGGTAACAAAGAGCAAGTGGGCTTTTAAGCTGGGACCAGACTGAAATGGTGGCAAAAGGACACATCATATCCATTTAACCATGCTTGCAGGAACAAAGGGAACAAGGTTAGCTCAAACCAAAAATGGCATTGCTCTAAAACAAGCTGTCAGTGCTTTGTAAGCTGGAAGAATACGGAGTGAGTAGCCTAGGCATGCATTTTATTTGTGGCAGGCAGGTTATATATATATATATATATATGTTAGAAGAAAAAAGAGCAAAAAAATATATGTATATAAAAGAAAGGTTTGAAATGCACATCATCACATCCAGCTAGACATCAGGAACTTCCTACTTACTTCCATATTGCTGTCTAGCGATCCTGCACTGCTGCGTCGCCCACGCTTGCCTGCCCAGGACATGCAACAGCAGAGATTAGAGACTGCGACACGACCGGCGCCGAAGAGCTGCGGCCCCGCACAGCCTCACAGCTTTGGGGCAGCAGCCACTGCACCTGGCTGGGTTTGAAGGGGTTCAGCGGTAATTTGGAGGGTTGTTGTCGTTGTGGATCGACTAGCACGAGCGGGGTGTGATTTTTTGTTTTAGATTTGCACAACTCTTTAAGGTACGTGTGTTTTAGCGGCTGGGTTTAGTGGTGTGGTTGTGGATGCTGAGCAGCAACGGTTTTAAATGGGTTGGTTTCCTGGAATCTAATCGGCTATGAAGGATTTTTTTCCTTTTAAACATTGAGATAGAGTTGTGGGGTGGCATTAATTTAAATGCAAAATTTAATGTTGGAATATTCTGAACTTCAGTGTGGGGCACTGTGAGGGGCACTGATTTTATCACTTCATCGGTTTTATCACTTGATCGGTTTTATCACTTCATCAGTTTTATCATTTCAATTTCAGCTTTGAACCTCAGTGGATTTCATACAATCTTCTTTCATGAGGTTTAGAAAAAACTAAACTTAATTTTTCATCAGTAAATCTGGAATCTGTCTTGACATTATGGTTAGATTTTGTTTGTTTAGCTGTGCAGTGCTTTATCTTAAGTATGTTGGATTTGCCCTCCAACAGTCTCAAATTGCAAAGACATTTGCCTAAACCCACACGTGAAACTCCAGACTGTTTGCCTAAAGAGCCAGAAGACCTCAGTGGCTGTACAGGACACAGGATCCCAGATTTTCTTTCTCACTTCACAGCAGAGAAAATAGCATCTGGCTGCAGCGGAAATGGAGGTTTTCAGAAGATAGCTTGTGGAACATTGCTTTGTAAAGTTTCAGAACACTTTCCTGGCGTAGAAACAAAGCTGAGCTTTGAAGAGCCCTCAGGTGCTCAGAGCTTCCCTAAAATCTGCATGGTTTTAGGAACCAAAGCTTTCTCAATCTCTCTCCTTGCCTTCCTGTAAGGCCAAATATCAAGGACAATCTCCACCCAGCATTGGCACATTGCTGCCTTCAGAATCTTCTACTCTGAGAGGTGGTTTTGGGGGAGAATGTGAGGATTTCAGCATCACTGAACCAATGAGCGATGTACCCTCATCACAGACACCCCAAAGCCACCTGGGATCAGAACTAGGGAACACTGGAACTGGTCACAGAACAATAGAGATTGCCCCAAGGATTGGTACGATCAAAAACTACCACCTGCTGGATTTACAAGTGTAACTTTGACCTAGCTGGTCACAGGACGCTGCCCTGAAACACAAGTTTCTCTTAAGAGCAACAGTTCCAGGCTACTGGAACATTTTCCCCTCTTACAGAGTTGCTTCCCAGTACAAACCTCTCTGCAGTGACATTAAACTGAGGGGAAGGCATTTGTGGTCAAGGTGTTGTGTTTGACTTGTTAAATTCATTGGGATTTGGAACAATTCCCCTCTTCGGGCTCTTTGTCAGAAGCTCGCTGCTTCATCTCCTGCTGCAGTTTCAGCCTCAGCCAAACCAGAGCTGTACTATTTTATGAGCCCCCCAAGAAAAACTGGGTTTGGTAATCCCTTATTTTGACTTCTAGGCAGGCTTTGATATTTTTCTGCTCTGATAACGGGATTAGTACTGATTAACACTGCAATCACTCTTGCTTGCTGATGCAAACACACTGCGACAGCCACCTCGGAACTTAGCAGTCAGGGTTGCAAATAAGACTGAGAGCTGACACGGGGCATTAAACGTGGCCAAAAATGGAGGAAAACACAACAATCCAATGCCTTTTGCATATGGCAGGAGTCACAGTCTGATCAAATAACCATGGACACAGTAAATACGGACAGAGAGCGACAGATGGAATTTTGCTCAGAATAACTTCAAGGCAAAGTAGTACTTGCAAAGCCAAGAACAAACAGAAAAATCCTACTTAAAATGCCTGTAATTTCCCTCAGATAGGCACTATCACTGTACAGAGGCTTTGCTCACTTTCTTAAAAACAAATTGAACCCAATTCTGTGCTGACATGCAGTGTGATGGGAAGGCTATTCAGTAAATCCCCTGGAGCATTCCCCCAGCCAATGTGTGTTTACTCCAGACTGTTCCCCGGTCTTTGGGATGGCATCCCATCTCAGAAATGCCTCCCTAGAGCTCCAGCCTTCACATGCATCTCGGGAAAATGGTGACCCTTGACTAGAACTGCATCTAAGCATGTACTGGCAGCCTAATTAGCAGCTGTGGTATAAAGCAAAGTGGTATTTATCAAATCTGAAGATTAGTTTTGCTTAACATGTTATTTATTTTAGTTTTTTAAGGCTGTTAGAGTGGGCTTTAATTTATTTTATAAAATTAAATTTCAATTAATTTAACCTTTTCTGATTCATTCCAGCAATCCATTGATGTTAGATACAAATATTCCTTGTAAGAAATATCTTTAACTTACACAAGTGTATGTCCCATATATGAACATGCATTATATGGGGCCAAGAATATTTCAAATTTATAGTAGAAGTATGAAGTGATTACAATACCTTTACAAACTTAACCATGCCAAAAGAAAACTGACCTTCATTAATAAAATCCATTGCACCTTGCAGAATGGAGGTGTGCAGGACACACATCACAGGATGTGTGGTGATCCCACAGCTCAGGCTGCAGATCAGTTCAGTACACAGAAATATTTCTCACTGCTGCTCTGGAGTTCTTGTAACTCTCTCCTGGGCCAGTGAGATAACTGATAGCTAAACACTGTATTATAATCTAACTTTGTGTGTCTTGGGGAAAAAAGTTTGGAAAAAAGTTTGAAATTAAATTACTCTCCAATCATTAGAGAGACCACTTTTGAGGGGGAAAAGACTCTTTGTAACCTTCACATTTCCATCTTGTTTTCAGTGTGAAACAAGTATAGTCTTAAGATCTCACACTGAAATAGAATTATTTTAATCCTGGAAATACCTGATGGTTTTGCTTTGGTTTGGGTTTGAAGCCATCTTTATTGGTCTGTGGCTGTTTTGAGACAAGCCCAGCTCCCAAAAACAGGAACCACTGTAGCACCCTGCACTTGTGCAGTCCTGCCTGGCTATGCCAGTTGTGTAACACTGGGGCAAACAATAAAATCACAATTTTTAAACCAGTTCAGTGAGTAAAGATTATTCCCACCCTATAGGTTAGGGATGTGGGAATAAAGTTTGATCTCCACTGTAAACTCAGTGTGAAAGCACTGGGTCCCCCAGCAACTCAAAGTGGTTGGAATTCAAATTAAAGGACCTAAAATCAGTCTTGAAAAGTGGGAGAGATACGGACTGGGAAACACAACCAGTCCAATCCTTCCTGCTCTGCTTTAGTGACCAAATCATTCTTCCTGTGGAACAGTGGCCAGGAGGGAACATCACACTTTTCCCATCTTTCTGTAAACTCATAAAACTCAGCTTTAGATGCATTAAAATTTGTCTGGCTTCTAATATTTTTATATAAATTAAGAATTTCAAAGTCTGGAACAAATAAATTCAATTCTTCCTTGACTATAGCTCAAGAATGTGCAATAAAAATTACTCATTTCTCTTTTGAGAAAAATAAAGCACTAAATATTTTTGACATATTCACATCTTGGAACACTTGGATGCCACATTCTGTTTTATATTCCGTGGAAAGAACTGTCAATCCACAAGGAACAAGAGCATCTCTCAAATGAAGAGACCCTCAACACACCCTTTCCACAGCTTTGAGTTCAGCTGTTGTGGCAAACGCAGGGAACCACCCTCAGGAAATGGTTCCTGATGGACAAATCCTGCTTTTCTGTGCATTTCCAGCTTAGGAGGCAGAATCAGTCGGGGCATCACCATTTGTCACATCTCAGAAGCTTCTGAATCATCACTCAGAGAAATTTAAAGTCACTTTCCACAGCCACCATTTACAGGGATGGCATCCAGTAAATGTGCTGGGGGCACAGCAATGGATTGTTTTCCTAAACAGTTCTGTCATGTACCTGTGCAGCCAAATGCTGTTCAGTCCCATTTCCCTTCACTGAATAAACAGTTAAACATTTGGGTTTGCAATGTTCATTGGACATTTACCTGCCTTACTGCATAAATATGCAACCAGGCCATTTTCTCACGTTTATTAGACTTATTTCTGATTAAATGTAGAAAGGGCCTCTCTAAAAATCCACTTTCCTACACACTCCTGTTCCTCCTCCTTGTTGATCCTGTGTTTCATCCACAAAAAGAAGATTTGAGGCAACCTAACTCAGTCCCATTTTAGAGAAGCAATTTAATATGGGATAATCACTGAGGTGATTATAGTATATTCCTAACTGAAAGAGATTTCTTTGCTTTTCTATGGATCATCTCTCCCATATTAAAAATAAAATTAGCCTCACATGCAAGCTATTCCCTGAGAAAAGGCAGGAAAGACATGGACCATGCCCCTGAAGTCACTCCACTAAATAACAAAGCAAATAACAGGCAGGTCATTTCTCAAGTCAGTTGCACTGCACAAGACCAAACAGAAACTCTCCATAATTCTCAGCTATTTCAAGTTAAAATTAAGTTTAGTTGGGTTTAACAAACTCATTGATAAACCCTGCAGTCTGTGAGTGATTTCTACTTTTTGTCATGGAAAAAGGTTATTTTCAGTAATAAGCATGCCAGTTGTAGGCATGCCCTGTGAAATGTGGTTGTGATTACAAATGCTTGTTTGTTGAATTAAAATCCATAATATGAATTCAAATACATGGCAGTGATTGAAAGAGAGGGATGAGTAATTCTGATGGAATGAAAAAATTAATCAGAAATCACATTTAGGGGTACAGATACCCACTGAACTCACATATTAACAATATGGTAGTTCTCATTTTAATGAAATAAAACCAAAACAACGGAAAAGGATGATGAAATATCCTCAAATCAGAGAGATAAAAGTGGTGGAGACTAGGGCTTGATCTAAAATCCACTGGAGCCAAGCAAGCACCAATATTCCACTTCAGCCTGATTTTGGATCAAGGGCCTAAGTCTTTTTAATGAAGCACATGGAGATATGAGTATGAAAGCCTAAACAGAGAAGAAAAGAATTGAAAGAGCTCACTCTCTACATATTTGTATGCACATACATATACCCACAAAACACAGGCTATCATTTCAGTTTACAACAATTTTATTTATTGCAGCATAGCTAAAAAGCTCTTTAGTTAAAAAAAAGGAAATAGGTAAGTAGTGTCTACTACCAGAGATATACAGAATATTGCAATTATGACTACACTGTACATCATCACTGCAATTAAAAGAACAAAGCAGGGTATGTAACACAGCCTATGAACTAAAAAACAAGTAATTAAAAAAAATAGAGTTGCTACTATCCCTGGAAGTACTTTCTGAATAGTGGACATGGTGTTCAGATAAGAGTTCTTGTCAGTGACAGGAATCTTGAACACTGAAAGATTACATGGCTATGCCAGGTGTGAGGCAAACCATCAAATAAAAACATGCCAAACTTCCCCTGGCTGGCTTTGGCTAAAAAAATCACACCACCACTGCTTTCCAGTCTTTAGCTGTTTTAATCAGTTAATAAAACTTAAGACATATCAGTGGCTTGGTGGGTTATCAGCATTCTTGTCCACTAGGGCTTCTTTGGTTCTATTGTCAAGAGTACTTCACAACAACCTCTTTTGCAAGAATTAGGAGCTATGTCTGAGTTACAAAACAAGAAAAGAGCATCAGGGACACACTGAATTACACAGCTCTAGACAGAATTTAGTAGGGCTTCACTCAATTTCATTCATCCAGGTGGAAAGACAGGTACACTTGAGCACAGAACACACAGAAAGCGCTCGTTACACAGAGACCAGCTTTCCTGTCCTTTCTAGGCCTACTCTATGAGGGGGAAGAAGCAAAGGAAGTGAAAAAAAAGAAAGGAAAACGAAGTGAATTACTCCTAGCACAAGTCAATCATTTCTGTTTTATTAAAAACTTACAATTTTTCCTCTGTCTTCACTGTCCTTTAAAAGTTTCTATAGCAACCTACAACGGCTTAAACGCTTTCAAACAGTGGCCGCTTCACAGAACGGGGGTGAAAAAAAACCAAACAGAAATTAACCACGAGTTGTGCCGGCCGGGGTTGGGGTGGGGGGGGAGCTATTTGGAAGTGTGAGATTCCAACACTGCTATTTCTGCAGGCCCAGAGCGAGCTGGGCTTTGTGGGCATGGTGGAGGCAGCTTTGCATGCAGAGAGCCAGGGAGGAGAGGCAGCGCTTACCTGCTTCGGACAGGTCCCGCAGGGAGGAGCTCAGCGCGCTCCGCTTCAGCCCCTCGCCCCCGGCGTAGCTGTCGTCCAGGCACGCCCTGGGCAGGGTCCCGTTGCCAGAGTCCTTCTTGAGGCTGGAGCACTGGGACATGCTGGGACGAACCACCCCTTTCTGCTTCTCCAGCTCGGCTGCAACACACACGGGGATTTTGCGGTTGGTGTTTGTTGGGATAAAACGATGGGGAGCATCCCTGTGTCTGTAGGGGAGCAAATGCCAGAGGGGAGCTTCACCCCTCTGCCAACAGCTGCGTGTGGAACAGGGCCTCTTTGGGAAAAATGGGATAAAATTTCATGTTTAGACACTCAGGGGACTACCAGCAAAATACATCAGTGTGTACCATGGCCTCCTTACTGACTACAGGAATAGCAACACGGAAACAAAGAAAAATTCAGTGAAACTTATTGGAAGGGCCATCACTGAGCATTTCAGTGTGATGTAAATTACCCCCAAAACCCTTATTGGAATTCATGCTACAGATCACAGATCCATCTCTCCTCTGTCCACATTATCCCTAAAATCCTTGCTGTAATTTATGCTACAAACCCCAGACCCAGCTCTCCTCTGTCCGTTGTTATTTGCAGTTTGTCCAGGATAAACTTCCACTACAGCTACACTGCAGTAAATAGGAGTCAATGAACTCACCTGGGGCTTAAGGCATTCTTGGTTTTTTCCTCCTTCTTGAGTCAAAGTCATGGAAAAACCCACATTATTTTGAACTTTTAAGGAGTTCTAATGTGTAATACACATATTCAGAATTTCCTTATTTTGATTAGCTGGAAAATGCTCTATTATATGTACCTTTGTACTTACACTCTATTCTGTGCTTTTCCATTTCTTGAACTTCTGCAATTGATTCCCTCAAATCATCTGTAAACTTCTTCCTGTCCTGAGGATTTGGTGCATTGAAATTTATGAGTACTTTGATATCTGCTCCTGGAACAGCTGACGTGAGCCGAATGCCATTGGGATAATCTGGAAGAAAAAGTCAAGACAAACCAAGCTCTGATTATTCCAATTGCTTTTCTTTTAACAAAAATACCCACCAAAACTGAAAGCTTTTTACTAATATTACCACAGAGAATACAAAGTCAGAGAAATAAAAGTCTGACAGCACAGAATTAGAATAAAAATCCCTAAGGTACACTGGAACAGCTTAACTGACAAATACTGAACAAATATTGAGAGATATCTTTATGTAGCTGCTACCCTTAAGGTACAATATACAATATATATGAAAAACACCAGGAAAAAAAACAGGCAAAAAACTAAAGGGGTAATTTTTGTTTCATGGAACAGATCCCATGACCTACCTTACCCACTGACCAAAGTTTCGCTGAGTTTAAAGGCTACCTGAAGACATTTCAAGTGCTACAAACTGTCTTTGACTTTTAACTCACCAGTTGCAGGAAGACAAACACACAGGCAGGTACAGGTTTAGTATTTCCTATTGAGTTGTCTTCCCTGTACATCCTGCTTTCCTTTTTTTTTTTTAATAAAGTTAAAATTATCTGTGAAATCACATACTGAAGAAGTAATAGGACTGGCTTGGATTTTTCACCCCTCTTCTGACCCCTAAGATGTACATTTTCATAATAAAAGGCAGATTTTTCAGCAAACTGTCTTTGCCTCTTTTCTAACTGTACTTCTGAAATTTTAACAGCTGGCCAAAAATATCTCCTGGTTGAGACAGAAGGTTCATTTACAGAAAGATAACTCAGAATGAAAATACATTCTGCTGTAGAAAACAGAATCAGTCCTTGCTTGAAGCCCAGACCTGGAGCAATGGGGTGTCAGCAAACCTCAACATGTGCATTTTAACTCAGTGTTTTCTTTTACTTGGCAGCCTTCCCCTCTTGGTTTGCTAAAGCTCTCAAATATTTATTTAAGTATTTGAGCCCAAGTTCAAGGGCTCCCAGGTACTAAAACCTCCCTCCCTCAAGAGCCAGCAGATGATGTGAGGCACTCTCCTCCCTCAAAGCCATGAGGTTTTAACAAGACTTCAACTGTTGAGAAACCAGTGCACGTGCCTGGCTTTGTTAGGATACCTTAACTCTGGCTTTTTTAGGGTACCTTAACTCCCAGATCAGAGCTGCCACTAAAAGTGAAGCAAGTCCATTTACAGTCCTCAGGGACAACAGAGCAAAAGTCCCAAGGCTCAGAGGGTCCAGAGGGGAAGGAGGGAGGAAGGATTTGGGGGTTTTGCTGGGATCTGCTGTCAACACCTCACATAGAAATGCAGCCAAAGTCCCCAGTGCTGGGCAGGCTCAGGTGGGATGTTGGGAACACTGGCACAGGGAATGCAGCAAACAGCTCTGCACCACTCCAGGGGAAAAATAAAAATGCTTATGAAACCAAACAGGGAAACCTGGCATCCCCAAAGTCACCTGGGCTACCCCCACATATGAACCAAGAAGGAATTTCCACATAGCAAACACATATTTTATTACCAGAGGTACTTCCCTACACTGCATTGATCGAGCATCAGGAAACACATCAGTATTTCTTGGTTTCAGCACACTCTCTCCTAAGAGATCTCCCTCTATATTTTGTCAGTGATTTTTACTGAAAATATACTTCCCTTATGGCCTATTTATTTACTGGAGATATGTGACATTGTTTTCCCTTCTGGAGCTCATCCGTCCCTCAACATAATTGACTTCTATCATTAAAAGTCAATTCTTCTATCACCAGTGCCAGTCATGGTGTGCAGCCTCACCAGCAGCCAAACCAATATTTTTGTTGCTTCTGCTTTAGCAACAGTGAATTTTATTCCCTTGAAACCAGCTGATTGTGACAGCTGCTCCACACACAGTTCCTCATGGCTCTGGCCAAAATAGCCCAAAGCTGGCTGGGGACAGGGGAGACCAAGAATATTGAATTTTACAAATCACAGGGGACAAATACTTCTCTCCCCCAGCTGGAAAATAGTGCACCCCACCTAAGAGGCACCAATATTAGAGTATAGTCTGTTCACTGATTCACTGCAGTGAATTCAACTCAGAAGCCCTGCTGAAGTGCCTCCAGTTCACTGGGAGGAATCCAATCCTTTACTTCTTGATTCCCTATAGATATTTTTAAGTTTATTTGATTAGTGTTTTTACTTAGCATGCTTGTATTTTAAAAATATATTTATTTTACTTAACATGGCATCAGAGAATTATAAATCCTTCTATTTTTAGTGGAATCCAGGATAGACTTATTTGGCCTTCCCCTCCAAAAGTGAATTTTATATCCTCTAATGTGTGTACAAGAGAGGGAGAATGCATGTGTAAGCACAGAAATAATCTGTGGGCTACAGAGCTGCTGTGAGCTCTGCAAAACCTTCCCTTTGGAAATCTCCAGAGGCTTTGACTCAGTAACAGCAGTGGCTTTTTAGGGAGCACATTCTCAAGGACAAGGCAAACCTGAGAACGTTTCGTGACAGAAAAGCAAAGGAGCTACTGCAGCTCACACTGGGCTGTACCCAATTTATCGGGGGGTGGAGGTTTGGTTACAGACCATGGATTCAGCCAGGCTGTCTCCCTGTGTACCACACAAACAACTCTGCTCTGCTGCCACTACTGATGCTGCCTTTGGGCTCAGCAGCAAGATTTTAGCAAATGATTTGGGTTTTTGTCTGCTAAGAAGCACTAAAGATAAAAAGAACATCGGACCGATGCAGATTGCAAGAGGCATAAACAAAGGGTGTCAGAAAATGAAAGTTTATGCTTTGTATTTAAATTTGAGGTAGCATACCTTACCTAGGCAAAGTTAAGCCATAAATCAGGTAAATAAATTAAACAGTGTTTTGAATTACACATATCATTATAAGAGTCATTATTTATTACCATTCAGTTCCAGCTAGCTCTACCACTGACTCAGCAACAGATGTGTTTGTTTCTTGACAATAATTTTATTCTTTACAAGTAATCACAAACACATTTGGGGAGATTTGGCTTCTGACTACAACCAAAAAACTCTAACTGCAGCCTTGCTGTTTTATATGCTGACACATCTTGTTTTAAATTTTAGAGCTAAGTTAAAATTGCTAAGAGCAATTTTATTCCTAAACTCGGAATCAAGTCCATCCCTTTCACTTACAGCATTTTTGTTTTACTTATGAACAAAGTGGTCCTCTAAAAAGAGAGGAAATACTTACACTGGTTCTCAAAGAGAAGAACTTGCATTCCATAGAGGGAAAAGGACTGTCGAAAACTGTATGTAACAGAGTTCTTCTTCTTCTGAAAAATCTTGGTCACCTGAAAGGTATCAAATAAACAAAGTGAAATATTCCTTCTACCAAATATGCCTGCGGAAAATTATTGCTCTGAAGAATTAGCATAAGAGAAAACATTTTATTTAAAAGAAAGCTATAAATCTGTCAGGAAATATGCACTTGTAATTTTTTCCATTTTTTTAAAATGCAACTGCTGTATTTAATCTCCTGCTACTGAAAAAACCAAAGCTCTGGAGCATCACCTCACTAAAGCAGAAGGGTTAATATTTTATCCAGACACAAAGCCTTCGAGTTCTCTCTTCTCCAGAACTCTATTTCTTGAAATTCCAAAACCAAAAATAACCGTGCATCCTTTCTGTGCTAGCAAAAAGTGAAAATATAGTTTAATTATCCTTAACCTCCCCCAAATTTAGGTGCTACCACACTGACAGATTTTGTCTACATTATTCCCCAGTTTGATAAAACTACTGATATCTGAGTAAGTAATAAAAAATAGCAGAAAACCTGCAACCAGAGATGACAATGTTCCATCAGTTTCCACTCAAGCTCCTATTTACAACTCCCAGGTTACACTCAGAAGCAAAAGGATGAATGGTTTTTATTTACTTCCTGCTTTTAGGGTCTACAGGTATGTGAAAAACCACACACAATAAATTGTGTGTGTGAGGTGTGCCTTTTTCATGACAAAATATGAAATATTTAGTGTAGGTCTCAGTTCTCAGGTAACAGCCAAGTGCATTCCAAATGGAGTGCAACAAATTTTCCTATTTTTAAGAGTAAATCAACCAAATAATTCCAAGCTGTCCTTACTTCTGTACGTCTGCTTTTCAAAAGACTGGGTCAAGTTAAAGTCTGTGAGGGTAAGTGCACACTGAAAAGTAAAGTCAACTGTAAAATCTATTTCAACAGATCCTATTCCTATTTCAGTGCACAAACAGATCTGGTTTATAGAACATCTGGGGAATACAAAGTAGGATGTAATTTTGGTTTTCCACCGGTACCTTGAATTCATTATTCATGGAATAAATAATGTCTCTGTTTACCCATTAGGGCAATGGGTGAACTGAAGGTGAGGTTTTTTTTCTCCATAGTAAAAGCTACTGCACCAAATATCTTCTTACAGAGGGTGTAGCCATCAGTAAAAGACTTCAGTTTAAAAGCAAATTATACAGAGTTAAAAAAATTAAGATATAAATCTCTTAATCATCCCCGGATTGTTGGAGTACAGGGTAACAGATATTTATTTTTAGGAATGCTCATGTACTTAATTGCCAGTGATTTCATGGAGATAGGATTTCTGAATACCTCACTCTCTCTGCCTGGAAATACATACCACGAGAAGATCATTAAATAAAAATATTTCTCGTTGGTGCAATCCAAGCTTCTGAGGTTTATTTGGATCTGGAACTTCAAACAGCCTACAGTAGCAAACAAGCCTCCGGTGGGGGAGGGAGAGCACCTGCAATAATACAAAAACTCATGGTTCACATAACAACTTCTAGCCAACAAAGAGCATTTTTCATACACAGAATCTTTGTTTTTTTAATACTTCAAATATTTTTACCTCTAAGCCCACTAGACCTTTTCACCAAAGAACCAACAACAGGAACATTAAGGGTTTATGTGACAAACTCACATGACATTCAAACTTCATCAAAGTTCTTCTCTAAAATGGCCTCTAAAAGCCTGCTGCCCTGTGCAGGGGTGCCAATGGAAGCTCTACTGGGGATAGTTTCATTTTGTGAAATGATAAAAACATGAAAGAACTTGAGATTAACCTGAGTGGAAGCTCAAAGCAAGAGATGGTTGCTTCCACAAATATTTTTATTATCATTAGAAGAAGGGATGTAAAGCAACTTTAGCTTTTGTGAGATGCTGTAGGTTACTTTTTGTCAGCCACTGAGTTAATTCAATTTGTTCATTCCCTAATATCAAGGAAATGGTGACATCAGGACAAAGTAAATGCATTTTCAATCTGTCTTATTTTCTCAAGCCAGCAAGAAAAACAAGACTGAGTTTCTATTTTCTTATTTGAAATGTCTGCTGAAGGTATCTCTGAAGCTGCTGAGTGAGACTTAATTTCTTTCAAATGCAAATGATGAGATCTGATTAACAACACCAAAAGAAATCCATAAACTGGTGCATTACAAGAACAGTTTTAGCTTTATTGCTGACCATGCCTATAATTTAAATATGGCATCAATATTTCCAATGTTCATCTACTATTCAGAACTTTAAAATTAACTGGCAGTATCTTTCCAGAGTATCATTCAATTCCCAAATGGACCAGAAAGAATAAACACACCACAGCTCAGGTGAAAAGGTGAGATGCAACTGTGATTTTAATTATTTGTTTATTCTTTACTGGCTAATTTCTACAGTGATAATATTATATAAAATAAATAAAAAGTGTACTAAAAGGTCTAGAAGACCCTTGGCAATAAATTAAGCAGCCTCTGGGAAATACATTTTTAAGAAAATCTTTATACTTTGGAGAGTTTTTACTGTAACACTTAGAAAATTTTGCCTGAAAGAACACCAGTAATTTAAAACTCTAAAATGTAACAGAACACCTTATTGTCAGCTTAGGAAAATGCTGCCAGTTACAATGACTATAAATTTTCAAGGAGTAGGAGAGAAATACCTACACAACCAAGTCCATGGTGCAGAGATCCAATCTACAGTAGAAAGACATATACAAGTTGATTAAACTTCAGAGAAACACAGAACTGTATCATAGAAAGTAAATACAGCACGCTCTGACTATGACTAAATGCCTATAAAGTAAAAACAAATATAGCTATCAATAAAGACTTTTGCCTGTTTCCTAAATTTTCTTGCACACAGTTAAAAAGTCTCCCACCAGAAGAATCCTTCAAGCTAGGACTCCACCAAGGGCATTGTTTTCTTAATCCCATTTAATTTACAGGGTCAGGATTAGTTTTAGGATTTGAATTGGCACATGTCTGAATAAAAAAAGAACCACGGAAAAACCCATCTCCCACAGAAGCCTATATATAAACCTAAATCCCCAATTACAGAAACAAGGTTTCATTTGAAAGCGTAAGTGCCTGAATATTGACTTCAGAATATTTATTTCCCTTCTTCTCAAAACAGTTACAAGCTTTTATAAAAATTTGGCTTTCTTTCCTCTTCTTCTTCAAAGAGATCTCCTCAGCACGTTCTTTACTGGAAACAGACCTAAATTAGATTTTTGGTGGTCCCTCATTCCCTTCCCCCCATCCCCTGAGTGGGGCTTGTCTGAGAAGAGATTACAATTCAAAGCTCTTTAACAGTAATAGGGAGAATCTTGAGATCCATGTTCTTTTCCTCAAGAACAAATCCCCCAGCCCATCAGACCCTGCTGCAGTAAAGTTCCCTGGAGATGGTAAAAACCAGATATATGCTTCAAAACCATGCAGGTCTTGGGGTTTTTGGTTTTGTTCTGGGCTGCCTTTGTGACTACTGACACGAAGGTTTGAATTCAGGAAGGCTGAGCATCCACCGGCCCCTCTCCACATTAGATACCATGGTTAACATGGAAAATGCTGGTCTTAATACCTCTGTGCTCCTTAATCCAAGGTAAAATGCTGTGGCCTTTCTTTTCTCTCTCCTTTTCCAAAGATGCTTTGAAGATTTATTTATACGGCAAAATATTTGAGGACTTGTCCCACAACAATCCTATCATTGCATGCTCGAACCCAGCACCAGAATCCCTGGGACCTGATTTCCAGATATGTCCTGAGATAAAATGACCCCTTACAAATCCCAGGTCATGGGGGCAGCTGTGGAGGTGACAGAGATGCTGATGTAAACAGAAGTTCTCTGTTACCTTGTAAATTAGGGAGCCATAACTGACAGCACAAGGTTTGAAATATGGTTCTCTACAACACCACATTAATAAAGCACTTCCATTCTTCAGAAATAAACAGCAGAACTGCCTAAAATGCACTTATTTCAGAATTGTAAAGCTTCACATAAAGAATTTTAAGACTCCTAACATCATCACCCATGATTGCAACAACAAAATTCATCTGCGTGGATACTCCAGAATTTAAGTCAACCTTACAGGGAATTCTTTGGAGGGTTTCTGCCCTTTGCCATGTATGGACTGGTCCGTACTGGTGAGCAGCACAGCTCGGTGGCTCTGTGCCACCAGTGCCCCATGGCAGAGCAGGGGGGACTCACCGGTTTCTTGCCCACGATGAGCTTCTCCACCTTCTGCACCTGGGACACGTGGTCCTCGTTGGTCTTCAGCTCCCGCTTGCGGATGCGCTCGTAGATCCCGATCAGCATCTCCCGCGGGATGTCCTCGCCGTCGTCCACCCCTGCAGGGGCCAAGCTTCTGTTAGCAGGGCTCTGACAAACACAGCCAGAGGGTAAAACCCCGGGCAGTCTCTGTTTTCCTGCCCTCCCAGTGTTGCCTGCCTGCTGATGTTTGTGCTGGATTTTCCCAGCTGCCAGCCAGCACCTCCTGTGTGTCCTTGTGCTGCCTCACCCAGGCAGAAGAAGTGGTGTGAACATGATCTAAGCACTGATTTTGGTCCAGAAGCTCCCTGCCCATACACCAAGACACTCATGGAAATCACACAGGTTTGGGGTTGTTTTGTTTTAAAACTCCAAGCTAAAACTAAGACATAAAAAGGCTGATTTCCTGTATGATTTTTGTTTCTTTCACATTTCCTCTGTTTGGTATTAAAGCTACAATGAGTTAAATTCCTTTTCAGACAATAAAACCTCCATATGACGTTGTCCTAGGAAGACACCACCGGGAAGAAGCAGAAGAACCATTTCATTTTGCCTCTCTCTCAATATTACTCAATGCTGTTCATGGAATAATTTCCTGTGTGAGAACCTTATGAAAACCCAGTGAAATTAATTTAACCAATATTTCCTATAAGATTTCAAAAAGAACTAATTTACCCTGGAAAAACAAATCAACAAAATAGCCCAGATCCAATATTATTGTTTAGCACTGAGTGATTACCATTGGCATGGCATTCTAACAAATGCCACTCTGTCTTGAATGCTTGATCCTGAATTTTTAATAGCAGTGGAAGGAGTCCAATTTCAGTAAGTGACTTACAGTTGGATTTTCTGGGGATAGGGGGATGTATGTCTCTTTTTTAAACAGGTTTTTTAAGCAATAAACTCTTATCTCCCATTTAGAAGCAAAGATAGAATATTTTGTCACCCAGTGGAACAACTGCTCCCGTAAGAAATACAGTGATAAAATACAGATTGTTTGCAGACAGAAGCAATCAAAACCACGTCTGTTCTGTCCCACACGGCCAAGCCTTCCCCAGCCCACCCTTTGTGATGCAGTGATTTAGAGCTGCAGCAAGGTAGCCTGCTACAAAATGCCTGCAGTAACAAGAACTGCTGGCATGCACACTGGAGCTCAGAGAGAAAGTGCTGTGTCTAACTCCACAAATGTAACTGCAGCATTATGCCAAGAGATGCATATCAGGCCTTTTGGAGTATTTGTGGATTTTACAATAAAATCTCAGCACTGACTTCAACTTTGCTAAGCTGAAACATCTGCTAAGCACAGGTCGCTCATTGCTGCCTTATACCAATCTCAGGGAATAAAATCACCAAACGGGACTTTCATTTCCAAGATCTGAAATTCCGGAACACCCCAAGTGTTTTGGTTTTACCGGTCCTAAAATGAAAGGTCCTGACAATACACCCACCCACTCAGGAAAGACAAGATAAAAATGACAATATATGACACAATTAATTCTGGTTTTGCTGTTACAGAAATGACTCAAGTCTGTCCAAATGGCAGTCAGGTGACAGCAGCACAAAGTTGTTCCCAGAAGACACAGAGTGTCCCTCCAAGGAGAGATAGAGGGAAAAGCTTTAAGGAGCTTTGTCCTTAGGGTTTCTTACCCCTGAGGTTCTTGATGAAGTCCTCCAGCTTCATCTTGCGCTCGGGTTTGACGTTGGGGCTGTACATGTCGGTGTTGAGCAGGATGATGGCGAAGGCCAGGATGAAGATGGTGTCGGGGTTGCGGAACTGCCGCACCACGCCCGGGTTGCAGATGCAGTAACGCTGGCTGGGAACACCAGGGGAGGCTGTCAGGGCTGGCAGGCACTGCTCAAATTCACCAAACAACCCAGCTGCTGCGTTCCACAGCCCCAGCAAGCTACTAGCCCCTTTCCAGACACGTATTTACATTTCCATCCACGTTTTCATATGGCAATCCCTGAACGTGCAAGGAGTTTGTTTCTACTTCCACTGTAACTTCACTTACTACAATAACTTCTATATCCCATTTTTTTCAGTGATTAATACCCCAACACCAGATAAGAATAGAACATTGATTTTGGTTTACTGCCATGTGGTGATTTCCATCTTATCCTGCCCTGGATACCCCAATGCCAGTACTGATAAGTTACTCCTCTTTCTCCCACTGTTGTTGAAGTGTTTAATGAAAAGTTAGGAGTATACATACCCTAAAAAGTGCATGTCTTATAATTCCACTCATATAAGCTACTAAATCCAAATATATTGTTAGAGATGTTCAAAAGTCCTTGAGTATCTTTTCAACTGATGCCAGAAAGAGCTTTTGAGAAAACTCTTTACATTAACACAAAATCCACACATGAACAACACCAGCAAATGAAACTTCCTATTCCAGACTTAGCAATGCCCTCCCCCCAGACAAGACACATTTGAAAGTGTAGCCTGTGAGGACAGTGAAAATATCAGGAAAGTAACTTGGATATGCCCAAGTTCCCCAGCTCTGCAGTCTGACTGTAAAGCAGCAGGTTTCTGGTGACTGAGGGATTTATTTCACATCATACCTAAAAGCTTCAATGAGCCGCTCCACTTTCTGGGCTTCTCCTTGGACACGGATATGGGCCTGAAATTTCCTGAGTGCTTCATCCAGCTCCATTGTGGAGAAGTCCATCTCATCCACCACACAGCTAGGACAAAAACAGATTCACATCGTGTCTCTCCATTTCTAACAACTCAGTACCAAAGGTAAGATTTTGAAACAGAAAAAACCTTTTGATTTTCCATCTGACAGAGATTCATGGAACTTATGTTTCTTAAACTTTCAGCAGGAATTGCAATAATTGCAGGTAAGCTGTGAGGAAGGTTGAAAATAACAGATCAATGAGAATGTGCACATGTAAGCAGACCCTTGTGCTTTTTGAACAGAAGAGCTGCTGGAATGACAAATGGCTGACCATTGTAAGTGATGTACCACTGCCACAAATAATTATTAGTTCTGTGCTTCCAGGCCAATCAACTATCACAATGCCTCCAACAATAATAAATAGTTTATACTGCTCAAAATATCATATCTCAGACAGCCTGCAGCAGGCACAATAATCTGTACCAAATGGCTCTGTGTCTAGGAACGTTCTTAAATGCAGAGAAAAACAATAACCTTGTTTGTTTGGATACTCTCTTGTTATTACTGTAATTCTCATCTCCCCGTCATTTGCCATGACTTTCAGTTAATATTTATGGAGAAATAATTACTTTCTTGCTCTGAAAATACAGTGCTGACAAAAAATAAAAGGGAACCATTTTAATATAATCAGCAACATGAACTATGTCAGTGCAATACTTTGTTTAAAGACTGCTTTAAAATCAGAGGCTTATAAATTTCCTTTAAGCTTAGCTTTTAGTTTTGAAATAACCAGACATGAATCACTGCAAGTAACAGCACTGTAATGCAGAAACCACAGAAAGCACTATCCACTTTTAAAAGCTTTTTCTTAAATGTATAGATATACAATGACAAATTGCAGTAGCTCATATTTTTCTTCCAGTAACACTGTAAAGCTAATGTAGATTAACAGCAAGTAATTTATTCTCCTTGCTGTTAATATTTTTCCTTTTATGCAAAAGCACAATGAAACAAAGAGCCTGGTATTTCTCACAATCTTTCCAATCCTCACCTAAACTTTATTTTCAGTTCTGCAATAATGCTCACAGGCTTCCCATTATCGCAAGTTCTGTGACACTTTCAAAAGCCCTTTTCTCATTCCAAGGTGCAAAGCACATGTGCAGACAAGCTGGAGTCAAAATGAAGTCATTAGCACAATTAAGGACCCCCAGGAACATGCTGGCCAACAACAGGATGGGGAGGGGAATTAAGCAATATTTATATGAACTATGGAGGCAGCAGGTTTACCACCATGGGCAGTGTTCTTAACCAACTACAGCGGCAGTTACAGCTGGCCCAGAATGCAGCTTTTGGTCCCAAATTTAGGCTGTGTCCATGAACGTTTTCTAAGCTCCAATGAAAAGATTTCAAGCAGTTAAAACACCCCAATTTACAGGACCTAGGAAACCTGATCACAAATCAAAACAAGTAATTTGAAATTAAATCGTGTAACAGAAAAAGGATCTTCTGTTGTTAAAAAAATCCAAAGTTTTTATCAGTTTGATAAAATCTCCCTCCAATCTATAAATGTGATACTTAAGATGAAATACTATTCTACTGTCTCTCTTTAAAGAAAAATACCTTGTTCCCATAGGCAGGCAAGGTTCAGAGCACTACAAGAGAACTGCACTGCCTGCAGGGTGTTCCTCACCCCAAAGTGTAGCTGGAACAGCTTAGTTAAGGCCAAATTAATTTCAAAGGATTGCTGGGGGGTTGCAGGTAGGTGATTGTGACCTTGTTCTGACCAATTCAACTCATCACAGATACAGCACCTGCTTTAGCAGAGACACAACTCTGCTTCTGTCTGTTTGAGATGGCGAGGGCAAATTATTTGTCAAGATCACAAAATGCATCACGGAATCACAGAGCGGTTTGGGTTGGGAGGGACCTTAAAGACCATCTGAGATCATAATTCATCTCATCCTGAATCTGTGCTGTTTTCTTTAAAAAAACATTAAAAATCCCCAGTCTTTGGGAAGCCTTGCCCCCAGTCTGAGTGGGGACTGCAAACCCAGATGCTCACTGTGAGTGCTGCCAGCGACTCAGGCTGAGCAGGGGCTGCATCCAGCCAAGTTCCAGGGCTCTGCAGTGCCAGCCTGGCTGCAGCCTTGCAGCAGAGGTGCTTCCACTGCTTTCTGCTGGGTGTTCAGTCCTCAGGAAAGGCTGCACCTCTAGCCCAAGGCAGATTTCACTACAGCATTCATCATATTGTTAAATAAACAGTCATTCAAAAAACTGCTGGTCAGATTTTTTTCCTAGGCTTCCTTAATGGGAAAAAAGTAATGGTTTTTGCTTTCATTCTCAGCAGTTTTGTTAAACACCTAACTAAAATTTTATACAATATATTGAAAAAAACTGGACTAAGATGTATTAATGTTTACAGGTCAATATGCCAGATACAAAAAAAAAATCCCAAAGAAGAAGTGTTTTAAATTAACACCCTCTTAAAATGAAGTAACTTCTCTTTCGGTCTACTCTGTATATAAGGTTTAGATATTTATGACCAAGCTGCTAGAAGTCACATTTTCTGCTTTGAATTTCTTTGGGTTTTAAACCAATTTCTGCTTATCTGATCTTTTGGAAAATAACAGTTTGTATAGACCTTGTCAGCACGTGCCTGCACACACAGAAATCCCTCTTTATCCAACATTGGAGCCATTTGGCTGTAATAATTATTTTCAGGTTCTGTTACTGGTTAAGCCTTATGTTGCATACAATATTATTTTGTTTCATTCAGTAAATTATCAGAGAGTCTGAGAAAAGAAAAAACCCTTTGAAATAACATACTCTCAGGCAAATGAAATTAAAACATGAATTTACAATAAATGTACATGACCACAGGCAATGTAAATCCTTCCACGTTTTGCTGGATCGAGAACAAAACCAGTAACTCAATTGGAAAGCAAAGAAATAAATATTTGCTCATGTGCATCTTTTCACAACCTCTGGAGTGTGGTCTCCCCCTCCTCCAGAGCAAGACCCAGAGATCATTAATCCCTGGAGCTTGATGAAGCATTTAGTTTGAGTATTAAACCCCTCTTCCCCACACAATACTCACTCTAACACGTCCCTGTTGAACTGCTTCTGCCGATTTCCCAGGAATTCTCCGATCATCTGCCGGCTGAGCCCTTTCCTCTGCAGCAGGAAGTGGGCAACCCCAACGGGAGTGTCCGGCACAAACCCTCGCTCAATGAGGTACTGCACTCCTTTTTCAGGTTTTCTGAGGAGAAATGACAATGTAAAAATAAGAATTTCCTTCCATTCCACCTGATCACATCTGACTGAAATTCCACAACAATTCTGCCAGTTATGGTCAATGTATTCAAGCACTTTTAACCAATGTCCCAGCAGTATGGGCCAGTGTCATTGCAGGATAAATGCAGTTGCATACATTGCTCACTGCTAAGAGCTGATAGCTTTGAGACACATCTTTGCCTGTTATTACACATTCCCCTGCTCCAGAACCCTCCCAAGGAGAAGCTCTGGATGCAAAGAGCCTCCCTTGCCAACGAAACAAAGGCCAACACCAGCTACAAAAAGCTCCTGTTGCTGGGAGAGAGGTACCTTCCAGAAACTGAACTGAAAAGCTGCTGCTGAAAAACAAGAAACAAAGAGCTCCCCTGAGCTCCCCCCTGCCTGCTGTCAAAAGTTAAACTTAATGAATAAAAACATCTGAAGTGGTGTCACTTGCAAGCTGAGAGTACAAAAAATAAGGGGGAAAACTACAGTCAGTCAAGCAAAAAGAAGCAATTAAAAATGGTGCAGCTCCCATGTAATTGAGATTTTTAGCTCCTTGTCTTTTAACACACCCACTGCCCCCGATTTCCCTCCCTCAGACAAGCACCTTCCCAGTTTCTGCAGTATTTTACATCTCTTTATACAGCTCCAGGTTTAGCTGTAACCACTTTCACATCTCAGAACAAAGCAAACCAAAGCCACTCATTTTAACTTATTAAGAAGTGTGTGCTGGGGAGGAGGGTTGGGACAGAGCTGGCAATAAAAATACTGCTTATAAAGACAAATGCTGCTTCTATTTTCAAGTGCTGCAAAATCCCCCATAGAACACACACCGTGCACTGCATCATCCAGCAGTGTAACACAGCAGAAAACTGTAATTACTTTGAAAAATATTAAAGGGGAATCTTTACAGAACCAGTAATTCCAGCATCAGCTTTACTTTGTAAGGAATTATGATATAATGTCCACCTGTAAGAGTGGGTGATTTGCAGCTTGCTGGATGACCTAAAAGATATTTCCTTTAAGGCAAGCAAAATCAATCTGAGAGGACAAGGTGACCGTACTATTTTTATACAAGGTTGATCACACAACCATAACCCTTCCCCAGGGTTTTAATTGCAAATAACATTGCTAAATACATCATCGTTCAGTTCTCCTGCTCTTTTACATTCCATTATTATACACTTAATACCCTATTAAGAATTAGACAGATCAGAGAAATATATATAATTTAATCAAAAGGGAGTTCTCAGATCTCAATTTCTTGCATCAGGCTTTGTGGCTCTTTTCATCTGAAATAAGATTACACACATGGTCATCTTCTAAAATTAATCTCCTTCAGACTAAGAAGTACCCTTTTTTGTGAGTAATGTAATTGCTATGTTCATATGCTTTTAAACTGTATTTCAGAATCCTTAATCTTGCTAAATTTAAATTCACAGCTCCAACAAAAACAGGAGTAGTCTTCTCTGTCCCCCTTGTTAGTGAGCTACATTTGTCCAGTAAATTCAGAGTGGTACAAACCCAGGAGAGCTCCTCTCCAGTGACTGTCACAGCAGAAAACAACACTCAAAAAATCACAGCTTAATCCAAAGATCACCTTTACTTGACATATAGAAAATGCTGGATCATTACTTACTGTACTAAAAAACAACTTGAATTCCTACCACCTGCATAAACCTGAACATTTAAAATCATCACAAAGATGAAATAACTTATTTTTCATCAGCCCCTCTGTGGTTGTGTAATTTTGTGTAAGTCAGGATCTGCTTTTTCACATAAGAAGCTTTGCCTCTGGTTTGGTAATATTAAGTCACTTGATTCCTTGATTCAAATACCCTTCAAGCCAGGTGAGGTGAGTGTCCAAAAGAGAGTTAAAAATGCATTTAGCAAAACACTGGAAGCCAAGAGCTCTTTTCCCATCAATACTCCCCTCATGCTGGAGTGAAATATCAGGGAGTTCTGCAGTCTAGGATTATTTGAAAGCAGTGTAGGATTACTGGAAAGCAGTCAGTTTGTTACAAAAGTTGTAACCTGGCAGCAATAATATGAAAATAACACCTGAACCCCCTGAGCTGTAAGAATGAAGGCTGCTCTTTCCCTGTTTGCTCAACCACCTGGTAAGTGAGGGAGGCTCAGGGGTTTATTGTGGTTTAAGCTCCTTCCCACCTCCCACCAGGTGGGACATTATCTTATTCACCAGGAAAAGTACTTACCAGAAAATGATGACTCTTACAGAGTGTTCTGAAGTGCTGTATTTCCAAGGAAATTTTACTTCAAAAGTGAAGATAACAATAGGTTCAGAGAAAAAGGTACTCAGGGGAACCTTCCCTTTCTGCCTTTAACATAAGCAGCATTTTCCCTCCTTTTAAAGTCAGAGAAATTGAAGAAACAGGATAATGGAAATATAAGTCACCCCCAACATCAGAAAATTCAAATACCACCAAGTCTGAAGGAATTGCTCCCTAAATGCACGGAAAAGATGTGGAGGTTGTGGTGCTGACCTCCAGCAATCCACCAGAAACTCATTTGCTCCTTCCCAAGGTCTTTTTTACACCAGGCATCTGCCAGGCTTTGAGGAGGGCAGGTTGGAAGAACACAAGCAGCCAGGGAATCTCTGCTGGCAAATCCAGCTGTTTTAAATGGAACAAACATTCCTTTTCACTAAACCCAAACCTTTTCTAAGTGTCTGACTGGATGCAGAAGGGAGTGGGACATGTAAGAGGACACGGATTGAACGTGGGACAGGACACCTGGATAAGTTATCCTCATTTCTGTCTGCTCAGAGTTGGGCACAGACCATTTTGTACTTACACCTAAGAGTCTTTTGTGATTAGGAAAATTCCCACTGATGGCTCGTTAATTACACAGACCAATAACAGGCAAGATGAGAAGGCTATAAATAGCAATGGAGGAAGCAGCAGAAGCAGAGCAGTTATTTTCAGATTTGAATACATTAACTAATATCAAAATAAACCCTCTAACGTTAGCACCTTGCATAGCTGATGAGGTACTTATTCAGAGAACTTTTGATATTTACAAGGTTGCTTCCAAAATAAAGCTTAAAAATGTTTTCTGTCTCAAAAAACCCAACAAAACAACCAAAGCAAAACAAATCACAAGGACCTACTGAAAGAAGAAGAAAAAATCAACACCAAAAGATGTGCAAAAGTACTTACGTAAGATTCTAAGAGGTTGATTAAAGGACTACGGTTCTTGCCAGAAACTGATTAATAACAAGACATTTAGGGTGGTTTAAAGTGACTTCTAAGGGAAAAAAATTGATGGAGGGATTAATGAAAACTTCAAAATAACAGATCAAGCCAGTACATTTTAATAAGCTCATTTCTTAGAGAGTACTGGCCACACCCAGAAGTGCTCAAGACCTGCCAGAGTTTGGGAAGGCAGGAAAGCCAGTCAGAGACAGCTCCTCCTTTGAGCAGGGGAAGGGCAAAAGCTGGCAGCCTTCCCAAACACATCCAAACTGTTATTATTAAACTTATAGGAAACATTGCTTTTGCAAAAACACTGCAGTGATTCTGAAAAGTGAATTTGGTAGAGGAAAAGCTTTTAGTTGGATTCTGGATGATAAGAGGGATCAGCACAGGCTTAGCATGGCCTGTTATCTCCTGGGCTTACTGGTGCAGGCAGTCCTGGTGCAAGACGAACCCAGCAAACCCCAGTGCTGAGCTGGGTGAGCACTCCAGTGGCAGAGCCAGCACTGGCAGCAGTCTTCTCTCCCATTCCTGTCGCTGCTTTGGGACTTCCTGACGAACTGAACTAGGACAAAAAAGGTGTTTTGCTGGTTTGTGTGTGGGTTTTTATTTATTATTCGGGTTATTTTTGGTGTTTGGGGTTTTTTGTTTTGTTTTTTGGGGTTGGGTGGGATTTCTTTTGGGGGGGGCGAGGGGACGGAACGGGGGTGGTTTGGTCGTTTGATTTGGCTTGGTTTGGCTTGGTTTTTATTATTGTGTTTTGAATCCAGTCAAGGTCTCCCCAGAGCTGCACCATCATTTGTAGTACCCAAGCCACAGTGTGGATAAAGTGCCTGTGTCCACAGCGGCCAAGAGGAGAGAATGAATAACAAGCACTGCCTCCAGAGGAAACCTGCCACGAAACCACAGCACAGAGGCGTGTAAAGCCTTGCCCATCCCTGCCTTGCTAAGCATGTAAAGCTTACAAACACCCAAAACCACATTAAATCTTTGTATTTCCTTTCAGAGCTCAGACAATAAATAAGAGAGCTGTAAAATGAGAGCATTAATTAACAAACGAGCACGGGAGATTTTCAATACCCAGCAAAGCCAGCAGTATCATCTGAATTAAACCAGGGATTTATGACCAGTGTAAATAACCACAAACACACTGCTCTGACAGCTGACTGAGGCAAGGGGGCAAAGCCAGCCTGACAGAGTGAGAAGCTTGGTGAAATTTCTGGAACTCGAGGATTTCTGAAGGCACACCTATGTTTTTTGGTTCCCTGCCTCTGCTGCAGGGAAACTGAGAGAATCTAGAAAACAAGCAAACCAGAAGTACAAACATTTCTTAGAGGCTGTTAGAAATGCACTGCAAACAGGAACACTTCACAAACATGCAGCTGCCAAAGAAATCTTTTCATGTGAGGAGTGGAGAGTTTAATGCAACTATGATGCCAGCCCTCTGTAAAAAAAAATCTCCCTTGCCTTTGATACTAGCGATCTCATTCTGAAAATATTTACAGTTGTCACAAAAATAAGCATTAAAAACAAAACAGGACAAACAAAAATAAACATTAAAAAACAGGAATGGCTTTTTTAAAAGCAAGAATCTAAGACTTTTCTTAGAGTCATTTAAGAAGTTAAATATTTTTAAATAACCAAGCTGGCAATAACAAGCTAGTTGAACACTCTCCTTAGTCTGGCACACAGCTCAGGTTTGTTTCTATGGTTGTATCTCCTCCTTTGCTTTTCCTGAAGAGCCCACTGCTGCTGCAGTGAAGCCAAGAGAACCCCTATGTCTATTTTAGACCTTCTGGCTAAGAAGGAAAATAACAATATCCTTAAAATACTACCAAAACTAGTGCCAAAACAACTTGTCAGAGTTCACTCCACAGCAAGGCAAATGGGGATTGAGAGATGGAAAATGAGAGAAACTGAGTGGGAAGCCTGAGCTGTGCTTTTCTCAATTGCACAACTGTTTAATGAAGAGAAAGAAAAACTGGGTGTAAATTGCATCTTCTGGTAATTACAAGAAAAAAATCCCTGGGTTGGGAAAATAAGCCAAGAAACAGCACATCTCTCCTAGCTTCTCTGCATCTCATGGAAACACAGAGATAGTTATTCCCATGATTTGGGCAGGAGCACTCAGTTTGCCCACAGTGGGGATGATTTCTCCCACATAATGATATTAATTCTCTAAAGTTCATTCAAGACCTCCCACCACAGATGGGAAGGTCAGGGCACACTTGCAACCACATCAAATTACCTGGAGTAACCTCTGTTCACAAAAAAAAGTTAATTTCTGCTCATGCCACTAAGGAAAGAATTCACCAGGAAGTGATCTCAGTGCCCAGTTCTGTTTGGTGGGGGAGCAAAATAAAGAGAGGAAACTCTGTAGATGTGTATTTTCATAAAATTGGGTAACTGACCTACGCGGTTCTACCATTACTTTCTGCCTGACCAGTCAGTTTCTCATGGCATCATTTCCTAACAAGGTGCTAGGAAATTATACATTAAACTTTACTACTGCTACTGAATGTTTAGGTTGGTCTGAAAAGTATTACCTGAATTGAAGTTGATTATAAAAGGGTAAAAAGTGTATAAAAGGCACCTAAAGGCCCCAAGCAGAAAGTCTGGCTTATTCTAATAAAGGAGGGGAAATAGAGTTTAAGGCTATTTCTGAAAAAGGATTTTCCTGTGTGAGAAGCATCATCCTTGAGGAACAGAGCAGTGAGCACAGTGAAGAGGCACACGGGGCACACCCCAAGCATTGCAGTGCAGTGGCTGGACATGTCCTTGCTGGTGAAACCAGCCCTGAGTCATCCTGCGAGAGCATTTCCTACCTCCTCCTTATTCCCTCTCTTGGCAGTGGGCAGCCTGCTTTTTTTGCCCCCCCCCGCTCCTTCCTTCCTCACAAGAAAGAAGGCAATAAAAAGGAAATATTTTAGTTAAATTAACGGACCAAAACACTCTCTGAGCTTGTTCTCACCTCCTCTGACCCCACTGCATCTCTGCACTTCTCACAGAGCAGGGAAAGGAGTTTGTGGCTGCCAGCAGAGCGAAACACACTCCACTTTGGGGCAAGACATATGGAAAACGGGCTGCCTCTCTCAGAACTGTGCGCCAGGGCTGAGGACTGCCCTCATGTTTATGCAACTGCCGTCAGAAACGACACTTTAAGATGACTGTGTCCTTTAAATTAGGGAACAGTCCCTGTCTTTATGTCTTCTTGTGTCCCTGCCCTAAATCCTCTTTCCACACCCTCACCGCAGTTACACCAAACAGAAGCACTTCAGCTTCAAGTTCTGCAGCTCTGCTGAGTGCGAACGGGAAACTCTGACAGTCACATTCCTTTGGAAAGGGACCTTGCACCTTCTGTGCAAGTCCAGTTTAAAGATCTCTTGATTTGCCATTTACGACCCACAAAACCCCAGTCCAGTAGGTAGATGGGAAGTGTTGCACAAGAAGAAGGAGTTGATGGGCCCTTCTCTTTTCCTTAACTCTTTTTCCTACACAGCCTTCCCAAGTCCCTATTCCAGCTGTCCCCTGGATTCCTGCAAAGGCAGCTGGTCACATTTGTCACCTTTAAAATCTGACCACTGGAAACTTTCGGACAGGAGAAGGAATTGAAATCCTGGCACCCAGAGCCCCATCAGGCGCTGTCTGGGAGCCGCTCAGCCGGTGCAATTCCTCCATTCACGGGATCATTTTCCAGGAGGAGGCACGCAGGCACTGTCAGAGCTCGGCTCCCATTCCTGGCACGTAGCAGCGGGAGGCAGCAGTGTGCCCGGAATGTTTAAGGGCAGGAGGAGCTGGAGGCTGGGATGAGGTAATGGCCCTTGCAGGGATGCAGGGACACTCACACTCAGCTATTGCTGCTTCCAGCAAAGCCTCTCCGCAGCCACGTTTGCTTCCAACATTTGGGAAAGTTTATATTGCCTTTTAATGGCAGTAAAAGGAATCCCCGTGCCCATATTTGAACCCGGCGCTTCAATTTACTATTGGTTATACATTTCAGCTGGTTTGTACGGGCAGGATATAATTTATGCTAATCAAAGCACTTGTTTTGGAAAAAAAAGGAGGAAAAACGGCTCCTCCGGGAGAAAAGATAAAACACGCACAGAACAAAGCAAAACACACAAAGCTTTTTTTCCTTTGGGTGTTCTCACTTAGGGCTAAATGTTTTTAGAAATAATGAGAGTCATACTAAGAACATTCTTCTGCTCTTACTAACTCCTCGGTATGTTAGAGGACAAGTTACATGGAGTGCTTTGATTTTAATTTTTGTTGGAACTGATTATGCTTGAATAATCTGCAGTCCAGATGTTGCAACAACCGTAAAGTCCCTCTCACCACATACACGAGGACAGCAAAAGCTCTGTTGTGAAATCCTGGCCAAGCCTCTTCTCTACCCCTTCCTCTTTCTATCAAACCATTCAAAACAATCATTGGAGTTATCAGGGATCAGCTGGCAAAGTAAAAGAATTAGTTCAAAGCTAAAGAGAACCGACTCAGTTTGATTTACACCTTCTCCCTCCTACTCAATCTGCATTTACAAAGTTTAAAATCATTAGAAATGTTTCCAATTAGCTTTCAAATTCAAATTGAAAGGAGGACAGTCCAAAAGCACGTTTTGAGACCAGATATGAGAATGCTGAATGGATGTCATGAGACTGACTAAGCAATACAGAAAGTATGTTCAGCATCTTAACCGAAATTCATGATGAGTATAAATTGAGAACACTGGATTAGTGCACTTATTACAAAAGTTAAATTAATGCCAAACTATTTTTTAAAAACAAAATAAGTAACATTTGGCAACTTTTAAGGATTTCAAATAGAGACCAAGCTTGCAGCACTTTCTGAGTAACAGTACGTAGGAATCCAAATTACCTTCAGTCTCTACCTACATGTAAATGATGGAAACCTTATATCTCTGTTGGACAGTTAAAGCTGCTTTCATGGAAAATGAAAAATGTGCCTTCTCACAAATAGTATTATTGTGTGCCTCAGATTTCCAACAAGAATTTATCTAGAAACTGTAATTTGTAATTTTGTCTTTGGTATAATCCCACCAGCACTCAGCAAATTCCTCTTATACCTGCTTAGTAAAATAAACAACTTCTTAAATTAACATTCCAGAGAATCTAGAAATGTTAGGAAAAGTCTGCTCCTGAAATTAGTATCCAATTCATATCAACCGTGGGTTTTAAATTTGGAATAAAATCATCCCCATCGTGCAATAAAAGAAGCCAGCAGGGCTTTCAGGGCTAAAGACGATACATCCCTGCATATTGCAAACAGATACTCAAGCCTTTTTATCTCTGTCAATAAATCCTTTGGGAGAACTTTGGAAAAGCAGGGACCTTGATAATAGCCTGTTATAAAAGAAGCTAGGGCAAACTCTTCAGCACAGAGCGTTGTAATGCACTAAGGACATGTGGGGAACTGTTATCCATCTGTCACTGCCCCTTCCAGAAAGGTAAAGAGGACAAAAGAAGGGAGGTGGGGGGAGAAAAGCATCTGGGAAAATGTATTGTAAAATTATTGCTGGCCCAGCCTCTGTTCTAGCACTGTAAAGTGGTGTCACATTCATGTACCCCCAAGATGTACATGTAGGATTAGGATATAAATCCTAAACCATGCCCTGGCATCAAGCTCAGAGCAGTGGAACAGCCCATGGCTGCACTTTGCAGTCTCTCCTCACCAGCAGTGTCAGGAATCAGCACCAGCAAGATTGGCTCCCATGGCAAGAAACACAATGCACAGGAACGCTGCCAGATGGGAGAACAATTTACAGTGCCTTCCAACAGCTGATATCCCAAAGGAGATACTAAACGTGACTCCAGGCTCTGCTAGATTAAAAACTGAGTCTCAGCAGTGCCAACCTTTATCTCCCATCTTTTGTAACACCGGGCACAGTTGCAACAAGTTCTCAAAGCACTCTGCTGTTGTCCCCATTTTGCTGACACTGCTTTGTTAGCACAGAAGGTGTTTGTGCCCCGTGCCCAGGAGTGCTGAGCAGGCACTGCCCTGTCCCTGCCATGGCCCTGCCGGGTGTGTCACCGCGGGCAGGGGACACAGTGACCCCAGGCAGGGTTATCAACAAACACACCTGGCAGCCACAAACACTTGGCAGGGACCCAGAGCTGCTGTCACCCTCCTGGTGGCACAAGGCTCTGTGGCAACCCACTTGTCCCTCCACGTGTGCAGAATGCCAGCCCTGCGCTGCTGACCCACGGGCGGGGCACGTCTCCTCACGCTGCTGAGGTTAAACTCAGTCCTAGTTAATCTCTTAGAACCATCAGTGCATCAGTAGCAGGATGGAACCTGAAAATCCTACCAGAATGGGGTGCAATAACTGGTAAACCTGGTATTTCCAGCCTGCAGTCAAAACAAACAGGAGAATGAAATCACAGCCCTTTTTCGTTTTTTTTCCTCCTTGTTTTTCTTTTTAAAGCAGCAGTCAAAAGGCCTCTTGAAGCCTTGTTTATAAGCAAACCAGTCTCAAAGGCTGGATTTGCATTGGCAGGATTTACAGCCTGCAAAATAAACCTTTCTAGGTAGTGTTTTCCTTCTGCCCGGGAGGGAGGAATGGTTTCTAGCGCAATTCCCCCAGTCCACATCCCTTTCCAACTCCACTGAAGAAAATGCCTAATTCAACACAGCTGGCCTGACCAAGGCTCCCTGGGAGCTGCTGCACTCTGGGCACGCACCTGCAACCCTTCCTTTGGGAAGGAATGAATGGGAACACACACTGCCAGCCCACTGCCAGGGGGAATCACTGCTGCCATTCAGAGCCAGGGCAATGGACAGAAGCTTGCAATTTCCTTGGCAGAAATCATTCCATTAGGGGGATACTGTACCTTCTAGCTTAGTGGCTTCTACAAAACATCTTTGAAAAGTACACTTATTTAATCAACACTAAGGTTCCAAACTGAAGGCCAAGTTACAGTTTGAAAAAAATTCTGTGGTCAAGTGATAATCATGGAATCACAGAATGGTTTAGGCTGGGAGGGACCCTAAAGATCATCTATTCCAAACCTTCCACTAGAACTCCTAGAAAAGTGATTTTCAATTACCTATAGTTTTTTCTCCAATGTCCTGTGCTCTCCATTCTCTAGGGATCTTTGTGCTACTGCTGTTTTGCATCTATCAGTGATTAAGTAAACTAGACCACCAGCTGTGCTCAACTTTTACCCCACCCATAACTGTCTGTCCTAACAAAGAGCCTCTGATAAGAAAACTGCACTTTGGCTTCTGAAAATTGTTATTAAAATAGGAAAGCCAGAAAAGTAAAAAAATGGAAATTTCAATGGTGATGATAGTGACTTCCCATGCTTTTAAAATCTTCATCCTTTTAGCACTTGTAGTGAACAAAGCAGAAGTATTTGCTACAATTCATGCACTTCTTTAAGGTTCTTAATTCTTTGCATTTCAGCCAAACTTCCCACAAAGAAAGGACATCTGTTAATTAAGGCTTGGGATCTTAATTTGCAAGGAAGATTTCAAAGACACAGTGAAATTAACCTGAACTCCTTGTAAAAGACATCCCTAAAATTTCCTCTGGTAGACGCAGACATTTAGAAAAAAACTTGCCTTCTTGTGCTAGGTAAGTTCAAAGCCACTTCTTTCAGTGCTTCCTCCTGGGTGGAGCACACATCCTCCCAGGAGCTGCTGCCAACGCTCCCACTGCTCTCTCATTTTATGGTCATAAATGTGTTGTGAAGATAATGTGGTGAAAAGACAGTGAAGTGACTCTGCTGCATTGACCTGACCACTGGACTGACCATTCACCTCAAGATGCAATTTGCAATCCCACCTGATCCACTCTCTAGAGACTCCTGAGCTTTTAAAAGAATGAAGCTTTGAAGGTTTTCCAGCTCCCTTTTCAAAAGAATTTACAGATTTATGCACCACCACACTCTACGATGGTTCGATACCTGACACTGCACATTAATGAAAATGTCACAATCCGCAGACTTGAAGGGCCACAATCAAAACCCAAGATATGTGGGATGTGTGGGATATTTGGGGACTGTCTGAGGAATCAATAGAATCCCATTGACTCAGCAGAGAGTAATGACAATCTTCAGTTCCCTTTCAATACTGGAGATAATATGCAGTGGGGAAAAGAAAATCACACACAGCCAAAGATGCCACACAGAGGTGCTGCCTGGAGCTCTGCACACTCCTGTCCTGCAGCACTCACTGCTGAGGAACTGCACATCACCTCACAACCATATATAAAAAGGGTTTATCTCTGTGTAAGTCCATGCAGCAAGGTCACTTAGATCTATTGCAAACAACTGCTTCTATTCTTGTCTGTTCCTGATGTTTATTTGTCACTTTCAGCCTCCTACTGATGTGTCACTAGCAGCACCTGACAGCTTCCAGTGCTCTCATTCATCCCTGCATGCTGCCTGAGCACTTTCTCCATTCACTTTTTCCCTACACCCTTCTGCAGCTGACTCAAACGACTCTTATCAAGCCTGAGGCATTGACTGCTCCAGGCTTAATTGCTGTGCAAAACCCAAGCAAACACCAAGTCTTAAATGTCAGCCAACAGCACCAACACCTTCCTCCCCACCCGCCCTGCCACGGATGTTATTTTCAAATCTTCTAAAAAAGTGCTAATTGATTTATTTTCCTACCCATTCAACTTCACAAGCAGAGATCCTACAACTTACATAATTCCAGTTGGTTTGAACCTTCCATAAAGGCATTTTCACAAAGATTGAAAGCTAAACCTGAAAGTGTTTACAGCCAAACTTGATGCTGTAATGCACAGCTCATGTGATGGCACCAAAAAGCTTTAATTGTCTGCAATGTTACAACAAATACATGAGGAACCACCAACCTATCAATCCAAACACATCAAAGCACTGCTACCTGAAAAGGCCTGAAATCACTCAAGCCACAGGGAAAACTACCAGTCATAGGCAGAAATACAAATTTTGTGATAGGTGTATGATAAATAATAAACATTCATTTAGTATAAAAAATATTGGGTGTATTGGTTTTTAGCATCAAAGTTTTAATTAAATCTACTGAACAAATTCCAGGCCCTGCCAGTGTTAAACAGGAAACTTATGGGAATCAGAAACAGCATGCAGCATATGATATGATGAGTTTTACACCACCTCCATGATTAGGGCAGGAAGAAATCTGAATTTGTTATAACATAACACCAACAAATGGATCAGGATCAAGCCACCATATTTTTCCCCAAGAAAGGAATTGGATTAATCTTCGATAATTTACCACCATTTACCACACATAATTATATATTTTCTTTTCTCCTGAAGCTGTTCAACTACAAAGACATCAACTTAAACTTGAACATGAGCAGTCACCACGACCACCTTGTTTATTCACTGAAAGGTCAGTACCAGCAGTCTTACCTTACCTGATACAAGAAAAATATTCCTGGTTCATTCTCAGTGACACAGAGAGGAAGGCAGGAACTGCTGTACTTACTTGTTAAAAAGATTCAGCCCAATCCTATAATGGCGTTTCCTGATAACATCGTTACTGAAGGCAGGGGAATCCCAGCTGTTGCGAGTCTCTTTGTGGTAGGTTTGTTTGCTCAAGGTTTGCTCCCTTAGGCTGTCCCTAGAAGAGGATTCTGAGCTGCAATTTATTGTATCATTGGAGTTGGAAGTGCTGTTGATGCTGTCGTTGTCTCCATCAGAGTAATCAGACTCTGATTTGCTTTGTCTGTTTGCTGTGCCATTGATGGCCAAGTGACTGTCTATGGGCCTAGCTCTGTGCCTGGCCTCCGGCTCCTCCCGGGTGATGATCTTGGCAGGAATGCTGTGAGGGATATGTTTAGGGCTGCCTTGCTGGCTGGTGATGCCTCGGTCGTACGCATTCTGTCTCTTTAACGAGCCCCTCTCCGAGCGATCGCTCAAGTCCACGGAACTGTCACTGGGTGGCTCGATAGTGAGCAGAGGGAGGTGATCCATCCTCATCCTCTGCTCCTGACATTCCAGTGATGGGGTACTCCTGCAGCTCGTATCAGTGTCTATCTTATCATCTTTGTGGGTCATGGACCAGTACTCTTGGGAAGAGTTCACAGAGCGGAGCCTCAAGTCCGACTCCGTGCTGGACGGTCTGTCCACAGACTGGGAGAGCGGCAGGGGTGGGGACAACTCCTCCTCGTCGATGTACAACGTGACATCGCTGTAGGACGCCGTCATCTCGTCCAGCTTCCTGTGATCCACATTGTGGATCGCCGGTTTGCTCGGAGCACAGCTCTCCCTCTCCATTTCCCGGCTCCGGACTTGCTCCGCACTCTGGATTTCATCCGAATGCAGACTGCGGCAGTTCAGCGCATCATCGATGGATTCTGCCAGGGATTTCACCTGCCTGGAAAAAGCGTCCTCCAGTTCTGTTATAGCATCAGTGAAATCAGTGGATGCTGCCGGGGACTTCATCGTAGCCGTCTCCCCGAGCTCATCGCACTCCGACGGAACCAGGGAGCCCAGCTTTGACCCATCATTTGTAACAGAAACTTGCTTCCCTTCGAAGTAGGAGCTGTGGACTTTCTCAGGTCCTTCAAAGGAAAACTGCATTCTCATATTGGACAGGACGATGCGCCTTGACATGCGATTCTCAGACATAGAACTGCGCAGGCGCTCGAAGTTCTTGTTCATCTGATACTGGCGGAAGGCGGTCTGGATGGTGCGCGCAGCATGTCTGGTGATCAGACGGCCCCCATACTTCCGTTCTAGCATCTCCACCTGCCACGGGAACACACGCAGCCCTCGTCACTCCGTGCGGCTCGGGACAAGGTTAAAGTCTCACTAAAACATTAACTCTCATAACAGCTTTAATATACTTTATATATACTGGTTTTGAAAGTAAAAACTCAAATAATGAACTGAATAGTCATTTGCAAATTCCACCATAAAATACAAAAACATACGAATTCACCTCACAGATATAAGAGATTATCAGTTGCAATAAGTTCTTTCTTTCTTCCTTTCTGTGACAACAAAAACACCCAGGTTTCAAAATGACTCATTTTCTTAGAAAAATATTTGGCATGATTACATTCTAGTACTCTCCTGGAGCATAAAATCTCAGTTCCTAGAACTGTTTTTACTTTTAACGGTATTAATGTATCTTTTACACTTTTCTGCAGGAAGTGGGGAAGGCGTATGGGACAAAGAATAACAGAGTTAAAAGTCCCAACTGAAGTGCTGCTAGAAAAGCCTTCTCCCAGCTGACGGACACAAACGAGGTAACAGAGCTCACATACCTGCTTATCCTGTAGGTCTGAAGAGAGTTCATAGCTCTCCGAAAGCGATCTCGACCTTTTGATGGCTTCTTCCTCGGCCTGTTTGCGCAGGATGGAGGTGGAGTGCTGGAGCTTGGGCCGGCGGGCTCGCTGCTGGCCCGGCGCGATGGAGTAGAGCCCGTAGGGGTTCTCGTAGTGCTCGGGGCTCAGGGCGGAGCTGTGCGTTATAGGGCCCTGCGGGTAGGCAGAGGGGCTGTCCAGGGACGTTCCGGTCTCGCTGCTGGGAGCCTCCCCCTCAACGCTGCACAAGGAGAGACAGCAAAAGCCTCAGGTGAGTCCAGCACACCGAAACTCTCAACAGCAAACAGCACAGTTTTGCTTTAGTATCATTTTGTGTAGCAAGTTTTGTTGTTCACATGCAGGTGTTACAGGTAACGTGGCTTTCGTGTCAAACACCACAGTTTTTGCAAGTCTCAGTCTTGATGATGTGACATCAAGATGCCCCGTGACATCTTTAGAGCATGAGTCAAGGAGAATGGAGGTTTCAAGCATTATTTACCTTCATACACTAATTACTAATAAAATTCTGAGTAAGTCACTCAGCAACTACTCTGTAAAACGAATGAAAATTTCTAATTTCTTATAAGGTTGCTCATTTCCAAGCTGTTCCATTCAAAATGACAGAAGCTTATTTATGTCTTTCTTTGCTTTGACAAATTAAAGCAGTATTTTCTTACCCTTATATTACAGTTTGACATAAAAGGATTACTTTCGTGGAGATTACTCAATGGAGATTGGGATTTAATGGATCTTGAGAGCTACGATGTTTCTAGAAACTGAAGTTGGGAAAAAGTACTTAGAGGACAAATCTCATTTATTTCCCTGCTAGTGAAAGACTGCTCCCATGGGATGCTTTTGGCAGGTTTTGGAGTAAGGTATCCCAAGGGACAGTGTTTCTAGCTAATGAAAGCAACGTGGTTTCAGATGAAGAAAGCACAATAGCACCTATCTGGCAAAGAAACTGCTTTGTCTTCACATGAATGCTGTTATTGCTAAGGAATAAAGGAAAGGAAAAAACCCTTTTTTATTAACAGGGTTGCACACAATAGGAAACATTTTAAAACCGAGCCCTAGGTGTATCCTGAAGTACTGATGACTAATAGTAATTTGTATTTGGGTTGTATTTACAGGAGGGCACTCTCACATTGCACTATATGCACTTTCACTCTTCCATCTTTTCACATTTCACAGCAGTATTTACTGTCTGCCTCATCCTGTGTACACAGAGCATTGATGGAAAAACGAAATTTTATTTTTTTAATCCCTCAAAAGGCTCAGTAAACACGTCACACATGCACGAATACAAGCATTTGCAGCACTTCCCCTACCTTTTGTTTTAGGAAAGGTACATCCAAACTCCAAAGAAGTAAAATTCCACATTCCCACCACACCCTGTATTTTTTGCCTTCATTCATATGTACTCAAAAAACAAAGCCCTGCTGTTGTCTCTCAGCTGTCCCTTCAAAAAGTACAGGGCAATTTCTGAAACAATGTTCTCCACCGACTGAAGAGCTGAGGGTTAACCCTGGCCAAACTCTCCCAGCTTGAACAGTGCATACTTTTTAAAGGGAAGGGGGAAAAAAAAAGCCCCTTAGATTTCTTAAAATGCTTCTATAAACATGTAAAACTGAAAGCAAGGCCTCTCTCTTTGCCCATCAAAACATGACTCCAACCAAAAGGTATTTTCAAACATACTTAACCCAAGCTGGAAATATTTGCAGTGTGCATACACTGCTTTTTCCAAAAAGGAAGCTGACAGGAAACTAATCCCTTTCCCTCTGTGATACAGCTGGCTTTCAACTTAAAAATGATAAACTATCCAGAGTTCTGCTGGTGACATTGAAACTGTGTAACCTCCTGCTAAAAACAAACAGATCATTCTCTCTGAAGCATCCATTAAAGACATGGTATGATACTGAGCTGCTCCACGTTCTCTCTTTAAACACCGAAATTCCTTCCTCTGTTCTGCCAGCTGTAAGGCTGTGCTATTTTGGACATCACATCCTAGCTGCGAGTTTATTTGTAAGTACTTTCCATACAAGCATGGCAAATTTGTTTTTAACAGGAAGGCTGGAATTATCTTCTTAGGTTCTGTTGACGTTTTCGCCTTCCTCACCCTTGCATTGTGAACTATTTAATAACCCTTCCATGCTGATTATAACCTCCTGTTGACATTTTAATAACGCCACCTTCGATGGATCACTTAACCTTTTCCTCAACAGAAAGGGCACTGCCCTAATCGGAAGAAGTTGGAAGGACATCTGCCCAGGGTTCTGACTAAAGTTAAGGGTTTCTTCTTCATTTTTACTTTGCCTTTTGTCCTTTTTCCACATATAAATGTGATGCTTGACTGATGGTAATGCTCGATCTAATTTTGCTCATGGGCCTATTCCCTGCCACCTGACCTTTGAAGCATGGAAGTAATTACCTTTTACAACAGGCACAACAACAGCCCTTCAAAGCAAACACACGTGCACAGGCTTTAAGGCTTTCCCCCATTCAGCTCTTCCCGGCCTCCCAGTAGCAGCTGAAGCTCCATATGAATTATTTCATTAAAGTGAAACTTCACTGGCAAAGAAAAGCAGCTTGCTTTCTACTTCTTCTACTTTACATATGTTCGGAGAAGAAAAATATGTCAACAAATATGACTTGTGTGAAGCTGTAAGGATGACAAGTTGGACTGCTGCACTGAGGGGGAGCAGCATGGAGCTGGCAGAAGTGCTCACCGAGCCAACTTCCATCACTTCCCAGCAGGCCTGGGTAACTGGAGGTTATCAAATATAGAACACCCATCTGTACAAAGGGTGGGAAGGGGGATTTGGGGAACTCCAGACGTGCCAGCCTGACCTCTGTGCTGGGCAGGTCACAGAGCAGGTCACCCTGAGTGCCACCACAGGACAACCTGGAGATCAGGCCTGGCCAGCCTGGGGTTGGGAAAAGCAGGTCCTGCCTGAGCAGCCTGCTCTCCTCCTGGGACAAGGTGACCTGTTTTAGTGGCTGAGGGAAAGGCTGCGGGTGTTACCTGCTGGGAGTTCAGCAAAGCCTTTGGCACTGTTTCCCACAACCTTGTCCTGGAGAAGCTGGGAGGGACGCTGGCTGGTGGCTGGGCCCAGGGAGGGGTGGGCAACGTGAAATCCAGCTGGGCCGGGCACCAGGGGTGTCCCCAGGGCTCAGTGCTGGTGCCAGCTCTGTCCAACACCTTTATCAAAAACCTTGGCTGGGGGATCGAGGGCCCTCAGTCAGTTTGCAGATGACACCAGGCTGGGCTGGCTGTGGATCTGCTGGAGGGCAGGGAGCTCTGCAGAGGGCTCGGGACAGGCTGCATCCATGGGCCCAGGCCAACGGTGTGAGGGTCAACAAGGCCAAGTGCTGAGTCCTGCATGGGGATCACACCAACCCTCTGCAGCTCCAGGCTGGGGGATGATGAACAGCTGGAAAAGCGGGGAAAGGCCCATGATGAACAGCTGGAAAAGCTGGGAAAGGCCCTGGAGTGCTCGTGACAGCGACTGGACATGAGCCCAGGTGGGCAAGAGGCCACTGGCCCCTGGGCTGTGGCAGCAGGACCAGGGCAGTGCCCGTCCACCGTGCTGGGCACTGCTGAGGCCACACCTCAGATCCTGGGGTCAGTTCTGGGCCCTTTGTTCCAAGACAGACCTGGAGGGGCTGGAGCGTGTCCAGGGAAGGGAACGGAGCTGGGAAGGGGCGGGAGCACCAGGAGAGGCTGAGGGAGCTGGGAAAGGGGCTCAGCCTGGAGAAAAGGAGGCTCGGGGGGGACCTTGTGGCTCTGCACAACTCCCTGACAGGAGGGGGCAGCCGGGGGGGTCAGGCTCTGCTGCCAGGGAACAGGGACAGGAGGAGAGGGAACGGCCTCAGGCTGGGCCAGGGGAGGTTTAAGTTGGATATAGGGAAAGTTTCCTCCTGGAAAGGGCTGTCCAGCCCTGGCACAGCTGCTGGGGGCAGTGGTGCAGTCCCCATCCCTGGAGGGGTTTAAAAGCTGTGTGGATGTGGCACTTGGGGCCATGGGTCAGGGGTGGCCTTGGCAGTGCTGGGGGATGTTTGGACTCAGTGGCCTGAGAGGGTTTCTCCAACCCAACAATTCTGTAACTCCTACACACACTCAGAACATGAACCAGTCACTGCAGGGTTACAGGGGTGGTTTTTATCTATCCACTTATTAAAACTGCCAACACACAAAAATGTCAAGGATCTGCTCCAGGCTTGCAGCAAGAACCAGGAGAAGTCTCCCTGGGACTGAGGGAGTAGCTGAGACACCTCTCTAGCACTACTTCACTCCCACACCCTGCATACACTGTCTCTCTCTGATGGGTGAGAAATTAAGTGTATTAAGCACACTACAAAAATGGACAATGTAATACTGTTAATCATTATTATTTATGCCTTTATTATATATATATATATAGTACTAAATAAATGTTAATTAAAAGTCCCAACTGGAATTAGAAATAGCTCCTTAATAAAGGTCTCCAATTTGAGGCATCTGCTACTTACCAGACATGTCCACTACAATTACTGATAATTTCATTGTTTTAAAAAAATCTAGTGGATTAATTTGGTTCATCTCCCTGCAATATGCAACTGCATATTATTAGTGAGCCCAGGAATCTGTTGAATATTCTAATTGTGTAATATTAGGGGAATGCAAAATAATAGAAATTAACCTAGAAGTCCAATTATTTTATTACAGTCCTGTTTCAGCAGAAAATAGGCATTCAGTATCTGCCAAGCCAGAAAAAGTGAAAGGTTGCTTGCAAGTATTTTACAAAGAAGCAGAGAATGGAACAGCTAAAGAATGAAAATGAAATATTTAAAAATAATTAGTACTACTAATACGACTTTGAATGAACAAAAATTTAAAATAGAGTAATTGAAAAACTTTATACAACTAAATTACTTTCTGAAACAGTGGCCAGCCCTGACTGAATCCGTGTTTTATCAGAAACTGACAATTTCTTCCTGCATAAACCTCAGCTTGTAATACTGTTAAAAAAATCCCCAAACACAACAACAGGGAAGAAGAAAGGCTTGGAGAAAACCAGAAACATGCTATATACAGGACTTTTAACATATTGCAGCAGAGATGTAAAACTCTTGTGAAAATCAGATGACTTTCTGTAATGACTATAACCCAGTATTCCCCAGCGGCATTCAGGTGTTTTCTCCCACTTTGTCTGGGAATGGCTCTGACTGGAGGAGCTGAGCCACACACCCTGCAAACAGCTTTGAGTGGGAATCCACGGCTGAAGTGACAGATGTGGGAGAAGGTGGGATGTGCTGGCTTCGGGAGCCGGGCAGGGAGAGGCACCCAGCCTGGGTTTACTCCCCCTGCTGCACTGGGCTCTCCCAGGCCGGGCACAGCTCCCTGCTCTGGAGCCCAGGGAAGTCCAAGCAGCGATGCCAGAAGCTGCTCTGGTGACTCGATTGCCCAGATGTCAAAGCAGAGGGATGCTGCAGGGCTGCAGCTCTGCACCGAGGAGCAACAACAGAGCTCGGCTGACAAAAAGGGGAGGAGATGCTGTTGCTAGGAAAAGGTCCTGATTTTACAGTCATTTCCCACAATTCAGGGGATGAGTTCATTTCAAGAACTACCTAATAAGAAGAAGCTCTGTCTCCTCTCTCCCTGTACAGCTGTGTGGTTAGCCATGACCAAAGCAAAACATTTCCTCTCCAGGCATTTTAGCAGCACAAACCTGGCAGGTCTTTTCTTCCCTGGCTCTCATTTTACACTTTCAATTGTTACTTCTAATCACAAAGGCTGTAATTAGCACCAGTACACTAAATCCAGGACCATATTTTAAAACAACATATAATTCAGGATGTTTGACTATCTACTGTGATTCTTTATTTTTCATTTTTATATTCACACCTTCCCTTTCCTTCAAATCTTGCCAAACTATTAGCAAAAACTAAAAATAAGCACAATAAGGACAAAAATTTGAAAACAAGAGAACTTTAACATTTGAGCATAAAATGGAAATCTGAAAAAAGATCTGAATTCCAGTAAAGAGCAAACCCCAAGCTTTTCCATGAGTACAGACTTATCTATTCCACTGACTAACGGCAAAATGACCAGAGGAGCTGCTGGTTTGGATGCAGAGGCACAAGAATTTATCTGTCAGAGAAACTGTACTATAAAATACAGACATTTGATAACCAGAAAAGCAGAAAGTCCCTTCCCTCCTGAGGCCCAGAACCTTATCTTTAGAACTACATGCATATAAAAAGGAAGTATAGAACAATAACATCACATGCAAGGAATGATTCAGTGCTGCCTCTCACCCCAGAAACCCCACAGTTTACAAGCAGTCAAGTGTCCCTGCGCATTTTTATAACTAAAATATGAAGATAATGGAAACATATGCTCACAGAAATTATCCAAATGTTCAAACCAGTTTGTTGCAGATTTAGTTTGGAACAAAGAAATGAAACATGTTTCTAAATAATGCAAATGCCAAACCCAAAGTGCATGCAACATTTTAAAATAGAACCAAAAAGAAAAAACCCTCCCAGCAGAACAGAGCAAATGCTTGAGAAACTGTTTTACCAATGAGTATTCTCTGAAATCAGTATTATTTTCATCACTCTTTTAGAATGGACTTTCAACAGTGTAATATAAAGACATGAAATTGAAAACAGGCCCTAACAACTGGATAGAACACGCATGAGAGCCAATCAGCATTATATTAATCCTGTAAAAAAATTGTTTTGGACACAAAGAGAAGTATGACAATATAATAAGTTTGTGCTGTTACATCTTTAAAGACTTTTCCATAGCATTTTAGATCCTTAGAAGCATGAACACAAGTTCAAGGGTACACAAATAAATTTCTTTTTTTCTACACTGTGGAAAGGCAGCACGAATATGACAAATACAGCAACAAAATCATGCCCAGCTTAAAATTCTAGTCAGCACAAGGTGATAAAGCCACTCTGCTTGGCCATGACAATCCAAGAGCTCTGGTTTTTGGGCAGCAGGGAGGTTTTAAAGCAGGGCTGTGGTAGAGCAGTAGTAAAACTCCAGGTAGTCAGCACAGCCTGAATTCAAATTGAGCTTAATGAAGAATCAGTACTTAATTTTATTTGTTGGAACACTGAAGCATTTGCATGAGTGGTTCTTCATAAAATTCCTCAGCCAAATCCATCCCTTCTCTAACTTGCCTGCTTTGCCCTGAAGCCATAAAATTTATTCCCCTCTTCAAGAAAAATGCACATAAAGCTGGTTCTCTTTAAGTCACGTCTACTGATAAAACAATTGAGTAAACTTCTCTTCTTCCTTCGTCCCAGAAACTTTTCTGTCCATAAACACCAACATATCTACAGCCGAGGTATCAAGATACCTTCTTGGGACTCTGCCATATGATTTATGACATGGATTTAAACACAAACCACAGAGTGAAGCTTTTTGCATTAAAATCTCATTTCATAAACATCATTTCCAGTAAAACTTCTGCCTCACTCAAAAATAAATATTCTGTATAAACAGGTCCAAATACCCAGGCAGGAAGAATTGCTACGCATCTGTTGTACACCAACCATCTCCTTTTAAAATGTGGAGGTTAAAACCAGTCAAACTGAGATCTTAGCTCCTAATTATAGATTTCCACTTGAAATAGATCCAAATTCTCTACCTAGCCCAGAGAATGCAGACCAGAAGTCGCCCGTGGAACTAAGTGGGTAACAGAGAGAAGCAGGATGGCAGCTGCTACAGCAGCTGGTATGGTCAGACACTTCCAACATGAAGGCTGAAACAAACCACTCAAATAGCAAAAATATTTAGGCCAAATGTGGGCATTCCACATAGGAACAAACCTCTCCAAGAGTTAATTTCTTGCATATAACTTTGCCTTTACAAGTGCAACGAAGCCCTGATTTGAATGTGTAATTTTAAGTGACAATTGCAACCAGAACGCTGCTCTCCAGAACTGTGCCTCCCCACACAGCTTCATCTCACACAAGCACTCATTTGGCACAGGGTACACCCCACTGCTTCAAAGCTGCCTTGTGCTTCAGTACCTGTGGCACTCTCTGCCATAAACGAGGAGGTGCACTTAATTAAAGCTCTGATGTGTGCATTGTATTATCTCAAATTACCCCACAGAACGTTCTCCATGTAACTTCTCAAAATGCAGAACTGGCCACACATACTTCACACAAGCCATGGTTCAGCATTTTTCTCCCCCCCTCCAATACAATATTCCCCACTGGAGTGAGAACATTTGAGCAGAAGTTTATCATTGGTACAGTTTGCAACTAGAACCCAGTCCTTATTGCCATGTCTGGTTTGTGCTGTCTAGTAAACAGAAGTCAATTGTATTAAGAACTTACACAAATCCCCAAATTCAATAAGCACAATAACATTAACAAACCAATCTACCTTCAAATACACCCTGCCAAGAGTTCAAAGCCATTATGATGGACAACAGCATTCACAGGCAGTGACAAAAGCTTTGATCCGGGAAAGAAATATTGACCAATGTGTTTCACTTCCAATGCACTCTCAATTCAGCTGTTTCTGTTAAAAACAAATGAAACCTTTGAATGCACATCAAAGTAATGTCCCAGGTAATTCATCTGACTGAAGTTAAATACCATTGCAAGAAAAATCCAGACACCATTTGCATGTGTCTCAGAAGCAAACCTTAACAAAGCAGTCACTTATTCTGTAATATTCTGTGTGGTGAGAGTGCCAATAACAGCAGCCTGAGTCAAACAGTCTGAGAGCCATTGCAGGAGAGCAGAGCTCCACAGGCAGCGGAGCTGAGTACCCCTGAGTGCCCCAAAAACCTGCAGCTGCTCCCTGTTCCAAGCCCTGATCCCGAAATCACAGAACAACCCCAACACCCATCCCCTGGACACTGCCAAGCTTTAACTCTCATTAAGTAACCCCATAAAAGGCATTAACAAAAATGCTTTTTAAAAAAGGGCATTTTGACCCACAGTCTTAGATGCCAGCAGCAGCAGCAGAGAGCAGGGAGTGAGAGATCAGAGGTTATTTTCTCCCCACCAAAGCAGAATGCAGGAATGAATGCACTGTCTCTTCTGAAATGGAGATGGACAGCAGCGAGATGGAAATAGAGCGAAACAGCAATCCACCCATTTTAGGGAATAACACTGACAATAGGGTTAAGAACTAAGAATATCCATCTGGGAAGAGCTTACTTGAGACTATCTTCAGCTTGCAAGGAGCAGAAGGAAGGTTAACCAGCTCCCAGATCACCTCTGTCAAACAGTGGCAGCATACTGGCCATCAGACACAAGAATGTACAGAAGGATCCACCCTACCAACCCTCCCCAGCACCATTCCATGCCTTGTGAACCCCACCTGGTAAAGGCAAAGCTGTATTTTAGTGTCATTATTGAGCAAAAGTAACATGGGGACTGGCAGCACCAACAGAAGCTGGGTACAGCTTACAAATGTTCACTTCTCTCTCAGGTAAAGTCAGCCAGCATCACTCTCTGCCAATCCGGGTTAATCATCACCCAGCATAGATTTATTCAGCAACAACTCTTTAAAAAATGGATATTATTAAAAGACGACTCTGGAGTGATAATTTGAGGCTTGTGGCTCAAACCAGCCCAAGTTTTAGAATTTTAGAAGGCTTTTATGGCCAGTTCTTCCTTTAGATGTGTCAGCATAGAACACATTAACATCAGAAAATGTCCTGTATGCTTCAAAAGGATGCTTTGCTTCTTACAGGGACTAAAGCTAACAACTTTAATGTAACTGGGGTGTCTGAGGGATGGATCACTTAACAAAACCTGTGAAGGTCTGCCTCCCACTGCAGACTTTGTCCTGTCCCTGCTATGTAAACTTTTACACAACATGATAAGCTTGAGAAATTCGTGGAGTTTCTCAATGCAGCTGTAGTAGAATTTGACCTCAACTATTTATCATTTATTTAGATACACCATTCAGCAGCAGGAATCCTCTCAATTTAGCAAACCTACACTATATATGGCACGTACTGAAGATAGCAAGACATTGGCACACATTCTACTGTTTATACCATGACATGCCCTTTAGACACTGCTAACTTTAAAAAGGAAGATTTAGTGTCTCCAGCTGAAAACCCCTGCTTTGCACGCACAGCTGAGGCAGCATTTGATACAATGCAAGAATCCTTGGTGTCCTGTGCCAGCCATCCTCCTCTTTCACCTCTTCAGCTGTTGTGTCAAGCCTGTCCAAGGAAGGGGTGAGAGGACGGCACTGCTGCTGAGAAATCAGCTTGCTGGCAATTCGGTTCTGTAAGAGACTAAGCACTGATTTCCCAGTCAGCTCTTGGTGGATCATACTCTTCTTTCCCCTCTAATATACCATATATGATAGAAACATGAACTACTTTAAAGATGCTTAGCAAAATCCTGTTTACTGAGTCAAGGTTTCAGGCCCGGAAATTTCATACCTAGAACAAAACTATCTCATCTTAGATCAAATATACTTGATAAAGCCTATCATTTGAGTCATTTTAAGGTTTTGCCCCTAGACTGTTTGAAATGCTTACAAATATGACACAGTACAGAGAGCTAGGAACAACTTTTGAGCAGACCAGCCTTCCCCAGTATTTTGTCTTTATTGTGCTTATTTCTCATTCACAAACTGTGAGGGAAATTAAGAATCATCATAAACAAAGAGCATGCAGAGGGTCCATGCAGCAGAAATGACAACAAAACATCTTTCTGTACTGGACACTGCATTGAGTAAAGTCTCAGAGAACTAAACAACTGTGTTCATTTAGACCATATTTTAACTTCTGTAGCAAATGAATGCTGTACAAAAGGACCTATTTAGAACAACCAAGGGATTTCATTTCAACTACTTATAATATAGTTATTATCTAATGAGCTGTGCTTTCAAACAATGTCACTGATGAACATGAGATACTTTGCTGTCTCTCTTGGATTTAAGAAATAGCTGGCCAAAATTATCCACTTTTAAAATCAGAAAGAAAGGGACTGCTCAACTTCTAGTGGTTGGTTGATTTCCCTCTGTAGTTACAGATAAAACTCACAAAATTACAGAGTAACATACTCTAAAAAGCCAATCCAAAAGGAGGATGGGCTGTTACAAGTCTGATCAGAGAAACCTCTCACTGATCTAACTGAATCTGGAAGTATATATAATATAAAAGTACCACTCAATTTTAATCACTGCACAAACCCTCGATTTTGACTGCCAGCTTTGCCGTGCCAAGTCTAAAAACAACCAACCCCAAAAGAGAATGAAACCCTACCAGTTTTCTCTATGGGAAAACAAAGTAATTTCGAAATATTTAAGTGCAAATGGGCATGGGAAACTCTCAGCAGGTAGGAAAGAAAAGGATAAGAACATGGCACTTGCTCCTGCTCCCAGTGAAGCTCAGGGTGTTGTTACCCAGCCAGCGAGAACGGGAACTGGCCTTGAGCACTCCACACACACCAAGAGAGAGGTGTTGTAACTCACTGCAACAGAAGCACTGCTCACCTCTCTGTAATCACAGGCATCCTCGTAAAAGGCAGATTTTATCCTCTGCAGCACACCCAAGGTTTATATCACACTGTACATAGTGTTTAAGGAACCCAAATAATAAGAGATTCTTTGTTGGAAGTATGGGGCTTGGTGGAAAAGACAGTGCTGTAGATGACACTTAGATTCAAGGCAGTGTGTTCAACACAGCAGGGATTTGCACACATACTCAAAGATACTACACATAAATCTTCACTCTTGTAGACACGGGACCTCAAAAGATTGCTCATAACCTCTGAATCAGCTAAAGAGCTGACAGATGCTTTTTCTCATTCACAAACTTCCTTCCTTTTACATTTCCTCCCCATTATGCTGAGTCTATACATTTTACAGCTCTTTCTCTGTCAGAGAGGAATTAAGTGTAGGCTTTCAATAGAACTTCTGACTCACCTCACTGATGACAATAAAAGAGTAACACAGGTAGCAACTCCTGCCTTGGAAATGTTTTACTGCACACACAGAGGAGCAGTTTTTGGGCTGTGCAGGGCATGTTGCAGCTTCCTCTGGGTGCAGCAGAGCTGCCCAGCACTGCTGGCTCCCAGAACCACCAACACTCTGTACTGCTTTTCACTTACAGTTGGACTTGATGATCCCTGTGGGTCCCTCCCAGCTCAGGAATATTCTGTGACAGTGTCTGTGACAGGGATGCAGCTTGGCTTAGCTGGGGGCTGCAGGTGAGGCTGCTCAACCACCACAGAACGTGAGTCTAAAATACACAACTTGGGTAACTCTTAGTCATCTATAGGCTCTTTATCACGATATAGGTCACAGATCTTTCCACAACTGAAAATGGTCTTTTAGGACAGGGGTAGAAGCCCAGTTCCTGAAAACAAGGGTCACCATTTTGTGAAATGCAAATGTGATATTGTGCAAAGACAGATTTTGAAAATCTCAACCAAAGACAGTGAGAAATGGTCTTGTGTAACATGCTGCACTGTGGTAGGAAAACCTGAAATACTTTTCTTCTAGGCTAACCTAACCAAAAACATCTTAATCGCTTTTTGGTAACAAAAAAAGAATCCAAGTTTGCTCATGTTGTCATCATTTAAACAATTCCCATTAAGTGCAGGTAATCCTCTGTTCTCTCTCACTTCGCAAGGCATTAATGACTAGTATTAACAGGAAACTATCAGCTGTGAAGTCCCATTCTCTCAAATCTAAGAGTATTAAAATCACCACCTTCTTGAAACCAGTTTCTACTAAAAGCTCGACATCACTGGTATCTTCTAAACAAGACTCACAGAGTAAAATACAACAAAAGAAAATATAAACAAAGATAATGAACTTTCTTTCACAAACCCAAGAGCAGCTGAAATTATCTGATATCTATCACCTTGTGAAAGAACGCTCCTGCAGTGCAGAGTCAGGGCTGGCTGCAAACATTCCCTGCGACAGAAAACCCATCAGCTTTGCATCCTGGCTGCCTCTGCCCTGTGTGAGGATGACTGGAAAGGTCATGGATATATTAACAAACAGAAGGAAGTTGGTTTTCCTTTTCTGTGTTCATGACACATCCATCCTCGTTAAACTGGTGAATTTTAGGAGCGACTGGAATTTTTCGGACTAAATAATGCAAGCGCCCCTCAAAACAAGCTTAGGATTCTTTTTCTGTGGCCATGCCCTGTATGTAGCCACTGATGTAAATGCAAGTCAGATCACAACTGTGGCATTTTGTTTGTGCTTGCACAGCAGAAGGCAACAGGGAATTGTGTGCTTTGTTTATAAGCACAAGTTTAACTGGGATGACACTGAACTACTGAAAGAATCTGATTAACAGATATAATACATCAATTTCCTGTGGCTATCAAAGCCATCATTCTAATTTTCTGCTTCTCTCACAGGGACAAAAGGGTTTGATTTTTTTTTTTATCATACCAAAGCTTGTCTTTTTTACTTTATTTTTATGAAAGACATCTCTACAGTTATTTCATGAGAATGATTCTAGTCTTTTGTCTATTGTAAGGAAGCAAAAGGATTTATTTAGCTAAATTTGCATTCCCCTTTAACGTAATACTGGGGCTTTGTGCTACAGTGGATTAAAGCAGCATCTGTTCTTCTCTGGAAACCTGGAGTCAAATCACAGCAGTGCAGTGAAGTTGCCATCTCTGCCTGTACCCTAAATGGAACCTAAATAAAATTCAAAAGGATTCCCAAAAGACATGAGAAGGGCTATGTAAGTAAAATATTTTTGATTAGTAAGGCTTGCTAAAAAAGTCCATGATCGGTAACTGGTTTTGCATAACAAAGATGCATGAATTAAACAAAACCTGTGTTTACATAATTTTTGACATAAAATGGCAATATACAAGATCCTGAAAGTGAACCTCCAAACGCAGGGCTGATTCTGCTCTTGTAACTACACAGTCTTCCTGGGCAACAGAAATAAAGCAGCAAACTCAGGAATATGAGTTTGGCTTGTGGCCCATACCCTGTTTAAACACAAATGACATCTAAACAAAGCATGGTTAACAAAAGCAATGCACCAACACACTTTCTCCCCTAACCCACGAGCCACGTCCTTATAATTCCAGTTGCTCTGTGGATCAGGCAGTGTCTGGGTTAGGGGCACATCCTCACATATTTAATGTAACAAACAGAGCAATCAGGGCTCCACCTTGGTTACCGTTTCTGAGGTCTCCTGCAGTTCTGTTATTAAATAAACATAAAAATAAATAATTGATTGACAGCTGCTGTGATTAAAATATGCCTGACTATGAAATTAATGATAAAATTACCATCAGGTCTGACAGAGGAAGAACCATGCAAATGCTGAAGGAGCAAAAACATTGCATACTGAAAGACCTTTATGAATTAGGGCAAATCCTTGCAATGAAAAGGTACAACAACCCAGACTCAGACTGTGGTGCTTCACAATTTAAAAAAAAAAAAAATCAGTATTTAAAAATGCAGTACCTTAAACCCTCCTTTGCACCTCTCAGAATCCTACAGAAACTGGAAGCCTCGTGGGTTTACAACAAAGAGGGTTCATTAGTTTGGATGCTAAAATTCCATGAAGGACTAGTGGATAATTTCCAGACCATCTTTACGGCATTAATATTTCCGAAGTGCCCTGGCAGCAAGTTCAATTCCACTTTGCAGTCACACAGATGAGGCTGTGAAGTCAAGGCAATGCAGTGTTCCACTGGAACACCACACTGGGCACAAGGACATGTTTCACTTGGAAGGCAGCTCCTCACTTCCAGCACTTGTGTGCCAAGGTTCTGCTGGAGTCTGAACACCAGGGGTGTTAAACACCAAGGAACACAACTGAAATATGTGAGCAGCTGCTAAATACCCACAGGTAACGTCCACGAGTGCTGGGAGGACACCTGGCATCCTCCACCGGAGCACTGACTACCTCTAGGCCAGCTTTTATTATTCAGCTCCTTCTCACTGGTGTTCATGCAAGCACAGTTTGCAGGCATCATTAGAGCAATCACCTAAGTGTGCTAATCACCTACACCATTATGAGATTTGCCTCTTCAGGGTTTGAGCCTTGAATTGCCATCTTTAGACTGCAGAGAAAACATTATCAGTATAAAGGCAAACTGTTGTTTCAAAGGAGTTGTTCCACCCAAAGTCCTTGCGCTGCTCTTGAGGCCCTCAAAGGCATGAAACAATCCCAGGCTCCAAGAGACGGAAGAGTATTCTCCTCATGAAGACCCAGTACTGTGAGAAACACTTTCTATGGCCATATGAATAGAGTCTCTCGAAAGATTTTTCATTTTGCAAACACAAAATGGTCACAGGGTGAGAAAACCCACGTAAGGCCCCAAAATCCTAAGAAATCCTTCCTGTTTCTCCCTGCAAACCACTGGTGAAGACACCTTCTCCAGCAGAGAAGGTCTCTTTGCCCAGCAGTTACTCCCTGGATCCAGTCCCTGCAACCTTCCAGTACAAGACTTACAGGAACAACAAATCAGAGTTACTGTTCAACTTGGTATTTGCACTTTTCAGGAGAAAAACTGAATCCTTGGGTTTCCGTACCTGAAAGCTGCAAATTATTCAATGAAACTGAACTGCAGGTTGTTTATTAACTGCACCAGGATTCCCAGAGGGCTTCTAAAGGGCAAAGAAACAACTGAATGCTGTTGATACATGGAGCACTATGGTTTTCACTGGCTAGCTCCAGATCTTGGATTACAACATCTTGGATGATAATGAATTATTTCAGATTAGTAGAAATAGGAAAAATAAAGGATGATAAATGACTTCACATGGGAAACCTGAACATTGAGCTTCTATTTAACCAAGAGAAAAAAAGCCCAGCTGACTACTTTGTAACAGTACTCTCAATATCTTTCAGGAACTAGAACAGGACATCTCAACAGCAAAACCAAAACTGGTTCAAAAGTAGTAAAATGGAAAATGGGTCATTTTATTCAGCATGGCCTTAGTTCTCCCAAAGCACTCCACAGGTGTAATGAATTCTGTGTTTGTATGAAGGATATCTGCCACCAGAATAGACACAGTTAAATACAACCATCTAAACTGAGTACTCAGCAATTCCTCTTTTAGCACATCAGGCAGAATAATCAAGTTTAACTGAAAGGAAGTGCATAGCAATGTGCAAATGGAGGAAAAAAGTCTGAAACAATGATGAATAACAGAATGTAACTGTGTAATAGGCAAATCTGTCACTAAAGTAACGGTTATGAATTATGTTTTTAGCAAGCCATGCAAAGGTAACATCACTTATGCAAACATTACCAACTCCACACAGGAAACTTACATTATTTTTTTCCTTAAGGGTAAAAAATGGGCTGAAGGATCATTAACTGTATGACTAAACTGTACTATGAAACACTTTATCAAAAAACATGTTGCCTTTCTTTTCTAGAAAAGCAACTGTTGCATTCATACATGGTTACACTGAATCCAGTCACTTCCTCCTTTTATATTTTTCCACACATGCCCACACCCAATTTAAAATGTTTTCTATCTTTAGCTAAGTTGAATATTCCTTTAACAGTCGAACAGCTCAGCATTTGGCCGAATTACTTTGGTGGAATAAACTTCCATGATGCACCGGAGATAAATTCATTTTGCAAGTGCACTGCAAGTGCAGGATAACTTTTTTAGTTTATCATAAATCCACACACAGCATCACACCAGAAAAACTCGTTTGTGCATGGAGTTTTCAGGCAGCTCATGAACAGAGTTAGGTATTGCTGCACTTTTGACACGCATTATTTTGATAGTTAACAACATCATTACAATAGGGACTGTGTGTGTTAACATGACAAAACCCACTCTCTGTTTCTCCCGCGTCAGTTATTCAAGTATCTGCACTTTAAAGGCCTTTGAACTGAACTTTTTTTTTTCTTTTATGTTCTTTTCTGGCTGAGGGCACGAGTGGCAAATGCGGATTTACCCCGCTGAGTGTGACACACCTGCCCACGTGTGTGACAAGGCCAGGTCTCCGGCCGGCCGCAGACACCGGGCACAGCCTGTACCAGAGCTCTGCAGCAGAACTCACACCGCTTTGACACAAATCATGTGATTGCCTGCTCTCTCCCGAGCTCCCCATAAGCAGTGTTTACACACCGCTGTCTGGAGCGGCACACGCCAGGTCAGCTCGCACCCTGCTGCCACAGCTCCCGATTTACGGCTCTGCCTGTCACCCCCAGCACCACGGCGGATTTGGGTCAAACCGCGCTGATCATTTAACCCTCGGCTCCTGCAGGGCACACGGAGCCTCCGCCTGTCCCCGCTGCCGAGCCGGGACACAGGGAACGCGCTCCCGATCGCCGCGACCCGGAGACACCCCGGGGACAACGGGGGTGACCCCGGGGACAACCCCCAGCGATAGCTGGGGCGATCCCGGGGGTAACCCCCAGAGACAACCCCCAGTGACAACAGAGGTGACCCCAGTGACAATCCCCAGGGACAAA
>VXAD01006729.1:84595-118471 GCA_013399195.1 Dicrurus megarhynchus
GGAGCCCGGCCCGATGGGCCCCCGGCCCTCCGACAGCGAAATAGCAACACCCTCCCCACGGCTCCATACCCTGTAATAACACAACAAGGCACCGCTGGCCGGTATTTGTAGTTTGGGGGAACTTTATTCAGGAGCTAAAAACGTCGCTCAAGCGAAGCGGGCGCAAGAAGGGAGCACGGCGCAAGGCTGTGCGTACAACGTGGGTCGTATTTATACATCCCACGAGGGCTGATCGCGTCTTTCAGGGTGGTAAAAAGAATCGAGGCAACTTTACTTAAACTCATCCCCCTTAAAGATTTGGATGGAACGTTTTGCATAGTTTCCTAAGGAAGCGGTAGGCATAGATTCCAATAAGCCTGGGTTTAACTAGCTTTCAGTGAAACTCAAACACGTTAAGGAAGGACACACCTACAGCGGCTGTTTTCGTAGGAATGTCACTGCAAGTCTCTAACCAGAGACTATTTACACTGCAATGCCTGCTTTCAACATCTCATGGTTATCCAGGCAGCCTCTTCCCAGCAGAACGTCTGGGATCCACAACAACCCCACGTTTTTCTGGTCCTGACTCAATGCTCTCCAGCATCAAGCTTCATCTCTACTTGTAAACAGAGACAAATCCGAAACAGACACGAGCAGTTCCCAAAAGTCAACTTCTCCTTTGGAAACCAGTTTCCATTTAGGAAACAAGTGTAGACAGTTTTAGCGTGGGCTGTGAAGGAGACGTATTGGAAAGTGCGTCTGGGAAGCTCTGACCTCAAAAGCAGTCACAGAATTTTCTGAAGAATGTGCTTTTCTGAAGCCACTTCAAACACAAATCTTCCTTCTACAGATACGATCACGCTAGATCAGCAAATAACCAAGCACTACAAACACATCCCATTCCAAACACTGCGTGGATAATTGTTACAGATGGCTATCCAGAATTCCCAATTTAGTTTTGACCATTCTGGTACGAAGTTTTTGTTAGATCACTTCTTGCTTGAATATGTCATTAAAATTTAAAGTAGAGATTAAATGCCCAAATCATCTACACATTTAAGAACTCGCATCTGTTCCAACGGGGGAATTAAACACAGAAAAACAAATTCTTCCTACACTACGCAGACAACACTGTGGTTTCCGAGTCGAGGCAGCCTGATGCAGTTATTTTTGGAGGGATTTTTTGTGAATGTTTCAACATTCCAAAACCATTTTCATTCAGGCGTAATCCATCGTGTACAATCCATTTTCCCTTGGGTAACAATAACTGTTATCCACACTGGGCAATCCACCCTCTCTCAGGTGGTGATTTAGTGCAGACCTCTAGGTCTGTGACTTCTTAGGACAATTTTTGGTGGCACGTAGCTAAGTTTCTTTGTCATCCTGATGACAGAAGAGGTGCTGAACATACAGAGCTGATGTTTCAGGCCCCAGAAGACAGGGGCAGGAGTCTACCAACACAGAACCAAACGTGGGCTTCTACAGCCCTTCACTGATCTGCACTTTGCATAAGAAGCTTTGGCAGAACCAGTAGGATGTATATTCCCTGTTGTCCTCCTGCTGCTATTTTGACACCTAACTAGCACTAGAGCTGCTACTAAGATATTGTATAAATATGTAGTGCAGTGTGAGGAGGTCAAAAAGTAATTTTTCATGTCCTACTATCTTTATTCCTGGCAATTTGTTGGACCACAACTAACAGCACAACACAAAGCAATCTTTGCTCTGTTAGATCAACTTGATTTAAGGAAAAATTAAGGAACTAGGAAATCTCTCTGCAAGCGGAAGTAAACAAAGATTTCAAAGCTTGATTTTACACTCTTCAGATCAGCCCAGAAGTTTGAGGGAAATAATTGTGAAGCAAGTGGGCTGGCTGACCACAGGAAGAGCTTACTGTGACAACCGGCTCGCTCACTGCAGCTGCTGCTTCATTCACTTTGCACCACTGCAGTTTCCAGCCAGTTGCCCAACAAACAGCACTCAAACTACAATATCTCAGCAGTGAATGACTCCCTCAGACCATTCAATCCTCCCTGCTAAAGCTAACCCTATTTTATTTCTAATGCAGAAATATAATTAAACCTTAGATTAAGCGCAACACTGAAATTTTGGTTTATCCAGTAATTTACATAAATCACTGCTATTTAATGTGTTAATGGCTAAAACAAAGTTTATAAACCCCCAGAGTGCAACAAACTCAATTTGTAATTATGAGCACACAGCAATTTGTACAACATGCCATCTAAATCTACAGTAATTGTGACCCTACTTAGAGGGTAATTCCCAACTTAATCACATTTAATACACCATTATTTCCAAGATCTAAAAAGGCTGAAAAATAAGCATTTGTCTTGCATTTTGCTTGAATAAAAGCAAAGGGTTACATAGGCAAAAGAACCCAGAAGAAACTACTAGGGAGTAGTTTTCTTCCTGCAGAGTATAAATACAGCCATGCAGCAATGTACAATAAACTGCATATACAGGTCAAAACACCCATTATTCCTCTCACAGTGGGGTTTGGGGGGATATTAATCCAATTCCTCCCTTGAAAAAAAAAATGCTAACCCACGTGGATCATCCACTTCCTGCCTCCCATGGTGAATTCGCTGTTTCTCATGCTCTCCCTCTGCCCATGCTTACCTGTACACCTAATGTAAACCAAGTATTCCTTAAAAAAGATTGGGATATATCAGTTTCAAGGATGTACAGCACAATCTTCTTCCACACTGTTCTCTTTTGGTGCACAGTGAGAATTATCAGTGAACAGTAATTGATCCTCTAACCATATAAAGCATGATAATGTTCCCACGTGACCTGGAATTACATGGGAATTCTCAAGTGTGCCAGGTAATTCTTCAAAAGCTAACATGCTACTGTACTCACCCAGTTCTGTGTCCCTCCAAAGTGGATTTCTTATCTTCTCTCATACACATTTCTGCATTTCCTGTGGCTCTGCACTAGACTATTTCATTTTTTTAATGCCAATACACAAAAATCAGCATAAAAACAATAACTACAACTTCAGTTCATTTTTTAAACAACTTATAAAGCCTTTAAACAAACACGTCTGGGAAAAGGCTTTATGTTGTCAGTTGCTACGGAGTAGGCAAAACAATCAATCTTTGTAGTCTTTTTTGCTCTCCTAAGAACAGATCCAAAGTCTATTTAAGGCAAAGGAAATCTTCACTGATTTCAAGGGTTTGGAGACTCATAGTGGTACTTTTTAACCTCCTGTCTCAAAGCCCCGCACCTTTACGAAACATAAACAAGTTTATTGCTGTGTGAATGATGGGAATACTGAAGCACAGAGGTTATAAACCATAGCAGAGGAAAATTAGAATAACTTCTCCCAGTTGCCTTGCGGATCAGTGGGAGAACTAAAAATGAAACAGATCTGTCTACATGTTCTGCTTCTTTATCCCCTCCCATAAAACAAGATGCTCCACCCTACAGAGGGAGTAAAGATCAGTGTCTGTTGTTGGCCCTCAAAATAAACCTTGCCAGAGAAAGGCTGTGCTCTCCAGCAAAGTCTCTCCGTTCCCTGGCTACAAGGTTTGAGTAAGAGCAGCAATTTTGGAACAAAAAAGGAAATTTCACATGATAACAAGGTTTCAGAATGCTAAGATACACAGATTTATCCAAGGTTGGAGCATGCAAACCAGGCAACCCTGCAAACTACAGCAAGTTATGAAGCACATATACAAAATCTCAGCAGTGAGAGAAACAATGCCTAAAGAGGCTTAGACTGCCGTCAGACCATTTGACCAGAGCCAGGATTCCTGACTGAAAATTCCCTGCTGTCACTACTCTGACCTGGTTTTGTCCCTCAGAGTCAGTAGTTGATCCTCCAAACCCTCACTTGTGCTAGAAGCTATTGTAAACTGTATTAGTGGTGCACTGTAACACTGCCTGACTGTTTACATCCATGGCTACAATGCTGGGAAAAGTAACATTGGGCAGAGCTTTTTGGAACACGATTTAGGTTTGTCTCTCAGACAGCTCTGAAATGCTGCTCACACTGCTTCTGAGCTGATGTGTTCATCCTCTGGCCCTGCCTCAGCTCCCAGCAAGACATAGTTTTCCTTTTCCACAAAATTAATCAGTTACTACATAACTACATTTCATTACAATACTATCAAGATATTTAAAATTTCTCTTGACAGGTCCACAGGCACACGGAACAATTTTTTTTTTTTGTGCAAATACCAACTGCCTCCCTTTGAAAATAATTTAGCAGAGGCCTTTCTGCAGCTGTCAGTGTCGCTGCCACTCACCCCAGCAGTGAAACGATACCTGAGGAGCAGAAGCTGCAAGAAAGGTCAGTCAGCACTGAGCGGTGGTTCTTCAAGAGGAAACATTTTCTTTTCATGAATCCATGGACAGAAGGGTAGTGGATGCTTGGAAATCCCCCAAAGGCAGTACAGAGGCTGACGAGGAGCCAGAGAGCCCCCTTAGAAAGAAGTTCAGCTGGAAGCCAAGAAAGCCACTCTGTTCACCAGAAATTGTAGATGGAGTAAAAGGGAAAGGGAAATCTCTAATCTGCATTCCTGGGGCAATAAAGGCAGGACTCTGTACCAGGAATACAAGGTGACTGCAATTATAACTCTGCTGATACCATTACATGTGTAAAACTCCTTTGTCCCTTCCGAGTGAAATATGTGCAAGGGTGGCTCCTTCGTTCTCCTCACGTGGAGCGGCACCTTCTCTGTGGAATCCAGAGTTCCCACAGCCCAGGACGCACCTAAACATTCGCAGCACCAGGTCACTGGGTTTCTGTGGCTGCGTGTTTGGTGCCACTGCTGAGCAAGGGTGGTGGGCACTGAGCCCATGGGGGTCAGGATGGAGAAACTCAGGATGTCAGGAACATATCCTGATGCTCTAAACCAGCAGACCTCACAGAGGGAAAGCTGAAACCATGGGCGCCCCCTTCCAGACTGTTACTTAGCCATAACAAAAGACTGAAAAAGTAATTGTTAGTGGAGAAAATACCTTGCAATGAAGTTGGACAGAAAACACACATTGAGATGGTACAAATAATGCAGGTGGCTAATACACATTGGGTTAATGCTCTTGAACACCCTGTGTAAACCAACTGAACCCAAATAATCCTTTAAAAATATTCCGTACCAGAAGGTTCCTCACAGCTTCCTCTTTCTTCCTGCTTTCATTTCATGGCAGTAATAATGTATTTTCTGCAAAGAGCTTTTCTTTGGGATTAATGGCAGCTGAGATTAACAATGCTTAGTTATGCTTCATGTCATCAACATCTCAAAGCTCTCCATCCACAAGAAAAGCACGGTTATGTTTACTTGATATTTAATGTTTTGGGGTTTTTTTTCCTGTTTGAACAATTCATACATTTAGTGAGACGAGTAAGCTTCAGTGTGCACACTAAAATCAAGTAGAAAAACACACGACAGATTTAAACATTTTTTACTAATATTGTCTACTTCTAAAAAATACAGAACTCTGTTTCTTTGAATACGTATGTGAAAAGAATTACAAATGCCACAGATAGTGGCTGAAAGCTTGGGAACATAATTACTATTTAGCATTAAAGTAAATACTGGAATGTTGCTACTTTATATTCTGTACAGAACTGTCTCTCCAGCAGCATTTGTGACATCTGGCTCAGTATAATGTGCTGCTCTGAGAGATCACGTGTGCAGTGCATGCCATGCAGAAGGACATATTTTCCATGAGTGCCTTTCTGCAAGCACCATTCGAAACCAAGGAATTTTTCTACTTGAAGCTCAGATTGTGTTACAGTTGTTTATTTTGATAGCAACCACCAAGTTTAAACTGTTAGGAAAATTACAGGCATCACTGAAATTCCCATATATAAATAATAATAAAACAAAAAGTTACCAAAATCCAATTTTTAGGTAAAGAAATCACCTTTTCACTAACTGCATATTTAAACACATGGGTAAGAAGAAGGTTATAAAGGAGGTCTTATTATTTACCTGATAAAGTTAGATTTAAAGGCATTTCATGAAAATATTTTCATGGCTTCTGTTTTAGTGCATGGCTGTGCAATGCAACTACTTTTAAATCCAGAAGAATATTTATCTAGACTCCCATTTTGTCAAATCCATCAGCATTGAGATGCACTGTATCACTCAGACAGAAGACTTGATTGAAATGCAGGAATATTTACAGACACTTTTTTTTTGGCATTGCACATCCTTCAGCTGATCCCGCAGGTGACTGTGGCACCACCAGTGTCCCTTTCCACAAAACTCAGCAGAGGCCTCCTGCTTAAGTTTTCTGCAGAGTGCAAAGGGTGGTCACCATGGAAAACCAAACCAACAAACCACATTCCCCAGCAGTGATCACGCAGCAAAATGAGTCCTGGGCTAAGGTCACCCTCTACAGAAGCACAACCAGGAACAGCTGCGTGTGTGTGTGTGACACCACTCTGTGCTAACAGAGCTCAGCCTCCACTCATTGACCTCAATCCATGGACCACACTCAGAAACTACAAAAACTCAATCCTAGCTTAAAGTACGCTACAAATGTTGACTTTTTCCATGGTGATCTTCATAGGGAATAGCAACTTTAGTGGTGTAAACAAAAACAGGAGTGGAAGCAATAACAACACACCTTGGAGAAACACTCCACACCAACGTGGAATGAAGAGCATTAAAAAAGGAGTAATTTTGTTCCTGTTTCCTGACTGGAGCCTGGAGGGTAGCACAGCATGTTCCAGTGTCCTCTCTGTGGAATATGCTGAACTCTCAGACAAAAGGCTGGGCACCTCGGGCTGTGTTCAAAGGGAGACAGGGCACCTCTGCCCATCCTGCCTGAGCTCTGGGCACAGCAGGGCTGAGACAGGGCACCAGTGTGTGCCCACTGTCCCACTGGCTGCTCCAGCCAGCTCCCAATCCCAATCCCAACCTGAAAATACACCTACTGTCCATCCCTCTAAACTTGGAGGGAAAAAGAGGTGAGGTGTAAAAGGGTAGGATAACATTGCGTTATCTTTCCACCCACTGTTAAACCAGAGGGAAGAAGCGATCAGAAAATACCAAATCTCAGTGGCACGACTGCATTTTACGTGCCATGCATCAGGGACTGAGAGGCAGGTATTTATTACTACAGAGTGATCAATCTGAGCTAAGGAGACAGGTATTTGTTGTTTGGCACCAGGCCTGCTGAGTGTGCCAGTACAGAGCACAGACACCTTCACATTGCCTTCTCTATCACACTGACCTACACAGCGTGGTAGGGGAACAAAGGACCAGGAAAACCCCTCTTTCAAACTCTTGGGTGCAGATAACTAATTACCAATATGGCAGATGGAAGAAAAAGGTGTGCCCCCAGTGTCAGATCTGTGGGGAACACCCAGATTTCCCTTAAATCTCTCTAAGGCACCATTAGCGAAATACCAGCAGAGGAAACAATTTGCACATGACTGTGCACAGTAGAGCTTCAATCACAGATGAACAGGATATATTTTGTTTCCTTTTGGAAATGCATACCTGCTGAATTTTATAACCAGAGTTATATTTTGGCACAACTGCACACCGACTAAAGATAGTAGGAAGGCATCAGGGTGCTGAATTTTCATCTTTTAAAATTATTACTTATTGCCGTCCTTGTTTTGAATGTGGATAAAAAACAAAAGCAAAGGATCCCTCTTGCCCTAAGGAGAGAACAGAATGGTTTCACTGAATGGTGCAGACAGGGCAGCCTGTCCCAACCCACCCTCCTTTTAGCAGCCCTCTGAAGGGTATTTCCACACAGCACCAACCACCCCCTGCCCCACAAGGTGTGTGGTAAGGGACCTGTACATAAACCAAAGCATATTTTAAATCACTGCCTTCAAAAGGCAAAAATGGCAAAAGAAATCATGTTTCTCACACCCAAAACAGAAAGGTTATTTTGCAATAAGCCACAGCACTGAAGTGAAAATGCACCAAAGTGAAAATTCACTTTTAACTTTTGATTGACCTTTCATCTTGTCACAGAAAACATTTAATGAATCAAGTCTCGTCTAAATTGTAGACAGAAAGAAAATTAAAATCCATTATGTTAATTAATTACACAGTACAATTAAGGGTGGGTATCCTTTCAAATGCAAACAGTTAATTTACAACTAGAACCACCCCAGGTGTCCTAGGAAAAGCTGCTAACCAATCTGGAGATTAGGAACGGGAAGTCATTTGAAATGTGAATTCATTTGCTTTACCATCACATGTTCCTCCCTCTCCCCACACCCCCGGCCTAGGTGCGAACTCAGTTTTGTATCTTGGCAAATAAAACTACCCGAGGCAATAAAAGAGACAAAGAATGCATTGTAAATGGATGATCTTTGGCACCTACCAAAGATTACTCAGTGAATCACTTTATATTAATGTTACTTATCTTTATCAACGTGCAGGAAACACATTCTGGACTCAAAGGGACTCCAGTCTCTCCTCCTCCTCCTCCTACTCTTCAACACACACAGGACTGCAAGAGCACTGGCAATTTAATCAATTTGTATTTCGTGTTATCTGACCAGAGAGATTTCCTCCTTCTCTAGGGTAGAATTTATCCTGGTGTGCTCAAAGCTCTGTCTACCGAGAAGCCAGAAAACTGAATTACAAGAAACACTTTATTTTGTTGATGGGATTGCAGAGGGGTGACTGGGGGCAGAGCACGGCCAGTTCCTGGTACCAGCCACCACAGGCAGAGGATGATGGAGAGGAGGGATGCAGTTCCAGTCAGGGTTATTCTATGGAAACCACAACGGAAAGCTTTCCATCCTAACGAGCCTGACAGGGGCTGACAGCACAGCTGAAGATGGAATAGGCTATTTCAGAATCCTCAGAGGGTTTCTAGTATGAATAACATTTTGTGGACTGTGGATCTGAGCTCCTATCCCAAACCAAATTTAAAGCTAGGCTTAAGGTGCAAACTCCGCTCTGGATAAGAGACCAGAGCAGGGGAAACCAAAGAGGTGGCCCAGTCTAACACCTGCTCACCAAACCCCTTCTCAGATGCTGCAGGTATTTAGTTGTTGAACAGCCACGAGGATAAATTTTAGTATTTTAATTCTCCCCTATGAATTCTCCAGCAGTGTCTGAGAACATCACCCAAATGTGATGTCCAGGGAGCAGGCCCCTGTAATCCATTCACAGTCCCAGAGGGACATAGAGAATACTTTATAGCATCAACCCCCCATCACATTCACCATGAGCAGAGCACTCCTTTGGGCCTGAAGCCTCTAACATAAAACCAGCACACTGAGGTTTGCAACCCCACTGCAACGAAGGAAACAGTGGAGGACAAGCACTTACATGTTTAGTTATCAACTAAAAAACCCCGTGTTTAAGTCTAGGAAGAGAATTCTGACTTGCTAGAGACAGAAGAAAAATGAAGATAACTGCAGCTCAACAAGAAGTGTAGGAAACCTGTTCCATTTCCTTGATTGGATCACCAACTTGGTTATTATGCCATCTTTCGTTTAAATTATGAATTGCAAAGTAATTGAAATATGAAGAATTGCTCAATCAGTTTAAAATTTAATCTCAAGAAATTCAGGTGTACTCGATTTAACATTATTTTTCTTCCTACCAAAAAAACCCCCAAAATCAGAGAAATTAAGAACTTTCAGTCTTGCAACTCTGTATCTGATACTCTCAACTGACAACACAAAATCCTCTAGTTTTTATAGGTGGATGAGCACAAAATTTATTAAAATAATTGCCCAAGCAGTGGAGTGTGTCCAAACTGTATCAGTTGCTTGCTCTCCAGCCATGCCAGGAGCTTCTCTCCCACATCACTCCATAGGCTTTTGTTACCCACTGCTGTGAGTTTCAACAAGTAACTTAAAACTGGCAGCAAAGATGCGCCTTTATTTACATGGTTCTCTTTCCACACAGCATGGACAAAGAATCTGCCTGTGCTCAACATAAATGAGATAATTCATTTTGCTTTTTAAAGCCAGCAGAGCCTGTCCTGATGTTCTTCAGTGATGTTTTCTTACATTTATTTTATATTAAGTATCTACTTACGACATATTCTAGCTATTGGGGATGAAGGCAGGAAGGCATTTGCTGTGGTTTGGGGTTTTTTATTCATCGAATTAGCTTTCACTAATGGAGAAATACTCAAAGCATCCTTTTTTCTACTGTCCCAAAACGTCCCCATAACCCAGAAGGAATGAAACAGACCAACTGTCCAAGCTGGTGTTATTTTGAACGGATTGTTTCTGCAATTCCCAGGAAACAAGTACATTTTGAACAATGTGGAAAGATCACCTGACAGACAATCCAAAACTCTGACTGTTTTTCCTGGTATGGACACTGCCAGTGGCACCAATGGAGCCGTTCCCAAGAGAGAAGGAGTTTAAAGTTCCTGCCACTATCGTTCAGTGACACAGAGCTGGGCGTCGGGATTTGGGGTTTGGTTAGGTCTGAAGAAAGCACTCACACTGACACCCACAGAGCACCAGCACAGTTCTCTGTCTTAGGGCTGTTGGGAGCAAGTTCCAGTTTAGGAATGTTGAAAGGAAGAGGCACCACTAAGAGGAAAGGTGATGCCTTTCACACTGTACAGAGTATTCAAGGCTGGCCTTCATCTACCCCTAAAACGTAACCTCGAGAGCTCTGACAAAAACTTGCCTGTCCACACACCTGCATTTACCCTCCCTACGATGCAAACAAATATAAGGAAAGCAAAAAAGAACCCCCAGCATTCACAGTGAAGCACGCTGAATTCGAGCCTCACGGGCACTCGCTGCAGCAATATTCCATGCAGAGTCAAAGACAGACTTAGGAGCAGAAATCCGGTGAAAATCCCTGCATATGCTGTCCTTGGCATAATGCTCCAGTGGTCCTGCAGGGAATTCTGATGGCACACACACTCTTCAATTAATTCACTTCTAAAAATGAGGGATTAATTATTTTAAAGCTGATAAAGCCTAGCCACTTCTGCAAAGTTTTCAAATAAAAAGAACTTCTTGTCAGTGATGAATTTTATCATGTAAGAAAATCACCGTATAAGAATCTCAGGGATTCGTTCTTTACTCAGACTAATTCCAACTGCATGCCACATTTTCTCCATCCAGAATACAACTTTTCTCAGAAGACTCAGCTCTGTACTGAGAGGGCTCCACATGCCCTTGTCCTCACACACTCCAACTCCACAGAAAGCATTACATGAGCTCAATTATGAGATATGAACAGCAAAAGGGAGGCAATAGGCCTTCCAAAAAGCTCAGGGAGTTTTATTTTGGAGAAGATATCCCTGCATTTATGCTCCCAGAACGTGCTGACTCACGTGTACAGCTGGAGCTGGCAGAACAGCATCTCCCTCGGAGGTGACGATTCCCTCTGCGTTTGTGAAGGAAGCAGGGAAGATCTGACTGCATGAGAGGAAAAGCAGCAGAATTTGGAGCTAAAAGGAGCTAACCAGGCTTTCTGGATGTCTGGTAACCACAGCCAGAGCTCTGAACAGCTCTGCTAGAGGAGAGGAGTTTGGCAAAATCCCAGACGGGGAACAAACGCCTGGAGCAAGCCGGGCTCTGTGAGGGAAGCACCCGGAAACACACTGAATGTTCCAAGTCTGCACCATTCAAAACACAATTTAATCAATTTACCAAAGCCATTAGAACGTTTCCCTCTGGGTGAAAGACAAAGGCAAAAAAAGCATCTCCTCTTGGCCCGTTTCTATAAAGTGTGGTCAGACGTACTCGCATCAAGAGGCCAGACAAAAATGAGCATGAGGCTGAAATTAAGTCTTCCTGGCTGCTCTGGTAAGAGGATTTAAGATGTAATTTTAATTTTAAGTATACACTGTTAGTTGGTACATTAGCCATGTTTGGAAAGTTTCTCTGCACCATTCTCTCTTTTTGGACCCCAGTGGGTTTATTAGAACTGAGCCACCCAGACTCTCTCTGCCACGCTGTCAGCACAGCAGTTATACAAACCTGACCCATTTAATCTGTTGTGCCCAAAGCCCAGCTACTGCAGACAGTTTGGAAACAATACTAATATTCCATGGGCTCAAACAACAGGCACAGCAGCTCCAAGGGAGCAGCCTGCTCAGCAGCTGCTACAGCTCACACTGCCTGGCACGGGAAGGGGTGAGGATGCTGATCTTTACCATTACTGCTCTATTTATGGCTAAAGCATAACATACATCAGGTATAAACCCCAAATCTGCGTGCAGCTCTTGGGAACTGATCCTAAAAAGCTGTAAATCTAAAGCTCTGTAAGCAGAAAGCAATCTCAAAAATGAGTGAAAGTTTGCTGGGGGAAACAACCTCTTCATCTGATTCTGTTTAAATGGTACAAAATAATGTGGATTTTCCAATTAATTATATTCAAATAGATAAAGCTTATGATTTCCAATAAAAGGCTCAACATGGATGTAGAGTTTTGGTTTGCAGCATGAAAAGGCTGCAGTGTAAATAATCCAAGTGACCTTTCAGGCTGAACCAAGCAACACAGTGCCATAATTCCTCATGCAGGATAAAACCACCACGGAGCTGACAGTAAGCAGAATAACCTGAGAGGTTTGAGACAGGTGCTGGAACAAAGACTCTACTGAAATAGCTCAGTACTTCCAGCTCCTATAAGAATATAAGAGATAAAACTTAGCCACCTTTGCTTGACGAAAGAGGAAACAATTTGGCTTTGAGAGGCATGTCTATCTCTGCTTCTTTCTGCTCATGTAAACCTGGCACTTTGTATTAAAATCCTGCAGCCAAGCAGACTGGTTATTATTTCACCTGACACTGCTAAAGAGCATTTAGGTCAGTCTGCACAAAGAGCCAGATCTTTCCTGATGCCAGTTTTCCAGCACTGTCGGCCTTTGAAGGGTCTCGAGCTGCCCTCTGATGAAGCTGTCATTTTCCCATCTGGGAGAACTGAAGATCAGGTGACACACCACGCATTTTGCTGAAGTTGTGCTGGTTTAGAAAATTAAAAGTCTATCAATATTTGCTTTGGGAAATGTTTCTCCCCAAATCTCTCAGATGCAGCTTGCTAGAACTTCCTCCTGCTGGCATGAGAACACGGTACAGTCAGTGCCAGGATGATGAAATGAGGTTCCTTCATGTTCACAGCCAAATCTGCACTGAAATCATCCTGCTGCAGTGTGGGGAAACACACAGCAGCTTTCACAAAGCCTTCCCTCAATGAAAGGTTTACACATCTTTAGGGACTGTGCCTTACCCAGAGATGGAGAGAGTTTTCTGGCTGTATGAATATACATATGGATAAACAAGATTTTTAGGGCACGAGACCCAAGAAGATCATTGTTAGCAGTATTATTCAGCTGGTTTTTTCCAATATGGTTTGTTTCAGAGTTGCTCTTGATAAACAGATGAATAATGAAACAGGTGTGATCCTGCTGTAGCAAAAGCAAATGAAATGGAGAAACACTGGAGAATGAGATAAAACCACAGTAAATGCATTCAGCGATGTCCAACACTTTTAAAAACCTTCATAGTTCCACTGAAACTGCCGTGGCTGTTATCAGCCACCAGCTGGGAATCCCAACTGATCAGAGTCAGAACCACTGTGCTGTTTTGTTCAGATTTTCCAAACAACAGAAATAAAAGAGTGAATTTCAGAAGATTAATAAACACATCACGTTGTAATTATTTTGTTCCTTCTGTGTGTAGTAAAAGTTAATGTTTTTTTTTACTGCATGTTCTAACTCAGATTTTGTGTTTCTTATATTAAGGCACTCTGTAAGGAAATATAAAACCTACATTAATGCCTTGTGTGCAAGCCTGTTTTGTTGAAGGATTTATAAATATTAACAAGATAAAATTTACAAATGCAAAAGACACCATTTGCAGCTGTAAATGTTTAATTCTGAGGGAACAGGAATAACATTTTCATCTTCATGCAAGTCATGAGCTATATTAGAAGAATACTGATGTACAAAGCGTTAAAATAGCACTTTGCCAGTAGTGATCAGAGGTGATTCAAAAGCTTTCCACCCTTTCTAGTCTCAGTTCAAGATATGACTTTTAGGTCTAAAAAATCTGCTTGGTATTGGTAGCAATCTGGAAAGTGGAAGCCCAAATGACAATATTAATTTTATTAATTAAATATCCCCTTCCTGGCAGAGTTCATTGGTATTACTGCTCATGTCAGACCCTTGTTGTGAACAGACAGTGGGAGTTTGTCGAGCTCCTCCTCCACTACCCCACCTGATGAAGGGCCACAGCACTCACAGCTTTGTACACAAGCAGTGCACCAACGCCTTCAGAAATTACCTTAAACCCACAAAATAGGGGGTTGCCTTAAAAAAAAAAAAAAAAGAAAATAGAGCAGTCATGTCAGAAACCAAGTTCAGAGCTTCGGAGAAAAGACAAAAATCCGGGTTCAGGACTGAGGGTGGGGATTTCCAAGGCACTCTGGAAGTGTGATACCACAGGAGCTGGAAGCCCAAGGTCTGTTTGTGCTCCTGAAAAATGCTGACAGCACAGGGCTGTGCTTGGGAACCCCTCAGCCGTGGTGCCTACATCCACATGACTTTTCTTTTAAAGTGAATACTTGCAATAATTGAACTTTTTCCATCAACAAAACAGAACATTGTCGTATTGACAACCTTTTCCTTCCAGAGAATCCCTGGGTGGAGTAGGGGATTAAACTAAGGCATTACAGTGGCACTTTGCTTTTTCCCATCCCTGAACCAGGAGCTTGAGCTCTCCTGTCCCTTCAAGGCCAGTGAAGGCCAAAACCACAAGTCTCTTTTGGGGAGGGTGATCAGGAAATAACCTGACTAGATTAATTCCTCACTTCTAGGACCACCAAAAAATTGGGGAAAAGAATGAATAGAAAATGAGAAAACTCCTAGGGGTCAGATTTCTGCACAGCTCACAGCCTCACCCAGAGCACTCTTCCTCCTGCCCAAAGTCACTGGAGTGAGGCACTCACATTTGAGGAATGCAGACAGGCTTTTAAATTTGATTTTATTTCCATATGCAGCACGCAGGTCCCCAGCCATTTCACATACATAATACCAGATTAATACACAAGGAAACAGGGCCATAAACATTCAGAATGAGCCACGGCAGTTTTGCTGTTTTCAATTCTAACATCCAGCCAAAGATATCAGCAGGAATAAAGGATTTTAAGAGAAATAAAGAGTCTGTCAGTTATGAGCAGAATTTCCCTGTCTGTACCTTGTACAAACAAGAATTCTGCACTATCCTGCCACAGTGATGATGGATTGGGAGAAGCATCCCTCTGGTGATGGACAGGTATGGACGAGGGAGGTCATCAGGTCAGTGGTCACTCAAAGTCAACATTTTAAATGGCTACATGGGAAGTTATGCCATAAACTACTAAAACCTAAACTCCCTATGGAGAATACTTCCAGCATGGCAAAGGCATAATGGAAAGACCTTGTAATCACTGCAAAAAGGGCCCTTTGTTTTATTTATTTCTTCACTCTCACTAGTGTGAGGTGTGGGGATGGTTTTATTCCCTTGCATCTGTCACCTAACGTGTAAGTCAGGAAATAACAGCACGGAAAGAAGAACGCAGCATAAAAGAAAAGAGTCCCCACAGGCTGTGACACAGAGCAAGCATCACAAGAAGCAAAGCATTCAACAGCAAATGGGAAGGAGAGAGAAAATTCTTCCGTGTAATCAACCTGCCATTCTGCCCAGGCCAACTCCTGCACCATCAGCAGTAAATACCTGCTGATTTGACACATCACCCAACTGTCATAGCATCTCTGAAGAGAATTTGTTGATGAAGGTATTTTCCAGAGCAGTAAATAAACAACAACATCACAACCTATTTCTCAGGTATAAACACCCAGGCAAAGGGAAGATGAGCTGCATATTGTGCTATTAAACTCTTTAAGTACAATTTACAGCTAATTGCCTTTCACAGTGGGGGAAACCCATCCCTCCCCAACCAGCTCCATGCTTGATTTTCTATCCAGCTTCCCCAGGCTTTAATTGCCTGCTCAGACTGGGATGGGAGGCTAATGAGAGTCTCCAGTAGCACATTCAACAGGGGCAGCTCAGCAGAAATGTGCAGTTTTAGTGCTTTGCTGCAGGCCAAGAGTTGCAGGGAGGGAAAGCCTCATGTCTTCTGTCCCTCATTAAATAGTGGTGCACCATGGTAATTACAAAATACCATCCGAGAGGCCTTGCAGTCTTTTTCCAGACTTCTTCGTTCACAAACAGAAGAATTGAAATATGGTGTTCTAACAAACATTGTAGACTATTAGGACTGCATTTATGAGGTGATGGATGCCCAGAATCCAGTTGGCTCTTTGGCTCCAGTCATTTCACCACAGCACAAAATACTGTAGTGGGGTCTAGAAACTGCTGGAGTTACAGAGTCCTCTTGGCCCTGAATTACCCATGGTGTTATGCTTAAATCTTTTAAGAGTAAATAATAACCCTTTATTAATTAAATTGCTTTTATACCCAGTGCTTTAGTCCCTCGGTTTTACGTGTGTACATGTAATTTTGCAGACAGACACAATATGCTTGGGTTTTTTTATCTCTACAGAATGTACTTGCTCTCAAACCCCAAGGGCGAGGGCGATGAGACAGCAGTGCAGGGTAGGATGCAACAGCAGCTTTAAATTATGCTACAATTGACTTGAGAGCAGCATGTGAAGTAGTGTCCTTACAACAGCAGAAAGGTCTTTAATGAATTCCAAAGGAAAAACATTTACTTCTGAATTTTCACTTAAGCAGGTGCCCAGAATGCTGCAGTGCACACTGTAAACAGTTCTGTCCTGTGAATGATAATAGAGAGAAATCATTTACGAGATAACCGAGCTCCACAATATGTGCTGTGCCTCACACACTGCAGGGACTGCTTGGCTATTTTAGGAAATGCTCTTCTGCTCCTACATGTTCTCCTTTACCCCATGTGTGCAGACACAAGCATCTCCCAGCTCTCAACAGCTCTTCACCTGCCCCAATTCCCCACAGCCCCTGCGCCTGCCGTTACTCCAGGTCGTGTTTATCTCCAGGTCAAGCCTATGATAATAAGCAGCACTTTCTGCAGCAGTTTTATATTGTTAATCTGCTTCCATTACCTTCAAAACAAGCTGTAAAAGTGCATTTAAAAACCCTCGTCTCAAATTTATTTACACAGCACGGATATATACTGGAATAGAAACTGAGCGAGGTCTCGTCTGGCTTTCTGGAAGGAACAATAAAACTGCCCAGTCCCCAGTGTGAGATTAGGTTTTCTTTATGATCCTCTGTCTAGGAGGTACTCCTGTTTTTACAGCCCAGCACAGTGAGGACGAGATGATTTTGGATATGGGCATTGCCACACGTCAACCCATTCACAGAAGAGCCAGTTTCAGTAAAACTGAAATATCTCCTATTCTCTGCCCTGACCCTCCCTCCCACCTGCACAAAATAAATTCTGTGGGAGCCAATTCATGACGTGGGGGAAGAAAAGGTCACATCTCTGTTTGGAAGGCCTTTCCTGGACCTCCTCTCTTCTCTACACACGTTGGTATTTCAGTGTGCCTACGCGGGGAAGGGGAGAGCTCAGCTGGGCAGAGCAGGGTGCAGGTAGCACCAGCTGTGGGTTCGCCCCAAGGACAGGCCATTCCCTAAGAGCTGGACTCGGTGGGCCTTGTGGGTCCCTTCCAGCTCAGAATATTCCGTGGCTCTGTGGGAATCTGTGAATCCTGAGCCAGGTTTCTAAGGGACAGTGGCCACTTCCTCACCTCCCTCCCCAAAACAGGACAGTGCCTGGCCAGGTGGGACAGCTCCAGGTGATCCAAGGCCCCTCCACAGAGAAAGCACAACTTTTTCTCCACCCAGCAGAGCCTGCAGTAATTTCAGGAATCAGGAACAACAATTTGACCCCTTTCTGCCTTGATGTCTGACCCAAACATGAGGCTCACAGCCTGAAGATACTCTGGGTGTCCAAAGCAAAGCCAAGCACACGCCGAGCCCTCCGTTGGTCACTCCGGGGGACACGTGGGTGCCTGGGGCTCGCTGTGTTTGGCCTGTCCCAGGGGCTGCCCGTGGAGCAGAGGGGTTTGGAAAGGGCTCCTCTGAGCCAGGCGGTCTCCCTGAACTTGTTATGCAACAGGCCTACAAATAGTTCATTCAGCACAGTCTGAGGATTAGTCTGGTTCAGCTGGACACTTGGAGCTTAATCCTGGCCAAGCAACAGAGTGTGGCAAAGGCATTCCTCGGATTTGCTGACGGGAGGAATCTGCGGCCAGAAGCCAACCAAATACGTAAGCTTTCAGAAAGCAGCATTTCCTCAGACACTCAGAACGTCTATTCTCTATTACCCCTCCGAGTAATCGCATCAGGCAGCTTCCCATCCGGCTGCCACGGCGCGCCAGCTCGCTCCAGGACAAACATGGAAGGTGGCATTTCAGCCCTATTGCAAATGACACTTCAGGGTCAGCAGCGGGCCACGGCTGAAGGGAGCCGGGAGAGGAGAACCTCTCCGTGCCTGCACTAAAAAGGGCTCTGCCTCAGATTTTACTCGCAGTTTGCTCTGGAGCAAAGCAAGTCAGGCTTCCAGTGAGCAGGGACGGTGTTGTCTCGGCTGCCTGTCCGTGTGGGCACATTTAATTATCGCAGATCCACAAAAGAACCAATTATGTTCCAAATTAAACTCCCTCTCTTGTTCCTGCCCTTTAATGTGCTGACAAATAAAAGCATGAAATGATTTGTATTCATCATCAGGATGGCTGGGAGAGGTTCGGAGCTTGCAGATGCAACCAGGGCAGGACAAAAATGCTCATGCTCAGGAGGGAATTTTAATTGCAGATGTTTCGCACGAGGTAGCGAGGGACCTGTGTGCTGAGGCTGCAAGGAAAAAATACTCTGAGGATTCTCTTCCAATTTAAACTAAATTTATAGAATTTTTTAAAAACTATGAACATTAAATTAGGATTACATCACCACCGAGCCAACACCTCATCCCTCTTGGTGACGGTGATCTCAATCACAAAACTCACTGCTCCGCCCTGTTTTGGCAAATAAAAGGAAGCAGTTGTTTGGAGCATTTTATGAACATTGAAAATATATTTCCTCATACTCTGGCTAAACAGTTCTTTTCTTTTTTTTGTGACAAAACTGAATAGAAAGAGAGCTTCAGTTATTAGAAAAATGCATTTCAAGCCCTCTAAGGATGTTTCTGGAACCTTACTGAGAGGGATCAAACCCGCTTTTGTAAAGTCTTGCTTCAGATCTCTATATTGAGAAATAAACATGTATTACTCTAACCAAAAATTCCTCCCTCTAAATTTAAAGGTCCATAATTGTGCAGTGCTCTGGCAGCCAAACAAAACAGGTATTTTCACACAAAGAAACCCTTCTAGATTGTTTTACAGAAAGAGCCTTGGCACGAATCTGTAGCAGAGCACTCCTCAGGAGCTAAAATTGGTGCTGCACTGAAGGGAAACTGCCTGGTGGCTCCTCCACGCTGACAAGGCAACTGTGCCATGGGGGTGGAGGGTAAAGGCTGCTTCAAAATTAATTGTTTAGCGTGGGAGTCAGCCCTGCAAATGAAGTGAGCTGATGTGCCCTGGTGTGGAACATCCCCCGGAGGCCCTGCTGACCATGGGCAGCTCCGTGGGTGAGGTCGGTGCAGCCCAGGGCTGGTTCACACGGGGCTGCTGGGCTCTGCAGGAACACCACGGAGCTATTTCAGCTTGGAACACAAAAATGTTCATCCAATTAAAGCCCCTGTCCAACAGCAGGCAGCCTGCGTGGTTTCTGCACACAGCTGGGGCCACATGGCCATAAAACCATGCCCTTATTCCAGAGCTGCAGTGCTGAGCTGAGCTGCCCCATCCCAGCAGTGTCCAGGGACACAAACCTGCTGGTTCTGCACCAGAAAGGCCCTGCCACACAAGCCATTACATAAAAGTATCTCAGCTGGCCAGGCCTGACCTCACTGGGGCTCAGCGCTGTCTCACGTTGGGGCTGTCGGAACTCGGCAGATGAAGGTCAGACTCAGAGAAGGGAGTTAGATCCTGCACAGGCATAATTTAGTGTCACAGAAATGCCTTCCAGAGCTGTTCTACCATTCTTCAGCTAATAGGGTGGCTATTTAAAGAAAGAAGGCTCTTTGCAGTGATCCAATCATTTGGAACACGACTGCTGTGTGACCAGCTTTGGTCACACATTTTTCTGTTCTTATTTAGGGAACCGAGACCATCTAGTTATTTCTGCACGACTGAAGGGATCAATTAAAATATTCATTTCCATTAGTTCTGATTCTCTAGAACACTTGCAGACAGAGTACCTGCCAGAACCAGACCACAGCCAGCAAAATGCTCAGGAAGGGCTGAATAGTTTGGTATGAAGTCTCAAGTATTTTCATTTCACTTCATGCCCACAAGCCTTTATTTCTTTTACGTTACAATATGAGGCAGTCTCTGCTCTGTGCTGTCAGGACAGTCACAAATGAGTGTCTCTATCGTTGGTGAAACAGTGCTGTGACAAGCACAATCAGGCAAGGCAAGCTCTCTCATTAAATGTTCAGATGCATGAAAACAGCCAGGCATTTTTTCCTCTAGGAACTGCAGGAATTAAAACACACCAATTTGAAGCTGTGAAAGATCACACAACCACATTTAAGAGCTCCAGATAAGTGTGGGAGATGCCCACAACATCTCCTCAGAATTTCGCTGGTTTTGTTGCTATTCATGCTGCTCACAAAATAGATTGAGAGGTACAAAGCACAGAGTATCCCACAGCCAGTGCAAACTCCCCTCCTTCAGGAATGGCAGCTGCTGCATTTCCTGATGGCTTTAGGACTCAAGATGAGCTCATTATTTGACCATGACTTGCAGAGGGATCCACAGCTCCAGACCAAACCCCCCACAGTCCGTCCTCCTCTCCCCAGCCTCTCCCACTGGGGTACCAGAGGTGTGTCCCAGCAAGGGAGGTTCTCTGCACACCCTGAGCAGACAGAAACCTTTGGGCAGCGCCTTTCAGCACCCACCAGCCTGAGGTCTGCACTCTGCTGCTCAGCTCTTGGTACAAAGGCACAAATCAGGGCTGCAGCCTGGCTGCCAAAGACAGCCCAAGAAAATCCTGCTGTATTTTCCTGGGCTTGAAAAGTAGGAACGTGTCTCCCCTCTGATACACATCCTTGTCTGCTGTTCTGCTTTCAGCTGCCTCAAACTGCATCTCCCACACCTCAAATTCAACACTGCTGGGTGAGAAACAAGTGTGCACTGAGGTGATGCTCTAAAGAGAGGGGTCAGCAGGAACACTGACCCCCCCACGAGGGTGCTGCAGTGGCAGCATCAGCCACTTGTCTCCCTCACGCTGCCCTCTGGGGTTGCTTGAGACCACTCTTGATACCACAACCAGCCAGGAAACATCCTCAGGGAGGGATCAGCCACACTGAACTCGATCCTGAAAGTCTAAAGGGAGAGAAGTCATGAAGGGGGTGAAGCAACAGCACAAACCTGGGGAGGAGAAAACATCTTTCAACCCAGGAACTGATAGAAATAAATTTGAGAGCATCTCACTGGGATCCACGTGGAGGCAACTGCAGAGACAACTGGTCCTGCATGGGAGCTGCATATTAAAATATGGATTTTCTCTGATGTGCCCCAGTAACCTCATCCCTGCCCCCTGCAAAGGGTAACTGCACGTGGTAGCTTTTGCCTGCATTTCCTGGAATGATCCCAATGAATTTTCCTCAGGTGCGACACTGGAGAGAGCAGAGCAACAGCTCCTGGGCAAGCTCCTGGGCTGCTGGAGAACTGAGCCCAACTGAGGTCATGAAAGTGGCACATGTGCAGGAGACCCCAACACCACCATATCGACTGCATTTGTACATTTTTAGAAAAAATTCTTTACATGGCAAGTATTTTTTCACCCGATAAACTGGGTATTTAAAGTAAAAAAACCCTTCCTTTTTCAAAATTCTAAAGCATGGAAAAAGAATAAAGCCAAACCTGTGCCTATAATGCACAGACTTTAGAAAAAAAGGTATACAGAAAGCATTAATATTTGATTTTCCACATCTGACCTACTATTTCACATTTTACAGTTTGTTACTCCAAGTAACCTGGCTCTATTAGATACGAGCCTAAATTTAATCCAGAGCACCCAGACAATCACTACACAGCCTGTGAATTTGAGAGACAGAATTTACTCAATTCCATTTTAATTTCTATTGTGTGTAGAAGTGTTTAGAGTGTGAGCCTTGCTACGAGATGACAGAATATCATTATACAGTAATTCAAATGCTTTCAAGACTGCTAAGAAACCTCCACTATAATGACAGGCCTTGTGAAGTGCTTAAGAAATGCTGTTTCATCCCTTCTAGACGGGTTTAGGATAAGAAAATTCATATAATAAGATGATATATTTACAGCACACAGGTTAACCTTTAAACTCGCTGTAATCATATTATCCAGGATGGGATAAGGCCTGCAGCACTGGCATCACATGGTCCTTCTGAGTTGGGATTTTTTTTAGTTTGCTACAAAAAGCAGAAGATCTGGAAGGATGTTCTTGCAAGATGGCATCATTCTCCTTGTCCAGGTCCTCCTCTCAAGGGTTCTGGAATTCTTCAGCAAGGCTGAACATCAGCTTCCTTCAAAAGCACTGAGCTCAGGAAAGGGGAAACAGCTTGACTCGGTATTTATGTGCCAAGATAAATAAGAATGTCAGAGGAAGTGAACATTTTAAAAGATTGGGTAAACATAGCCTGCGAGGGTGGCTCACTTTTCCTAGAATGTTCAAACACCCACACTTTTTTTCATACAAAAATATCAACTGGAAATAAAATCTCTTCCATGGCACAATTCCACTGTGATCACAAGCAAGCAAAAGAATGCAGCCTGTGCCCAAGACCACATTTGGCTCCCAGCAGACACAGTTTCTTCTCCCCAGAGCTGGATTCCTGTTCTTACTGTGATCTGTGTGGCACCCACTGGCTGCTTTGTGCTCTCCAAAACATCATGCAGCTGAAAGTGGGATTTAGCAGAGAGCCAATCTTCTCTGGTTCAGCCAGGAAATAAGTCAATCCAGGCAGTAAAAATTATATACAGCTTTATCTATTGAATCCTGAGCAACAGATAAGGGAGACAGAGCAGCACCATAATGATGAATCAAGGTACACAGCTCTCCAGCTTCCCTTCAGAGAATAAAGGAATAAATGATCTCATCATGGACTGCCCAACTCCAACACCAAACTGGAGACCTGAGGGATCCTACCAAAGGATATCCTTCAGAAATCTCTATCTATCTCAATATTGTGTTAACCTTGGCTTTGAATGCTGCTTTCCCATTTGCAGACAAATAGTTTTCAAACTGAAGCAAATTACCAGAAGTCAACTTCCCACATATCTCCACTGTCGCACTGGCACTGTAAGCTGCAGTTTATACACTGAGCAGTGAGAGGCTCCCTGCCCAAGCTTCCAGAGCAGTTAATAATGGCAGGAACACTGGCACCAGCGTGCCAGGGAGGCTGGAGAAAGGGACAAACCTGGTTGTTCACAGCCCAATTAAAATCTAAGGCTATGCACACAAAACAATTCTACTCGTTTGCTGGTTTGGTGCACAGAATGGATTCCTTTGAAGAAGTCCTGTTTGGCTTCCAGGAACCAGCTTATCCAGGCAGAAGCAGCTGGGATCTGCTTTGCTGAGTGCTGGAGTCTTTTCTCAGTGGGCAAAGCGATTCAGATGAGGTACTGTGAGCAGAAGGACGTGCAAGAGGATGATGTAACCGTACCCAGAGTGCTGTAGGGAGGCTGGAGCGTTCAGACCAATAGCTGGAGCTTGCCAGGAAAGAAAGCTTGCACAGCAAACACCAACTGCAGGCTCAGGGCCTCAGCCCTGGTGCTGCTCCCGACCTCGAGCACCAGTTCTGCTCTGTTCTGCCTCAGAGCAAGCCAGCAAACACTTCTGCTGTTGATAGGCAAACAGGCACACCAGGCATTTGCTGTATTTATTTCAGCCTTCCCAGACCTGACGCTGCCGTGACAAACAGCTTGGACCGGGATGCAGAAGGCTCAGCAATGTGAATTGCTCGAGTTCTGCTCCCTTTGCATGCTAACACTTCGTATTCTGACAGCTCCCTCATTCACTTCCACCATGGCTGAGCTCTGGAGCCAAACAGAAGTTGCACATAAATCTCCTCTGTGGTTTTCCTTATCTTTTCACAAAAAGAGTGGGTGTGAAGGCTGAACTGGAGAGCTGGAGCTGGGCTTTTGTTCCGTGCTCTGCAGGAATGGGCACAAGAGCAAAATCAAAGCTCCTGGATCCGTAAAGGCTGGAGGCAGAGGGGTGCAGGCATCCAGTCAGGGACTGCTGCTGCTCAGAACTGGACTGGGACTTGCGGGGTGTAACTTCTGGGGGAATACAGAATACACTCTGACTGCGGAGTGCCTGAGCCAGCACTTGGGAGGGAGCAAAGTCCTCTGCCTTCCTGTACCCTGTCCATCCAGACATGTCTGGAATGTGAGCTCTGTGCTGACAGGGCTTGCTGAGAGCGTTGGACGTGGCCAGGTCAGTCCTGCACAGCCGCCCCGGGAGCTGCAGATCCCGCTGGAATCGCTGCCTCCAGACCGGGGGCCTGCTGCTCCAAAGGCTCCCTGTCCTCCCCGGGAAGCCAGGCCACCCCACAGGGCACGTTCCTGGGCCCTTTAGGGTCTGTGCAGGGTGAGCTGGGCTGTGGATGGTGCTGAGCCAACACAAGCACGGCTCCTGAACCATGGAGAGAGGAGATCAAGGGAGCAGCCAAGCAGGAGCACTGGGAAGAGGCAAAGTCCAGGGTGGGATGAAGTGACAAACAAATGGCACTACAGAGGAGTCCCATGACAACGGGACTCACAGCAACACACAAACAGGAAGGGAAGGAGGGAGGGAAGGAGGGCAGAGTGAAATTTAACCCCGCAATTATTTTCTTCGGCTCGTTTCCTTTCCAGCAGGTGAATGTTACCTTCCCTGATCCCCCAGCAAGGCTTCAGAAATTCATGTGTGCCACTGATTTCAGAGCATAAGGGCCCAGGTAAGCTCCTCTCTGGGACACAAATGCCTGATGCTCAGACACCTGAACCAGGGTGTTGCTCTGCCCTTCCCATTTCCCACCTCATCACTTCTGTTACTGATAACAGAATGGTGTTTTGTTTTTCCACTGCGCTATTCACCGTGTTAATCAAGAGATACAAAGCACCATGGTTATACTAATGTGTCCCACAAATAGGATCCAACTTGTAAAGTCTGGTTACCAGGAAATATTTTCCTGTGGCCCTTTGCTGGAAAAAACCACATCCGTGGCCACCCCTCTTTGGCAGCAGCTATCAAACAAGGAAAAAGAGAGCAGTGTCCAAAAGGAAATACAATTTTTCCCCCCTTTCGGAACTGAATCCAAGAATATTCTCTGGGTGAAGCCCCGTGGAAGGGGCACGCAGCTGAACCAACAGCCTTTAGTGCACACTCTGAGTAACACAACAAACGCACACCAGGCCACTTTCTCCAGCCACACTCTTTGATCCCTGCCTTCTCTGCTGATTGCTGCCTTGAAGACTGTCTCAACTGATCCAAATCTTGGCTTAAATCTTAGGAAAACACTGTTGGAGTGCACAACATGAGTATGAAACTATCTGCCTCGAGCCCAAGGAGGTCTCCACAACCCCTCTGAAGCAGCTGGATTTTTGTCCTTCAGTGTGATCCCAGCAGAGCTGTGCTGCTGATGCTTTCTGCCTCTGCAGAGTGGACTTCAGCCCTGCACTAATGCTTGAGAAAATCGAGAGGACTGGGCAAAATCCTTTCGCTGAGTGCCCTTTCCCCGTGTGTCTGTAGGTGTTGGGTGTTTCCGCGAGCTCGAGTGCTGTGCTCGTTAGGGCGGGCACAGGGCAGTGCAGCTGTGCTCCCCTGTGCTTTGTAACACCCAGAAGGAGCAGGATGCAGCTGATGCTGTAACGTGGAACACCCACCTCAGTTATCCTGGCAGTTCAGCTCTGCCTGCGAGACACTGAGGGGCACTCGCCTCCACAGCTGGCTGCACCCGAAAGAGCTGAAAGCGTTTGCCAGGCCCTGTGATCTGCAGATCTCACGTGCCCACACACAAAATCACACCTGTACAAACTGATTTCCCTATCTCATCGATCAAGCCTATGAAACTGATCCTGCCTAGTGCTCCCAGGCTGCTGGGAGAGCACACAACTGAAATGAAGGTTTCTAAAATCCAGCTCTGCCTCTAATATCAACTTTCCCCTGCAGCTGAACAAACCGTTCTCTCCTTTCCTCTCCCTCAGTCTTTCCATCTGGAAAATGAAGACATTTGCATCTGTGCTCTGTGCCTGTGCTGTGCATTTCAATCAGCAAATGTTTATAAAAATCATTTCAGGAGGGAAAATTATGTAGTTCTGATTTAAAACATTCATTTATATTTTTGTAGAGCAAAACAAAAGCCAGCAAAGCCCACAAGCCCGGGATTATTCATCAAGGATCTGATCCAGAGTCAATGGAATTAATTTTCCTTGAGGTTATGGCCCAGACACCTCAGGCCTGATATTAAATATGAAGGAGTTCTTATTGCAACTCCAGATGAATATCTACCAGCTATCACAACAGACAAAATGAAAACAGGCAGCAGATCTAACTCTCCTCCCGCTCCTCCAAACCTCATCCCAGTCCTCTGAATGCCAGTGCACTGAGCAGGGACTGTCAGCTCCCACATCAGCACTTCCTCCTGGAGAGGGCTCCCACACCCCCTGGAGAGCATCATCTTGGTACTTCTTCCCACTGCCCACATTAGAAGAATTCTAACTGAGTGGCCAAAACACTTCCTAGACTCCAGGCTGCTCAGTCCTCATATGTACAAGGTCTGTGAATTTTTTTTTGGAGACCTAAAGGAATGAGAAGCCTGGATTAAATGGAATTTCAGCGGGATTTTTCACTCTGGTGAATGCAGCTGTTGGAGGAAGCAGCCAGCTAAGCTGTTTCTTGCAGGAGGCACAGACACACAGTTTTGCCTTGCTGAAAAGCCAATATCTCTTCTTAAAGTTTGGGTTTTTTTCCTGTCATGTCCCTTCTCATGCTTCAGGAGGGGATTTAATTATCCAACGGGCACAGCACAGCAGCCTGGCAGCCTTCTGTGCCTGGACAAATCTCAGGCTCCTGCTTCTGGAGGAGCCCCCTCTAACACATGCAGAGGCTTCTGCCTGGGAGAAGTCTCACAACAAGATCCAACTTGCCTGCGATTCTTTCCTTCCCGAATAAAAATCCTCTCCTGGAAAATGTGAATTTCCTTCCGAAGCTTTTCAGTTCCCCGCAGACCAAGCACTGGGGAGGGAGCAGTGTCCAAACACTGGCAGAGCAGCAGCACAGCGGCACAATTTACCTGTTCAAACTTGCAGCTGCCTCCATGCCCCTGAGCTCCTGGCTGTCCTTGCAGAGGATGCATTTCTGCTGTGACAGCATTGCCATTCACAGGCAAGAGTTTTCCAAAACGGTGCCTGTCCCTGGAATCCCCCCCAGCAAAGCACTGGGTGCCAGCAACACCCTTCCCCTCCCTGCACTGCCCAGCAGAGCCTCCTTTGTTCCAGCAGCAGCACAGGAGGGATGCTGAGCAGCCTCACCCCTGCCCAGGACTGCAGCCCTGGTGTCACACCCATCACCAGACACACCTGGGCTGGTCAGGGCCGTGCAGGAGCGCCCCAGCTGCTGGCACTGCCCTGCCTGCCCTTGCCCAGCCTGGCAGCAGCATCTGTGCAGGGAGGTTTGGGGCTGTGCTGCCTCTCAGCACCGGGGCCGTTCCCTTTTGCCAGAGTTCCTTCGGCACACGGGGCACAGCTCCACCGGGAGTGAGACCTGCCCTGTGTCTCCAGCCTCCAGAAATTCATCATTTCAGCAAGAAGGGTCCGAAGGCTCCCGATTTCCCTCCTCAATTTGTGTATGGAGTACCAAACCTTCACACCCAACGGGCACAATCTTTCCTGTCCAGGTGACAGGAAAGCCAAAAACACGCATGGAAAGGCTCTGGATCTTCAAACATCTCACACTGAATATAACTACGAGCACAAATACTGCAATTCCAATTATATGCATTTATAAATTCAAGAGGTCAATTTTTTCTTAAGCTGCAGACCAGTCTCTTTTAGTACCATTTAACTGACAAACCCCCCTGTTTTAACTTATTTATTAAAAAAAAAATAGAAAAAACCCCCAAGATTATTGCTTTCAAATGGTACTGTGTTTAAAACCAAATGATAATTTAATGGGGAAAAAAAGGTCATTTTTAGTGGTATTTAGGAGTATTTTTCTCTTCCTCAAGCACTTAAAAAAGCACGAAGCAGAGCTTCTCCCTTGCTGGACCCCTGGATGCTGCACACGGATGAGGTGAGTGACCCTTCCCAAAGTCCTGCCCTGGCTGAGGAGAAGAGCAGTGCCCACATCCCTTGGGCTACCCAAGGCCTGGGAAAACACAGGAGAAGGGGAGAAGGGAAGCCGAGGGTCTCTGTGACCTTCCCCAGGTGACAGAGCCTCAGCCCAAACACCCTTCAACCCACCTGACACCTCCCAGTCTGCTTAAAGACACCCCAGATTTCGATGCCACTGCCATTCCACCCCCAAACCTGCTGCCCAGTGAACCCTCACCATGTACAGGACTCGGGTCCCAGCTCCCAGTTCTCACACCCACCCCTGCCCTGTTCCACAGCACAGAAACTCTGCTGGCCTTTATGTCAGTGAGCATGTGACAGGTCGAGGTATTTCTCGTTCTGTTCCTGAAGATTCCCATAAAACAGCACTCTGGCTATGAATTTTAACTTTAGCTCAGCTTATGACTTCAGGGGATTTTTCATCCCTTTGCTTCCAGCTGCATGTGGAAATTAAAGGCTCCATAAGATCACCATCTCCCAGTCAAACTGCTGTGTGACGCCTGAAAGCATCAGCTGTGATTCCATGACTTTTTGACAGGCAGCTCCTTGAGACCTTGGGTTTTTAAATGGGAATCTTGCAACTTCCTGCCCCAGTGCTGAGCTCTGATTCCTGCTTCCCTTGTTCCGACTGTTCTGCAGCTCTCAGGGAGCACAGTCAGACCAAACCCAAAGCAGTCTCAAGTAATTGGTACTTGGCAAATCCAGCAACGATTAATACCTCATTAAAATAAAAATATACTAATCTACTATCACTAACCTAATATCTCTTAAATCCAATGACCCTGACAGGAATTAGCAAAATTGTCGTAAAAATATAATAAGCCCGAGAAATGTATTACATATACTAAGAGCTATTAAAAAATCAACTAAGCCCCCGAAATCCCAGCCCTTTCCCCCAGAAATGCCCCAGCCAGCCCTTACATAAGGACAGAACACCTATGGACACGGGCCAGTGCCAGGGCTGTGCTTGGGGAACTCATGAGAATCCATTCCCGTGTCTGTCCCATGAATCCACACCTTCCCACAGCCAACACAGCCAGGAGATCGATTTTTATAAACCCGAACCACACTCATGGTTTGCATAAACCCCTCCTTCCCCAACTGCATAGATTGCAGCGATGGAACCGAAACATTCTGCTCCCTCTGCTGTAGGATTGTTTATTGTTCTGATGATTTATTTAAAGGCAGATACACAAAGAAGAATAAATACATCCAGCAACAAAATCAACAGAAATTCACCCGAAGGGATTCAGGGTGGGCACGGGCTTGATTGACTAAATGTAAATAAGAAACCTGAACCCCCAGCCTGGAATCAATGCGAGCAATCTACATAACACAGCACATCAGCTGCGATGATTAACACCCTTATTTTTCTGCTGAGAACTTGATACGCATTTATAAGGATGAAACACAACATTCCGTTAATTCCAGCAAGTTACATGGGTGGCTCTGCCTTGAGAAGCCTGGCTTTCTGTCATTACCAGGGAAGCAAAACCTTTGTACATGACTACTTCAGGCATAACAGAAAGCCGTACAATTAGAAAATGTCATCTGCTGCACCCGGAACGCCTGGTTTTGCCTCCCCCCAGCCCAATACATGCACAAACAGAATTTATTAATATTTCCCCCCACCGCCAGCCCGGCACATTAAATCACCTCCGTAGCGAAGCTCCTGCTGCAGCAACTTCTGCACTGCATCAACCACCTACCTCTGACTTCATTGTTCCGCGGGCCGTGAATAAATAAAATCAAACATCCAGGTGGAGCCGTCACAGTTTCCCTTTGCGGCGGATGCGCAGCGAGAGCGGCGAGAGCCCCGGCGGGCGCTGCCGGGGGCTGGGGCCGGGGCTGGGGCTGGAGCCGGGGCTGGAGCCGGGCAGCGCAGGGCTGGGGGCTGGCCGGGCTGCTGTGCTGCTCAGCACATTTGCCGAGCATGGTGCGATGGGCCGGCCCCATCGGCAGCCCCAGCCCCGGCTGCGGGCACAGCCCCGTGCAGCTGTGCGGGAACAGCCGCACTGCAAGGTCAGCGCCCCGCCAGCCCTGCAGCGCCGGCAGCCGAGGGAGCGCCACGGAGCTGCTGCTGCTGCTGCTGCTGCTGCTGCTGCTGCTGCTGCTGCTGCTGCTGCTCCCCGTGCCTCCCCGCGAGTCAGTCACTTCCTAATTTCCCTGCTAATTCCCAGGTAGTATTCGCCTCCTGCACTGCTCAGCCCAAAATGGAGTAGTGTTATTATTATTAGCAACTCGCAACTCGGAATTGGGAACAATGCCGGCGGTGCGGAAGCGGCAAAATGCTGTAGCGTGACTTTCACGCCCAAGCAGAAAGTATTTTGTCTTCTAATTGTAATTTTATTCGTGATTATTTTGCCTCTGGATTATCCTCTTAAACACCACTGAAGCAGACAGAATTACGTACCAGCCCCTCCGAGCTCCCGCGGTATTCCTTGACCCTGCCCGTGGCCTTTGGCAGCTTTCTGCACGGCACTGCAAGGGCTGAGGTTGTGCAATGAGCTGGCTGGGGCTCAGCGGAGGAAGGCACCCATCCTCCTCCCCGTTAGACCCCAAAAGCTCCAAAGCTGATCTGTTTTACATGCTGAGAACCTCTCAGCACCTCTGAGTCAAAAATGTATGGGTCAGGCTTCTCCTGCCTCCAGAGGAAACAACTTTCCTCCACCTCTTCTTTTCTGCAGAACCATCTCCTTTACCACCGAAATGCCTGTTCTGTGTCTGTGTTACTGGGACTTTAGCTTGAACTAAACCCCAGAGCACAGGTCAGATCACTGCTGTTTCTGGGTGTAGGGCAGCCCAAAGTAGTTCAGGCTTTAAAATCATGGGTTACATAAAATAGCAACTCTGGTTACACTGCTTCTGGTCAAACTTGAGCTAAGCTTTCACACGTGCTCTTTAGCACAGTCTTAGCACAGACTTCCAATGATGCTCACCAGTTGTCATGGTTCAAACAGCAGCAAATTACATGCATGTAAAGAAAAAAGTAAATCAGGATCTGTCCAACCAACTACCAGATCTTTTCCACTTTCTCAGAGGAATCCCTTGAAAGGAAATTTTTTGAACAAAAATTTCTCCACTACTTGTATGGAGTTTTGCAAACATGGTGGCAGGTCAGGAGCTTGATATAATCCACAGAAATAGCATCTGAAGTACTACATGCAGCTTCTCCTTCCTGTCAGACATCTGTGCAGCACGTGTGATGATGGTATCTGACTGCACAATCCTACCGACTGCATTTAGCCAGAGGTAGGGAAGTGCCCCTGTCCCTGTCTGGGACGGAAATACCACGAGTTCAGCTGGGCTGAACTCAGAGCCCAAGGCTTTTACAGCCCTTTTCTCAGATCTGAGAAAGGGTTCCCGTGTGCTGCTTCAGTTCTTGCCCACCAGACTCCTCTGATGATAAAATCGCTGTATTTCATTCAGCTCCGTTAGCTTTCTGGGCTGGCATTCCTAATGGTTACTTTCAAAGTAACTGAAAGTTACTGGAAGCTCTTCCAAGGACTGGGAAGCAGGGCAGAAGTGGGACTCAGGATGCACAGATGAGGCATTCCCCTTGTGACCAACCCTCCCCAGGTCCCTGGTAACCAGGGGCTGCACCAGGCTGCCAGTCCCAAACCCTGCACCAAGCCCCATGTCATGGGCTGGCTGTTCCCTCTCCTTCCCTAACTTTTGTCCTGGTCCCTCCTCATGCACAGGAAACCCTTCCAGTTTGCTGTCTCAGGGACCTGCTCCTTCCCACACCCCCTCCCATCACCCCAGGCTCTCGGTTCTCCTCTGCAGGGACACACGGAGCGGATGTTTTTAGGAGTCACAGGATATTTTTCATCCCTTTAGGGAGAACTATCACATCATCCCATTTTAGGAGAAATACAGTGTTCCAAGGGCCTGGGAGCTGAGGTGTGTTTGGGACAAAGCCTCAGGCAGCCGGGTGAGCTCCCTGCAGGGCCATGGCCACGAGCAGCCTGTGCCCCAACACGGGAGTGTGGCCACACAAAACCAGCAGGAAGGTAATGCTGCTGGGAAGGGAAATACAGAAACACAGAGCATGCAGGAGCAGCCCTGTGTGCTGGGCTCCCATCTCCTCTCCTCATCCTTCTCAGGTATTCCTTTGGCACGAGCCCAAGCTCTCCAGTGCAGCCAGGACCTGTCTCCTGTGTCCCTGCGTGAGGTCTCTGTTGGATGGCAGCGTGTCCAGAGAGGCACTTCTGCACAGACGTGATCTGTGACAGGTTCCCTTCCTCATCCTGGCCGTGAATCTGTCACTGAGCAGCAGAGAGCTCTCCCTTCCAGGGTTCAAGGTCAAAACACACCCAGCCCAAAATCTCAGACATCTTCCCAGTGACTGAGGCACCTCCTGCACTGCCTCTGGAATGGCTTTCCAGAAAAGAGGGGAAAAAAGAACAGCAAAAAAAACCCTAAAAAAATCTGAGTGTGCTGCCTCTCCAAAAGCAGGGAACTACCAATCCACACCAGAGGTCCTTACAAGCCCGCTTCAGCTTCCCCTGAGGAAAAACTGGAGATGATTTTCACTGCCTTCTGTTAAGCACTTCTGAGATTTTCAATGCAAAGATTCTGAATAAGTGCAAAATGTTATTGAAATACACATTGGTAAGAACAATTTCTATCACTGTCACAATAATTAGAATAAAACCCAAGAGCATCAAGGCTGCATGCTTCAGCTGGAGCCGGAGTGAGGGTGTGCAGTGAGCTGGCTGGGGCTGACTGGAGGAGGGCATCCATCCTCCTGCTCCGTCAGACCCCCGAGCTGCAAACCTGGTCCCTTTTTCACCCTGGGAACAGCTTGGTTCCTTTGTGTTATTTTTACTGCACTGCTGAAGTTGTTTGGGGAGATGGAGGAGGTCATTGTTTCGTAAGAGCTGATTCACTTCTCCTTATGTTTTCATCTTGAAACCTCCCAGTAATTCTGTGGGCTCAGCCTGTTTGGAAGCACATCACATCAGTTGTGATGTCACCACGAGGATTTTGACCTTCAGAGGCAGAAAACCTCCCAGTGTGGAGTTCAGACACCTGGGATGAGGCACGGGGGCACGGGAAAACAAGTCAGAGCATGAGCAGTCCAAAAGGGCTCTGTGGTCCCAGGAAAAGGAGTGTTCCCAGAAATCCTGATAGAAGTTGTGAGAATGACACTGGAGAGGCTGGTTTGCTTTAAAACAGTGCCATTTGCACCTTTCACATGAGCTAAAATCCGGCACCTTCTCTGGGGAGCTCTCCCTCAAAGTCAAAGTCAAAGCAGACAAAGCTCAACACCACGTAATTCTGACCTCACTTTTATTTACCTCTGGAAACCCAGGGAAATACTAACAAGCATTTATCAGAATTACCCTGGTCCTAAAGCAGACCCACAGGCAAGACCAAAGTGCTGGGAAGCTTTGCCTGGACTGGCTGCAGATTGCCCATTGCAGCTGAAAGGGCATCGGTCTGGAACGTGCTTCCTTCCTGCACCCCCAGCTCCTGTGCACAGCTCCCATCCTGCCTGCCTGCCACTTCCAGCAGCGTGGAATGTGCTGATGGCCCAGGCTGGTTCTGTGCAGCCACTGAACAAAA
>VXAD01006729.1:118507-156806 GCA_013399195.1 Dicrurus megarhynchus
AATCCCCCCCCGAGCCCTCCTGTCCCCGCCTCAGGCCCGTGCACAGGCAGAGCACACAGCCTGTGTATTCCATGTTTTAGCAGCCTAAGGAAACAATCCCAAGCCCTTCCCCGACAGGAACACGCTCTGGGACAGCCCTGCCTTGTCTCCAAGCAGCTGGAGAGCCGAGGCGCCTGCTGTGCCCGCAGGGACCATCGCTGACCGAGCCGTTCCAACAAGCACTCCTTTCCTTGGGAAACCTCAGTCTCGGACATCGGACCAGGGTCAGACATTGCCTTGGTTCTCCAGGACAACTGACTGCAACCCAGAGCTAAACCACTCCAGCTTAGCCTGTCAAATTCAGCACTACAGTGCCTGCAGTCACCCGGGCTGGGATGGATTTAATGCCCTGGTGGTGAAGGGTGAGGAGTCCTGGCTCCAGGATGTTTCTCTAGCCCATAAATGCAACTGCAAAAGGTCTTGGCACCTTCATGAATTCAGGAAACCTTCCCTATATATTCCATCAGGAATATATAAGCATATTAATAAAAGCATAAGCATATTAATAAAATAAGCATAAGCATATTAATAAAAGCAGATAAACTCAAGCAAATGTTACCTGCTAGGTGAAACAATTACAGCCTCTGAGAGTTACAGGGGTCAAAATGAATTCACTCTTGAAGAGTAATTTATTTTCACTACAACTTTTTCACCATAATCTCAGAGGATTTAATTTTTAAGATAAATTCAAATCAATTTTTTTTCATTCTGGACTACTGACTGCCAAAACAGAGCAGAAGGTAGCATCTATGTGCTGTCACCTGCAGTGCCATTTCAATCACCTTTAGAATAATGCCCAGGCAAGTGCTGAGAAATTCCAGAAAACACAAGGCTGGGAATTAGAGGACAGATAGCAGCCTTGGCTACACTGCTGGCAGTAATTTAGCACCAGCAATGGAGATATGCAAGAACATCGAGCCAGGTGATTTCAGTGCTGCTGTCTGTGGAAACAGTGATGGATCCTGTAGCTGACACCTTCCAGCTCAACTGCAAAGAGGAGAAACTGCTGGGGACTGAAACAGAGCTCAGTCAGGGCTGGGCTCCACGAAAACTTGGGAAACAGAGAACTCTATTCCTTGAGTATATTTTAATTTTCATCTTGGCTATTTTAGTGGCAGAACAGCACTGAGTGGCCAGGGCTGTGGGGGCAGCTGCACTCAGAGTTTGGAGCTGTGCTGCTGGAGGTCCCTTTGTAGCTCAGTTTCCCCTCCCAAGGTTTGAGGTTGTATTTCAGTGAAACCTGCTTGTTTGAGGCTGTACTTCAGTGAAACCTGCTCTGCAGACAAGGGCTGGTGCTGCTGTGACACCTGAAATGGAATAAAACATTCCACACTGCAGAGAACAAGCTGCCGACCATCAGAGCACCAACTGAGGGAGGGGCAGCAGCCCTTAGCACTGGCTGTGTTTCATAGCTGGGAAAACTGAGGCCAGAAAAAAAAAAGGCAGAGGCAAAAATTTGGGTTAAAAATGGAGAATCACTGCACACCCCATTAATTAATTAAAAATAAACCCCAAACAAGTGGTGTCTATTCAAATGCTCAACAGCCTGAACAGTGACAGTGACTAATCCTGAGGCTGGCTGGAGTTTGTAGCCTGCTCTCCTCTCCTCCTGCAGGTGAATAACCCCACTTCAGTGGCACTTCTGCCTGCAGCACGTGCTGAGGGTGATGAGGGGCATTTCCCAGGGATGAGAACGATCCCTAATCCCTTTGTTTGGAATGCTGTTCCCTTCCCAGAGAAGGAGCCTGTCACAGGCTCCTGGAACATCACATCACTGCCTTTGCAGGGACTCTTTTTGTCACTTTGCTGTCGTTTATTTAATATATGTTCATTCCTTTAGTGAGGCAGCCTCAACCACATTCTCCTTATTTCCCAGCTGGAAGTTTAATGGCTGGCAGGGCACACGCTGCGGGGGGATGGAGATGGTGAGGATGAGCCTGACTGCAGTCCCTGCACTCCAAAATCAGAGTGCTCATAACCAAACCAACCCACCCAGGAGCAACACAGCCCTGTCACAGCTGGGGGAAAGAGCATTTGAAAGCTGAAGCAGATTCAGATGTTTACACAAATATATTTAAAGAAATGCATCAAAGAGTTGGCTGATAACACTCTCAGTGCGGTGTAAACTGGGATCTAGTGGAAGAAAGAAGCTTTTTACAGTGAGGGTGGTAAAACATGGAAGTGTCCAAGGCCAGGCTGGAAGGGGCTTGGAGCAGCCTGGGACAGTGGGAGGTGTCCCTGCCCATGGCAGGGGTGGCACTGGGTGGGCTTTGAGGTCCCTTCCCACCCAAACCATTCCAGGATTCTGTGCATTAGGTACTTGCATCAGGCTTAGTGCAAGCAGAAATTGGTTCTAAACATCCAAGTCTTTTGCAAGGGTTTGACCTCTGTTATTTGGTTGATTCTACTTTAGATCTCTCTTAATGAGACTGATCACCCTCAGCAAACCCTTCCTCCTTCCTCACTCGTCCACGCTCCATATCCCCCCGAAGACGGGCACTTCCATGAATTTGGGCAGTTCCATGAACGCCCTTCCCACCTCTGACAGTGTTTATGTCTCAGAGCCCCTGAGCCGATGCTTGGCAGGTCCCAGCTCTCTGTCTGCCCTCACTGCTGAGCTCCCTGCCACCAAACCCCCAGGGGATGTCCCTCTGTCACCTGGCTGAGCTCACTGCCACCAAACCCCCAGGGGATGTCCCTCTGTCACCTGGCTGAGCTCCCTGCCACCAAACCCCCAGGGGATGTCCCTCTGTCACCTGGCTGAGCTCCCTGACTCCAAACCCCCAGGGGATGTCCCTCTGTCCCTTGGCCAGAGCCCTTCCCAGCCCTGCTCCCCTGGGCTCTCCCAGGACCCTTCCCTGTCACGCTGCATTTGCTCCTGGCTCCTCATCCCCGCTCCCCAGGGCTTTGGGAGGGTTCCCAGCAGCCTTCCTCTCACGTGGTGCACCTGAAGCGCTTCCCAAAATTCAAGTTACTCCTGCTGTTCCTAATTTCCTTCGCGCTCCTTCCACCCAAACTTGGCGAGGCGTTTGGAATATCCTGATCACGGTTATCCTTTATTTCCTCGCTGAAGCTCTGCTGCAGCTGCACCGTGAGGTGCTTCCAACACCAGCTGAGTCAGGCAAACCTCTATGTCTTGCTTAGATAAAGAGGCCACTTGCACATGACTGTTCCCTCAAGAAAACAAGGTGAATTTGATCCTTTTTCCCAGTTTCCAGTTATTTCACCTTTGCCTTTTTTCTCTTCTACACTTATGGTGACAAAAGAGCAAAATCTCGATTTAATTTTTAAGACTTCTCCATATTTAACTGCAGTTTGTTAACGCTTCCCAGCACAGACTGCTCATTTGTATCTCCTCAGAACTGGTCCAAAATGCAAGTCACAGAAAATCATCTGTAGGACCCGTAGCCCATGAATATACAGTCGTGACTGATATAAAATTTTAATACTTGACTGTGACTAAATGAGATAAGCATATTACAAAGAAAGAGGTTCATAATAAAATTCATTTTCCAAGGTCCATTTTGCAAAAAGCAGCTCATCTCTTTCACACAGGCAACAGCACTTGGACTTGAAAAAAAAGGTTTTGAATCTGAATCATTGGGATTTGCTTTCTTTGTTGTTGAGATTTTCAGCCTTTTTTTGTTTTTAACTAATTTTACAGAAAAAGGAGGCTCAGATGCAAAACAGCCCAAAGGAAAAAATGTGCAAGGAAAATATTGGCCTACAATAAAAAGGAAATTGAAGTTTAACAGAAATTTTTCTCTGCCAGCTGGGATGAACTGTCTGATAAAGCTTTTATCAGGGCTGGGGTTTTATCATGGGCATCTTTCAAGCAGGATATTTTTGTCCCCTACAGGGTGGTTTCAATCCCACCCAGAGATCAGTGAAGAAGTGCAGACCTTATGTAGACTCAGGATTAAGACTTTGTAGGCAGCTTTTGCTTTGCTGGACAGTTCTTTGGATTGTTTGACTGGACCAGAGTCTTTTACAGTTCAAGGGAACCATGTTATCTAAAAGAGAAATATATTGCAGAAAATAATTTCAAATATTTTCTTCCCCTTTCTGCAGATCAGGCACATGAGATGGGGCGAGGGTCAGACTTTGACACTCCTCTCAGCTGATGCACAGTGCCAAGGACCAGGCAGATTTCTGGCTGGAAAAACCCAACCCCCTCATCCATCCCCACAGCTTCCTGGTTTTTAGGGGTGGTTTTTAGGTTTTTGGTTGGGGTTTTTTTGGGAGGGGGGGTTTCCAGCTGGCTCAGTTGCCCACATGGTCCCTGGCCCTGCCCCTCAGAGGGGTCCTGCAGCTGGTGCAGCTCTGCCAGGAGCAGGAGCTGCTCGTTTGGGAGCCCATTGAAATGTGAGTCACGAGGTGCCACCGTGCCAAGGAGCAATCAGGAGCCAGCCACAGAGCTGCAAATAGAACCCTTCACTTCCAATCTGGATGTAATCATTAATTTTTATTCACTTTAAATAACTCTAAATAACCATTTTTCTCCCCCTCCTAAGTAAAGAAGAGATGGCCTCTTTCCATCTTTACAGGAAGGAAAAGTGAGGGAAATACGACTAAAGAAATCCATTGGAAGTATCAATATTTGAAATAACTTTCCTTTGCCTGTACAACTCACTGGTGTGTATTTGCTTTTATGCTCAGAGCTTTGGTGAATCAAGGAAAGAGCTGGATCATGAAAAATGCTCGAGATAACCCAGCAAACAGGAATTTACCCTTTGGTTTGGAACCAGGTCAGCTTTAAAAACCCCTCCTGCTAAAATGCCAAGTGCTCAGTTGAACAATGGAACTAAAGAAAGAACGGTGCTAATTCACAGCTCCTAAAAATAGCTGTATTTTTGAAAGGGTACTGATGTGGAGATAAAGGTAAGGTTGGCCTGGTGTCCTCTCACTGTGCCAGCTCACTGCACTTTGCCACAGACATCCACCCAAAATCCCACACGGGATCCTTCAGCCCCATCCCCAGCCTGTGAAGGACACGAGTCAAAGCCATTCCAAAAGGCCAGGGCTGGAGGAACATTAGGGCAGCTTTTCTATTTCTGGTTCCAAATGGTCTTTCCGTGGCCTGTGGGAAGAGCTCAGCTCCCAATTAACTCCCCGTGACCTGTTCCTTCATTTCTTACAGAAGATGTGAAGCGTGGCAGCAGAAAACACAGCCAGGCCATCACTGCGAGGTGTGGGGAAAAGGGAAATGGCTGCATGAAAAAACATTACTGAGCACGGTTCTGTGATGAGCTGGCACAATCTGCAGCCTGTCCCTATCTCCAGCAAACGAGCAGCATTCATCTTCCCTCCCTGCTCCTCAGAAAGCTTTTCCCCTGGGGGATGAATTGGCAAAAGCAGCACCTTGGGAATGTTTTCCCAGGAAGGAGCTGTTCTGTCGGAGATGCTGGGAGAGGCAGTCAGCTCTGACTTGTGTCACGGCAGGAGCAGCTGCACTCACCACCAAGGACACATCGCACCCTGGGCATTTTCAGTGTCTGGTGCCACCAGCAGCAGTGCTCAGCTCTCCAAGTGGGACCAGACTTCCCAGGATCCCCAAGAGGGGTCGGTTTTGCCTCTTTTTTTAATGAGATAAAGGTTTATAACGAGATAAAATTATTTCCTGATGTAAACAGTAACGGTCAGCAGCGCTTAAGCTCAGTGTTGAAGTAAAACAATTGCTTTTTACAATTAAGATATTCCAAATGAATTATGAGGTATGAGAAGCACAGTGCCCATTTTTAGTGATGGAGCCCTGTGGCACCAAAAGCTGAGATAATGTTGGAGGAAATCCCCTGGGGAACAGGGCAGTGGAATGGGAGGCTCTAAACCAGAACTCTGCCCACAAACTGGGCTGGTTTTAGCCCAAAATGGGATTAGCTTGTGCTGCTGCAAAGCAGGTGCACACTCTGCCCAAATCCCAGCTAAGTTATGTCATGGTGGGGCATAACGTTTACACAAATATCCAGAACGTGCAGAGGTCAAATCCTTGCAGGGTGTGCCCAGGCAAAGTGTGATGTGTGTAAAGAAACCCAGGAAAGCACCAACTTCCACTGCCCAGGGGAGTCAGGAGGTCCTTCCCCAGGAGTGGAACTCCGAAGGCATTTACACATCTTCATTACAGCTGGAAATGCTTTATGTACTGAAATAGATTCATTTCAGTTTGGCAGCTGGTAAACCCTGGCCTCGGGCAATAGAAAGGGAGAGTTTGATTTGCCATTGGAGGAAATGACTAGAAAACAGAAAAAACATCCTCAAACCTCCAACCAGGGCTAATTGTGCAGCTGAAGGTGTCAGTTCTGAGAGCAGCACCAGCCCTGAGCCCTCTGTTTCCAGCAGCAGTTGGTGCTCCCCAGCCCCGTGCTCAGCCTCTCAAAGCTGCAACTGCCTGTAAAGCATCCCAGCCTGTGTGCAGTGAGCTGGTAATGAAAACAGGAATCTCGTCAGCAATTTGTCCTGACACCTGAAAACATACCCTACATTTTCCAAAGGAAGAAGCCACCAAAATCCTTTCAGCCTTCCCAAGTGCTGGAGAGACTCAGAGCAGGTCCCTTTGTCTCCACCAAAGCTCCACCTGCCTCTCACCAGCTTGCTGAACTTTACAGAACCAATTCCTTGGGACAGGACTCCCATTCAGTGTGGTTACAGACTCTCTGCTTTACATTCACCTGTTACCTATTAAAATGAATATTACCTATTCAAATCACCTATTAAAATATGCACATTGTTTGCTTGGACTCTCCTGACCAAACTATCCCAGAGCTGTCACCTCTGGCCCTCTGTGTCACCTGCAGATTGAACAATGACTGTTGTAACAGAATATTAAAAGTTATGTGGTGCAACATCCTCATGGCTGCACTTAAACCTGGAGGCTCTGCACGAATTCTGATTTACAGCCACGTTTGGAGAACTATCAGAATTACATCCAAAGGTCTGCAGGCCTTGGACACCTGGCACCCTGCACAAAGCCACAGCAAGCTCTGAGACAGAAGTCAAGTCTGTTTCAATTCAAGTCAGTAAATGCCCCACCAGTTGCAGACCCAGGCCAGCAGAATTAAGTTGCATTCTGGCTGTTCCACCGTTCTGTCAAAAATCAGTAGCAGGCTCCCACACATTAGCAATTGTCTAAATCATTCCTTTCAAGATGAAAATTACATTAACTTGCACTGCTCTGGCTTCTGTTTTCCCCATCCCCACAAAACAATTAATTACATGTTGGAGAGAACTCCTTGGCCAACTCTCCTGAAAGCATTTGGATTCAGTTTATCCAGATGTGCTGCTTGGACAGGTGCTCTTTGTCTTGTGGGAAGCAGAACAGAAAATATTACTCTGTAAGACGTGAAAACATTTCCTCACCTGCCTCCCAAAGCCCAATAAATGAGCTGAACTCCCCTTTTCTGCCTTTACTGACAAATTCACCAGCTGCAATTAATGCCACTCAAACTCTTTTTGCCTTACTAATTAAAACATTGCCCTGTAACAGCGGTGGCATGAATTTGCAGTGCTCTGCTTATCATTCAGAGCAGGCTCCTGGATAATGCATTCCCCAGAGTCACCTGCCTGTCCTCCACGTGCGTGCACTCGGATTTTCAGAGGTGCTGGCGTCACCCTGAGCCACTCAGATAACACACCAGCCCCAGCAGCACCACAGGCCTTTATGGGATCACAACAGAGCCACTGCTGCTCAGAAATTCATAATTACCATTCCCCAGCCCAGGTTAAATCCCAACCACAGCAAGGCAGGTCACAGAGCACTCGATCCGTGGGGTTCCCCCCCAGCTCGGGGTGTTCTGGGATTCTGCAGCAACCTCAAACCTCTGAGCTTGGGACTATTCAGACACATCAAGGCTGCAGGACTGACCTGTGGCAGAGGAAATGAAACCCTCCTTACCCTGATAAATCAAGATTTTATTTCATTATTATTTCAGATCAGATGAAAAAAAGAAGGGCGGGTTAAATTTTAAGCGAAGTTAAGCAATAATGAATTCTGTTCTGGTGTAAGGCCATCATAACCTTCACCCCTGGGTAAGAACAGAGCAGCTGACTGGGTTTCCTGGGAGCTGGAGGGGTTTCCTGGGTAATGGCACCACCTTCAGTCCCACTGCCCAGGCAGCTGGGACACATCCCTCCTGAAATCTTTATTATTTTATCCCTTTTGTTTCCACCGGAACACAAATTCCCTTTTTCACTAGAAAACTGGGAACATATGCACTGCTTGTACAGGACACATATTGCACTGTTCAAACTATCATCACATTTTTTGCATATGTGTTCCAAAAATTATGTTTGCTTTGCACATAACCCCCTGAATGCAGGACACAGCAGTGCAATTTTAGCTTTTCTAATTTTACACGTATATCAACACGAAGTGGAACCTTCTGCAAGAATTAAGCCTATTTTTTAGCACTAAATTTTCAGGTTCTCAAGGTCTCCTGAGTGGGAGCGAGCTCAGAATGGAGGATTTTCCATCAGGCCAGCAGAGCACTTTAAAGGGAATTTAAAAGCCTGAGTAATTCCCCCAGCCAGGGACACTGGGGGTACTGAGCAGTGCTGACTGTCTCCTTCAATTATCTGTTCAGCTGTGGCATTTCACACTTAATATTCCTGCTAAATAAAGAATTTCCCTTTAGATGCTACAGCATCTTCCTTTAATGGGTACAGCTGATGCACTCACTGCATTTTTAACTAAAACCAGCCCTGAACCAACACTCAGCCCTCCTCAAAGCTACCAAAGTTCACACCTAGGTGTCAGTTTTGGCCTTGAAAATTTTCAAGGATTTTTCTCCATCTCAGGAATTTCAGCCTAAGTCATATATGAGGATAAACATCAAATATCCAGCCCCAGGAGCAGGCAGGACAGACTGGCTTTGCTGGGCAGTTTAGTACTGAACTGAATGAATTTGATCCCACCTTGAAATAGTAAAACTTCCCTTTGGAGTCGTGTAGATATTGTTTTATCTGTAAATACACATTGATACACACATATAACACAGTTCTACTCCCTTAGCTGGGCAGGCAAAGTTCTGTGGTACAGGTTGTATGAAATATTTAAATTGTAAATATCTTTCAGATCGTCATACTTTTCTTTTTTATCTCCAGCATAAATTCCACTAGACAGAGGTGCAATTGCCTGAATGCCTATAACTGATAATTTTTACCTCTAAAAGGTAAAGCAGGGTAATTGCTCGTGGCTCCTGTTGCCCAGGTGCAGCTCTTTGCCATCTGAAAACACACTATTTAACTCCAAAGCACCAAAATCTCCACATTATGTGCCACTGCAATGAGGCACAGGGGAGGGATGGCCTTTTGCAAAGCAGTTTATGGCAAGGGGAGGCAGTCTGGCTCAATATTAAAGACTGAGGACTTAAAGGATTCCCTTCAATCCCTCAGGAGATTGAACCTCTTTCCTTCCAGCTCTAGCTCCCTATTTCTTCCAGAGCCTTATTCCAAGCTGGCATTGCCTCTTCCACTATTTGATTTTCTTTTCTTTTTCACCTTTTCCATTCACTGTTAAAGCACAGTGGAGGAGTAATGGCCTGAATCCCATGGTTCAAAACAACGTGACCACCCAAATTTCCAGTCAGCCCCTCGATTTGCTTCTGCTCCACCTGAGAATGTTGTGGAAAACGTTTTAGGTAAGATTTCAGAAGAGCTGTGAGAGGGAAAGGTGTGGAGTAAACAACCAGGCGCCTTTCCCTGTGCTCCCCAACACGTGCCAGACTGACCTGGCACACCCGAGTTCCCTCAGGAACACGCCTGGACGTGGGGCAGGTGTGGGCAGAATCCCAGCCAGACCATATCTCACCACATTTTGTGGCCTCTGGTATCCCACAAAGCCCCCATGAACCTCTCAAATGAGACCTGGCACGACACACAACCACCCTGAGCTGATGCTCCCACTGCTGGCAGCACTTGTGGCTCTTCCTAAAGGACCTCCTGGAGAAGCCACAGGTCTGAATTCCCAGAGATCTGCTCAGCAGCAGAACTTTCCCTCCCTGCCCCACCAGGCAGTTTATTGCTCTATCAAATACACTTCTTGTTTCAGCCCCAAACTGTTAAAACCCACCCCAAACCCAACAGAGAGCAGTAGTTGATGGGGCAGTAGCAGAATCCCAAATCTCCATTGCTGCCAAAACAGCTGCAGCTTCATCACACGAAGGTTTTGAAAGCTTGCTCACCATAACATAAAGAATTTAATAGCCTAGAAATCACATCAGATATAAAATCACTGCTTTATTGTTAAAGGATAAACAATCTCTGCAATCCTACCATCTCTGGCTGCAGTTTGTGCATTTGGGTGATGGTTTTCACATAACATCTGTAGCTGTGGGACTAAGGAGCTGAAAACCCACGTGGTGATGGGATCTGACATTTAAATACTGCCTTGATAGAATTTCCAAACTGTTATTTGGGTTCTCCAGCTGTGCTTGGGAATACTGGAGGAGGAAGGAGGGATACTTTGAAGAGGCAAACAGATACAACAGCTATGCAAGTTCAGGGCAAGGGCTGGGAAAAGCAATTATCTCAATGTCTCAGTTGCAAAGTATCAGGAATCATTTTTTTCTGTGGGAAAGTCTATTTAGGCACTGCGTGGGTTAAACAGGAACACCATTAAAGAGCAGGAAAATTAAAGCAAAGGCAAGAAAGAACCATCTCTTGCAGGGTTATCTGCAGGCACTGGGGACTCACAGCCCCTCACTCAGTGAGAGCAGCCACGGGAGCCACAGAGGGAGCTGAAATGCTGTCCAGCACTAGGGATTAAAGGGGAAGGTTTAGCACCTTTTGTTGCTCAGTATCGACCCTGGCTGAGGACACTTTTACTGAACGGGTGTAATTTTCAGCAAATGACTGTCCTGAGCTGCAGAACTCCAAATGAGGGGATGCACACACAGCCCCTGCCTTCCCGCTCCCTTTGTTCTCCACACCCCCTGCACTGTTGGGTTACACAGCTAATCAGGTGCTAAAACTGGTTTTAATTTCGCCTGGAAGACAGATTGCTGTGTGTGGGGCGCTGAGGGGAGCAGGCTTTAGTTTATATTAAAATGATGGAGTGCTCCAGCAGCTGCCCAGGCAGCCTGTCAGCCCCTCTGCCTCTGCAAGCAATCAGAGAGTTAAACACATGCATGGCTTTTGTTTCTACAGCCAAATTAAAAACCCCAACCAACAAACCAAGCCCCAAAGCAGGAGGCATGGTGTGCAGAGCAGCCAGCTGACCCCGTGCAGCAGGACCCCTTCTGGCAAGGGTATTGCCCATTCACATCTCTCTGTTCACCTGCTAGCAGGGCTGAGCGCTGCAAAGGCACTGAAAATGGAAAATCAGTGGAGTTGCTTGGTTTTTGAAAGGGGGAACAGGGATGGGGGGCAGGGAGAAACTGAGGGGGGCAATAAAAACCAACAAGATTTCCAAAACTCACCCGTTATTCCCTGCAGATCAGCAGAAGCCGGAGCGCTCCCATGAGAGCTCTTATTTCCACTCCATCCCTCTATCAAGTCCTTAATACATTCAAACTTCAATTTCTTTCTTTTTTTTTATTTTTAATTCTTCCTTCGAAGCCAATTTTGGGTAAATAGTTTAAAAGCCTGTGAGCTGGAGGCTGTGTGACTCCAGACAGGCTGGGGAGGCAGAGCTGGAAAGCGCCTTGGAACCTCCTGTCAGCTTTAAACACCACGTCTGAAATTAAGCACGTTAACTATAATTAAAACAGATTATCAGCCACCTGTGCTGAGGGCTTTAGCAAGGTGCTTGGCCAGGGCACCATTCCATTAGAGCAGGCAGAGGAGTGAGCCCACGCTCACGGGGAGCTGCGGATGCAGAGGGAACTCAGCTGGCAGCACCTGGAATTGCACGAGGTGCTGATTTTATAAAGTTGTGAGCGTACCTGGGAGGAAGAACATGGCTCAGTGCTCTCTACCCAGACACAGAACTCCTTAAACACGTCACAAAACACCTATTTTTGTGTCCTACCTTATATAGGTATATCTATTTATATGTATTTTTATACATTATATATAATACATACATATTTATGTGTATTTTATATAGGTGTATATATTTTTGTTGCCCCAACTTTGGCGTTGTTATGTCTTTGAACACCCTGTTTTTATGACAAGCCAAGGTGTTTCCCCAGGGCCACCTCTCCCCTCCCAGCCCAGGTTTGTTGGGATCTCCAGAGCGGGGTGGTTCCAGGGACTGAGGATCTGCTCCTAAACCTGCTTGGAGGAGCTAAGCAGTCCTGCCCAAAATGAGCTTTTCTCTCCATTAGAGCTCCAGCTTTGAGGTTTGCTGAGGCATTCAGCACATCCCAAATCCAATTGCTTAAGCAGCTTTCCGTGGGATCTCGTCTGTGCCCCTGCCCCTGAGCCACACGGACACAATTAGAGGGTGCAGAGGAAAAGCTGGAGAAGCTTTCCCTTGGAATATCACCCAAGGAATGTTCCTCTGGGTTAGCACCCTGCTGCTGCACACACTTAATTGAATCCACACCTGGAATGTCTGAAGCTAAAAGAAACACGGCGAAAATCAGCAGGAAGGAGACACCACGAGAGTGGCCAAAGGAGCAGAAATTGTCACCTGCACACTATAAAGAGGATTTTCTACACATCCTGTTAAACCAATTCCTTCAGCTTTGGGCAGCCCCATTTGTTTCTGCTGGTACCTCCCCAGTTCTGCACAGACCCGATCGCAAACCCACAGCCTCCCATAAGAAATATTTTATTGCTACTGGAGCAAGAGCTCCAAAGTTTTGCTTTATTTTGAAAATAAAGATAACTGAAAACTGTAAGAAGCAGAATTATGCCAGAAGCCATCAGTTTGAGGGAACACTTTGTACTGTTTTCCAGGTTCACTGGTTCTCTCCTGAGGGCAAATGTGAAATCCTGGTTGAGTTGGTGAGAGTCTCCCCGCTGTCAATGGCACCAAAGCAGTCCCTTAAACTGCATTTTCATTCATTTGAACCACATGTAAATAACAGATTTATTTAGAGATGGATCCAGCAGAAGAGTGATCACAGCACCTGTCAGGAGGAAAACTCCTCCCTGCTCCTAAATCCCTGTGCAGATACAAACAGCAGGGACAGGATGTCACAGGGCATCTGCAGATGTCCTGGCACAACCCTCCAACCTTGGCATGAACACTCAAGCCAAGGAAATTCATGCAGGTTTCTGCAAGTTTCAACTTAAAAAGTGGGGATTGGTTGATTTTTTTTGTTGGTTTTTTTTTTTCCTTTTTTTTGGGTTGCCATTTTTATTCAGTGCCAAAGCAGAATACTGCATCTTTCCAACACAAACCCACAAAACATCTAAACCAGCACTGCTCCAAAAGATTTAACTCAGTTTCTAATCTAACTTCGAGTTTGAGCTGAAGTTTTGAAGGTATTTTGAATACTCTCCATAGTTTGGGAATGCCATCAGTTTGACCTCTGCACTCCATGCAGTGTAAAAGAGATTACAGCACTAATGCAATACCCAGCTTCTGTTCAGACCTTCTTGCCAGACTTTCCAGAGTTCAGAATCTCTTTCTGCTTATATGAAAATGCCTGAATCACACTGCTTGGGAAATTTGAACCAAGAGAAACTCCCACCATGCAGTCTTCCAAAACTCAGGAGGGCTCTAAGCATCAGGAATTAGAAAGTTAAGTCCTCGTCTCCATGAAAAAACTTGCTCTACAATATTGAAGATTATTTTAAAAATACACAATTAAATCAACACATCACCACATCCATTGTCACAGTCACAGGATCCCAGACTGGTTTGGGTTGAAGGGACCTTAAAAGTCATCTTGTTCCACTCCTGTCACGAGCAGGGACACCCTCCACTAGCCCAGGTTGCTCCAAGCCCTGTCCAGTCTGGCCTGGAACATTCCCGGGCTGTTTAATTGTAGAATCCAATAAAAATAACCCCAGAGACAGAGGCTACATTGCTGTCTTTTTATATAGCTAGCAGTGATGATAAACTTTACAGCCAGGCTGTGCTTCGGCAGTGCTGACCATCAAAACTGTTTGAAATTTGTATTGATCAGCCTATAAAAACATACAGGCTTTAGCTATGCAGAGAAACAGTAAAAGTAAATATTAACAGTATCCTCATCGTGTGCCTTTTATTCCTGCCCTTTCTTAGGGCACCCTTGGAAACTCCAACTGTAGAAACTGATAGGAAGGGGATGCTGAACAGAGCAGCTCCCAAGCAGCAGAACCCAAGCTCTGGGGAAAGTTCCCTCCCAGCTCAGCCATCCTTAGGAAAAGCCAATGGACAAACCACACACGTATTTGATAGGAATGTAACAAAGTGCCTTAGCACCGGAAGGGCAAGGGGGAAGAATAAAAAAACCCAGGGCGCATTGGAAGCTCTCTGGTAGATAAGGCATGTCCTGATATCAACCATCTGGGATCTGAACCCTGGAGCTGCCCCTCAGCTGGACAGCATTTGTTGCCTTAGCTGGTTAATTAGAAGGATCTCCAGCTTGAAGAGGAGGAAACACTTGAAAAATATTTGCCAAAGAACCACATGCCTCAGTCTGAGACTTTTCCAGAGCCTGCCTTCCATTCAAGAACTGACACAGTTATATTTATTCGCATGTGAATTGATCATATTAAGGCTTTTGCAGCCCCTGCAAGGAATTACTTTGTGACACGTAGGTTGGAGGGGGAAAAAAAAAGCTTCAGAAGCAGCAAATTCCCCAGACACGCCACAGATTCATTCAACAGAAGTAATTACTTTAGCAAATGTTGGTGGATTTTAATGCCAAGAGGAGGATTCCAGGTATTTTTAAAGCTTGTCAGCCCAGCTGATACTCAGCAACATCTCTAGTCAGTGTGATGTAACATTGACACAGCACTTAATCAGAAAAACAGGATGTTTCTCCAACAAAAGGATTTTAACAAATGCCACATTTCATTTTTATTAATATATTCAGAGCTGATGTCATGTGGTCTCTAGATTTCCCCTGGAGATACAGATTTGAAAGGTCCAGAAGGAAATGATAATTCTGTACCCTGCTTTGCTGACATATGAGCTCTGAAATTACCATGGGAAAAAAATCCCGCGGTCTGCAAAGATAATTTCACAACCCAGAGTGTTCCTAGCCCTGTGCTGAGGAGTTTTAAAAGCTTTTTGAAAGGAAAGTTATGAAGAATGTATGACTAGCACAGATTCGGGCCAGATTTTAAGGCCATTTTTTAAAGCACCGAGCAAAGTTCATCTCCCTTTTTAATGAACACCGACTGCTTGGACAAAATGTTTCCCTCCCTTCCCTCTCAGCGGAGTCAGCCACAGTGAAATTCATCTTCTGTGCTTTGATAGATGTGAAAAATTAGAGACAGCGATGGAAAAGGCTGAGACTTCCTTCCAGGTCTCTTGTTTTCTTAGCAGCCCATCTGTTTCAGACACATCTGGACACCAGTACCCCAAGGACATCGGGGGCTCCTTTCTCTGTCTTCCCTGAAAAATTAGGGACACAGCTCCTCTTATTAATGGCATCATTAGGCAGTGGCATGGAGGAGGCAAAGAGCACACACTGACCTGAGCACTCAGAAATGAGAGCCAGAGGAGCCCCTGCGAGTTCATGGTGCTGAGCAGGTCACCACCTCACCCAGCTCGGAAGGTTGGGCAGGAGGGAAGGGAGAGTGTTAGCAGTGCTTTGTCATTCCCTAAAAGTGTAACCAAGTCACAGAAGGTTGTCCTCTCCTCTGCTGAACTGGTTTGTTTGCATTTGGGAAAGCTCATCTTTATGCTGCCCCAGAATCACTGAGGAAAACCAGAGAGTCCAGGAACTCCTTCAGACCCCAAATTCAGATCATTGACAGGCACCAACCACCAGATAAAAATGTCTATAAAATTATTGAATTAAGGCTTGAAGACTCCACCTCTTCAAGGCTTTCTCAGTCCTCATCTCCAGGGTTTCCTGACGTGGTAATCTGAACTACTCCATGAACACACCCCACCACCAAACCACTGACCCCTCAGTGTACTCAAAATACAGACCAGGGGGATTTCTGCTCCTCAAAACAGCTTCACACCATTGACCACTCAAGTAGCTATCCCAGGGTGCTCAGAGCTTTCCCCTAAGGCTCTTAAGTGCCTGAAATACACTTTCCTTTTCTTTACAGTCAGAGGAAATGATCAAATATTGATACAAAACACTGTAAGCCAGTAAAGCTCATTTAACAGTTGAACACATACGATGCAATGTAGAGTATCAGATACAGGAATAACTTGCAGAAGGGTTTTTTGTGTGTGGTTTTTGCTTGCTTGGGGTTTTTTGGTTTAAAGAAGCAGCTGGATTGCCACGTGCCTGCTGCTATTTAATGCTTGAATCCCCTCTGAACAGCACTGGGATTTGTATTAATAAGGAACCACAGAATCCCAGACTGGTTTGGGTGGGGCAGGGACCTTAAAGCCCATCGTGTTCCCACCCCCTGCTATGGACAGGGACACCTCCCACTGGACCAGGTTGCTCCAAACCCTCTCCAACCTGGCCTGGAGCACTGCAAATGTATGATTTTAATTCTGGACATCTTTGCATGAACACCCATGCCCATCTTTGTTTGAAAGGGCACACACAGCCCATGCATTTAATGGGGTCTGCTCCCAATTTCTATAAAAGCTCCACTGCTGCCCTGTTTTGGAGGAAATGGCCATGCCAGCCTGTATTTACAGGGATTCTTTTCCTTATCTCTCACCACGGACTGTTATAGCCACAAAACCAATGTGTGGGGACCATGGGATGGGAGGACACAGGACAGCACAGCAGGGGCATGAAAGGCACTTACAAAGTGTCATTTTCGCCCTTTCCAGCATCATTTTTCACTCTCCACCCCACTGTGATCCCAAGGAACACCAACACCACGGCTGTCCCCACAAGACAGGCAGTAAAGGGATTAGTCTCCCTTTAGACCTGGATTTGAGCTTCTGTGCAAGACTCCATCATCTGAGCAACATCTGCTCAAGTACTCAGAATGTGCAGGTGGAACAACCACCAGTGGTTCCAGAGCCTGGAAAAAGGATAAACAGCTTGGGACAAGTTTTTCAAGAGGCTGCCTTTAAGGTCTGTGTTCTTCTCCAAGTGTTTGTTTTTAAGGAATTAGTGCTGGACGTTTGGAAAGAAGTCAAGTATTTATCTGCGTTCGATGGCCCCCTTCCTCCACAAGTGTTTGTTACATTAGCTTGAAAATACACAGACAGTGAAATTCTATCATCAGGTGTTTGTGTCCATGGCCAGAAAACCCCCACAGCTGAGCACTCCAAGGCTCTTTGTGGAAAAGTGCTTAAATTGAGGGCTGTGTGCCCACTGCAGCAGCAGGGTTAAGCTCTCCTCAGGATCACATTAAGCAGTGCAGTGTGCCCGGTTTTCACCCACTTTGAAATATCAGGAGATCATTTCAAACAGATAATAAGGTATTGCATAGATTGATCTGCCCCAGTCTCAGTGATTTGGTGGAATAGTTCACTCTTGCTGATTTAAACATGGAAGAGAATTAAGCTATAAGAACATCTACTGATAAAAACACATCTACCTGTGCAGAATCCCCGTGCAGCAGCTGCAGGTCTTTTGTGGACACCCAGCAGTTCCAAGCAAATTGGAACTGAGCTTTAACCCTAAGCTGAACACACAAGACTGAAAATATGCAATTTAACACATAGTATCTCCTAATTTCATTGTGAAACTTCTCTTAAATCAGCTTCCATTCCTCAGGAACATAACAAACCGCACAGTAGCAGCGTGGGGGCTGTCTTGATGGCTTTTATAAAGGCTTTTTTATAACGGGATCTGCCAGTAGCTATTGCTTCTGTGCCCTTCTTCCCAAAGGCGAGCAGGGCTGGCTCTTAGATAAGAGCATCCAAGGCAAAGTACAAACGTGCCTTTTATCTTCCCAGAGGCATCAGAAGCTCAGCACCTCCTTCCCACAGCTCCCTCTGAAGCAGCCTGGATGCCTCGGCCGTGGGAGCGCTTCCCAGCTGGACCCTGAGATAATCATGGAATCATTTCCCAGCTTCCCAGAGCCCCACAATGGCTTGGGTTGGAAGGGATCTTAAATCTCACCTTGTTCCACCCCCTGCCATGGGCAGGGACACCTTGCACCGGCCAGGCTGCTCCTTCTGGCCATGGCAGGACCGACCCCGGGCACTCACTGCCCCGCCAGCTCCGAGAGGAGAAAGAGCCAGGGAATCATTTCATGGTCAGAGGTGGGACAGAGGTTCAGAAAACACGAGACAAAGAGATCCTCGTCCAGGGCTGTGGGCAACAGAGGAGGCTGCAACCACACTGTCCTTTTAGCAGGGAAATATGTTATCCACAAGGCTTGCACCACGTTCCAAAGGGTTCCGAGCGGCACAAAGGTCGCATTTCCCTCTGCACCAGCCCACAGCGGCTCTGTGCTCTGCCTTTCTCACAGAGCCTGCCCAGAGCTGGAAATGCCTCTTGCTCTAGCACAAGAAGGCGTTCAGGCTGCAGGTGGAGGAGCAGCATCAGCCTGTGCCCTGTCATGGAAGCACAACGTGCTGGCACTGCCCAGCGCCCACCCTGGGCTGTGCCCCCAGCCCTGCCCCGGGGTCACAGCTCAGCCTAAGTGTTCCAATTAGTCCTTAAATCCTAATTCCTTAAACCTTAAATCCTAGGGAATCCTGATTTCCAAGATCTCCTCAGAAAGATGGCTTCTCTTGACACCTAAATACAGTGAAGTGGCACTCAGGAAGGCGAGCGGTGACACGAGTGTGGCTGTGATTCAGTCCTCAAGATGATGTGGGAAAGCAGTGTCCAAGAGGGCTCCCATATTAGAAAACCAATTTATGTGAAAATAAATGGCTTTCAGGAGAGCTGAACCAGAATGCTCCACGTCAGGGTGTAATTCCCCCGTGTAATTCCCAGCCACGGTGTTCTCCCTGCACACTCCAGGCCCCATCAGACCATGAAAGTGGCCCCCTGGTGCTCTGAGGAATATTATTCCTTGCTCTGGTATCACCAGCTAATGAGAATTCACTGAATGCAGAATGCCATGCACGTTGCTGAGACTCTTCCAGAGGGCCAAGGCAGGTGTGACTAACTCAGGAGCATATTTAATTGTTAATTGATCAGCTTGCAGCTCTGCACCCCAGCAGGCCCAGCATGGAAATGCTGCACCCGTGCAGCAGCTCAGGCTGCCGTGCCTTGCCCACCTCCAGCTCTGCTTAAGTTTCTTTAACCAGCCGGTAAATAAGAACTTTGATTTTATTTTAATTTGTTTGTCTGTTCCTGCAGTTGTCACGAGAGCCTCATTAAGCAGCTCTGGCATCCCCCAGCAGTGGTGAGCACAGGAAACCCCCCTACAAGCCAATCCCACTTCAAACGCCTCACACCCGATACCTGTCAGGCACTTAATTACACCCGTGAATTATTGTCTCTGCTAAAGATGACTGAACGTGTGACACTTTGCTTACTGCATGAATTCCTGCTGGTTTTAGGATTACTGTCAAAGAAAATGATTAATAGGCAGGTATTGCATCGAGGACAGCAAAAACGCAGCAAGAATTAGAATTTATACTTGTATGGCAGAATGAATTCCTATCAGGAAAGGAATAAAACGCTTATCAGGCATTTAAGCAGAAGCCTGTTTCCTTAAAATCATTTCACACCCCACGTTTTCATACTATGATCAATCCCCAGCACAGATGTTAATGACATGATTCATAAGCTTTGCATTGATCAGTACTTACCAATTCCTAAAACGTCATCTGACTCCTTCTGGAAAATGCATGATCTCGTTAAAACCAGATAAGCTCAGAGCTTTATGTTCTCCCTACCTAATTTGCTTTACAGTCCACTAGAAGATAGTTCTGCTCAAACCCAGGAGCAGGCAATGCTCCCATATAATTTATTTCTTTGTACGTTCAGAACAAAAAGACCCAAGCTGAAAGGCCACTTCAGGAGTTAAAAAGTATCAAAAATACAAAAAGATCCAAGCTGAAAGGCCACTTCAGGAGTTAAAAAGTATCAAAAATACAAACAACTGAGTAACTGAAGGGCAACAGCAGCAGCAGCACCCTTTCAGAGCAAAGCTTGAATGCCAATTTCCAGCTCTGTCTGAGGAGAGAAGGAGCAGCAGGAGCAGCAGTGGAAGCAGCACAAAACTCAAACTAATTCTGCTCCAAAAGCTGCCACATATATTTTTACCATGTGCCTCACCTCCAGCAAGCACTAAAGTGCAAAAAGCTCCCGTGAATAGAATGGAACTCCTCTCCCACCTAGACAAACAACTCTACCAGCTCAGTAACCCACGGTTCTGCTCCAAGCTCTTTCGGAAGGTCTAAATAAATAATAAATCAGGCTGTTAACTTCCCCGGACTGCCCTGGATTAGGTTTCTGACTTCTAGGGTTTCAGTGCGTGTCATTAGACCCTGCAAGCACAGAGCCTTGGCAGCCTCTAACCCAGGGCTGCTCTCAGCCCAAACTGAAAGTTTGAGCGAAACATCGATGCAGCAATTTTAATGCAAAGACATTAAAACTCAAAAGAGTGCTGGAAGTTGATTTAATCTTTTACTACTTAGCTAGGCTGGCTTTGGGTCCTTTCACACCAGAACAGCTCAGCACACTCAGCCTTTCAGTGAAACAACAGAACTGAAGCTGGTGTGGGCAGTGAGTAAAGGCAGCCTCCAGCCCTCACCCTGCTGCATCACTTCCAGATTCCCAGAGTCATGGATTGGGTATGGAGCACTGGGGGTCATCCAGCCCAGCCTCCCTGCTCCAGAACATCTCCTGCAGTTACCTGACCCGTCCTAAAACCCACACATGGCAGTTCCTAGGGCTCCCCAGCAGCAGCAGGGCTGTGCTGATGGTGCCCGTGCACCCCAGGGCAGTCACCCTCACCTCAGAGTTCTGTGGGAAGAAACACTTAAATACCTGCAAATACTGCACACTCTGGTGCTTTCCACCAACCCTCAAGCAAGGATTAACCTGCAACCACCCGCTGTCTCTGCCAGCCCCTGCCTGTGCATTTTGAGCTTTTATCCATCACACAGAGTGCAAGACAAAAAGAGCACACACAAGTACTGAGTGGGAGCATTTTAATGAGTGCTCACAACAAAAAAAAGGCAGGAGGAGCTGATGAGGTTCTGGCCCTCTGCTCTGAGAGGGCTGTAACCCGTAACCAGTTGAAGCTCACTGAACTTAAACCACAAACCTCTCATTTCCATGGACAATCAGATTGAAATAACCCAGCCGTGTAAGCACCCACCCGCCCCGGCTGAACAGGCAACGTTTAAAGGCAGCTAAATGACTTTTTAAAAATAACAATTCAAAGCAGAACCCAGCAGTGCAATTCCCCCCTTGAACAAGCTGCTCCAGGTAGAGCGAGCGAGCTCAGAGGAATTAATGCCACGGTGATTCCCTGTCCGGCTTCCTGTGCACAGACCAGGCACAGCGGGGCAGACACTCACCCCAGTAACTCATTTCAGGATGCAAAACGCACGGGACACACTCACACACCCCTGACACAGAGCTCTGAGGACAGCAGCTTCCTGCCACCCCCGCCATGGTTTGTTCCACTGGCGTTGGGAGCGCATCAAAGCCTCCCCAGGCAGCGTGGGGCTGCTGGCACTGCCACGCTGGGCACACCTCCCACCCAAAGGAAGCCCTGCTCTGGGGTAACCACAGCCCTGAAGCCTCCAGAGAGCCATGCACTGTCTGAGGATTGAAGCCCTGAGATGAGTAACAATGACTTGCATCTGGCTTTGTCTCGGAGCTTCTCAAGTGCAGCGTTTTGCAGGTGACAAAGAAACCCACATAGAAACTGAATGCAAAAATAAACAGATGGGGAGATAAATATGGATATATCTAGGTTTGTTTCTTTTTTCTTTTTTTTTCTTTTTAATCTTAGAAGTGAATTTTTAGTAATTCTCATTAGTGTTTAAGCCAAAAAGTAGCTACAGGAAAATCACATTGGTAATGTCTGATCTTAATGAAAGGTGCCAACTCTACTGCTTACCACTGTAACAATACATAACAGATATTCTCCTTATCCAGAGGAGCTTCACAAACATTGACCCTGCAGGTGCCAGGAGGAACAGCTGAGGTGGGTGCTGTAGTTGCCATTTCAGGTGAAAACTGACAAGCACAAATCGAATATCTAATCACCTACCCCGTTATCTCTGGTCACATGTTAGCTGTTGATGTTTGCCCAGGAACTACAGAGCAAACTATGCCCAGCCCTGGCTCCCAGCCCAGACTTTTGCACTGATCCCAGTGTAATTTAGAGCAGTCTGGATGCTCAGAACATTTATGAACAAGCCCCTACCCAAGTTACACCAAATTTTATGTACTCCAAGCTTCCAAATTTCATGTGCTCCATCCCGACCACCCCAGCTCCAGCAGCTGCCCCAAATGCCACCCAAGCCCAAAGGGGACCCTTGCACTGGTCAGGGTGTTGGTTTTCCTTGATGAAATCACTTCATTGTTCTGTCAGCCTTCAGAAAAAAAAAAAAAAANTTTTTTTGCAAACATAAAAAAAAAAAAAAAAAAAAAAAAAAGCCAAAGCAGACAACTAAAAATAAAGTATGACAGAACCAAAATGGAAAATGTTTGTAGCAGAAGGAAAATAAGGGAAGAAACTCCCTGACAGCTCAGACTGAGGACTAATTCTTACGTTTTTCCAGATGTGTGGAGCACCAAGAAATAACTATTGACTGGTTTCCTCCATTACTTGCACTGGAACTTTAAGATGCAAGCTGAAAACTATGTGTTACACCGCTGTAAACCCTGTAATTTATTCTCTGTGGGCTGGGATGTGCTGACTCAGATGGCTCCAGTCTCCAGCCACTAGCCCCGTGCTTGGAGCTGAGCTGGCACAGGGGCATCACCGGGGACGAGCCACTCCCCACGCAGGGTCTGCTCCCATCCCTCTCTAACACTTGTTCCTCTGCTTTAAAGCTGCCAGGATCCTCTGAACACAGCAGCCCACCTGAACGTGTTGCCAGACAATTTCCTAACAGGGCACTTGCCTGTCCCCCACCCACGCTGGGTCACTGCAATGCAGCTTTAACAGAAATCAGTGAGGACCGATGCTCTCCCCATTCTGCTTCCAGGCTTTGCCAGCTCCCTGACTTTGGGGAGGTTTCCCACCTGCACACATCACAAGGGGAGGCTCCCCAGCAGAGGAGAGCACTGCTTTTTAGCCCCTCAGGGTGGCTTTCAGAGGGGTGGAAGGGCAGTGTCACCCTCTGCACACGGACGGGGACAGTGAGAGGTCAGCGCAGAGGGCGAGGGATTGGGGCAGGGCTGCTGTGACAGCACAGCCACTGCCACCCCCTGCACCTCCCTCAGGGACTGACACACACCACATTCCCATCCCAGAAACGTGGGAGACAGTGCTCTGGGCAGGAGCACCGAGCACCTTTGTGCAGGCAGGGACTGCAGCCACCAGGAGAGCCAAAACCCCGCGCTGTGGCACGGGGAAGGGACAATCACCCCGTGTCCCAGCAGGGGCAAGCAGTGCAGGTGGGACAGGAGGGACAGCTCTCCCTCTGCATCCCTGGGAACACCAGCTCTGGGTGGGCAGTGTCCTGGGGCTCTGGGGCTGTTCTGTGCTGTGGGGGTCAGCCAGACCCTGCCTCTTGCCCAGAGCAGCTGTGGCTGCCCCTGGATCCCTGCAAGTGCCCAAGGCCAGGTTGGATGGGGCTTGGAGCAACCTGGGGTAGTGGAAGGTGTCCCTGCCCATGGCAGGGGTGGAATGGGATGAGTTTTAAGGGTCCCTTCCAACCCAGACCGTTCTGGGATTCTCCCCTGCTGTGCCTTGGGGAATAACCTGGCAGCAGCGAGGCTTCACTGGCTCAGAGAAGTGAGCTCTGGAAGGACACAAGCTTCATGCTAAGTGCAACAAGCTCAGCTTTGGCCCAACAGTGAAGAAATCCCTTCATCTTCCAAACTTTTGCAATTGTGCTCTAGGAGCTGGCCAACAGCCCCCAGCAGGAAAAAAGGCACCATTATTTTTAGGCAGCGCAGTGTATTTCCACACCACACCGTCCTGCTCTCTCCTAAGCTTATTCCAGCACCACCTACACTCCCCTAGGCTAAAAACAAACTGCTGCATTCTCCCCTGCACACGTGTTTCCCCCTGACCCCACAGCTCTGGGGTCTGGCCGTGCAAACCCCACGGATGTGGACGGGCTCTGCCCACGAGCCACGCAGTCCAGTTAGAACAGGCAACAAAGACTCAGTCAAATGTGGGGTTTTTTTTAAAGCTGCTGCAGTCCAATGGAAACAAGATCAACCCTAAGGCCTCATTTTCCTTTTGGAGCGGGGCTGTTTTCTCAGGCAGGCACAAACCCCCTCATTCATCAGGGCTGCAGGACAAGTGGCCCAGTGTAGTCGAGGCACTCACTGGTGCCCAGTGTGGGCACTGGGGTGGGCACAGAGGCTCCCTCCAGGGCAGGGCAACACCAAACTCTGCTGGTACAGAGCACATCGAGGCTGAATGGAACCTCCAGCAAGGGCTGCACAGGCTGCAGAGTGTCCCAGAAACGGGAGAAGAGGCAGAGAAGGAGAAGGACTGCGACAGCCCTCCCTGGATGGGTAAGAGTGTGAGCCCCAGTGCTTGCTGGAGCCTCCCAAAACACAGGGAGAGTTTCAGGGTCTCTGAATTGTGTCAGGAAAGCAACCTAGGGTGGTAGAGAACTTTTTCCACAAAGGAAAACTTGGTTTTTTATTCTCTTTAACTTCTTGGTGTTGCTGCCAAAGAAAGATAGGATCTGTCAAAACAACCAAAAACATTCATTGAAAATCCTCTTGTTACTCTGCATTTCACTGGCTGTGAGAGCCACCAACAGCTCTATAAATAAGCCCTGCTGTGAATAACTCAGCTAATATTCAACCCACCCTACATGGCAGTAAGGTCACTGATGAAATAAAGAACTGGCTGTTTACAGGACATCACCATTTGCATGTCAAACTTCAGAAAAATCACCACACCCGAGGCCTCTAGAGGAACTTGTAAAGTTTCGTCTTAGGAGGAGCATCCACCCTCAGGGCTGAGGGGTTTGCACGGGGCTTTTCTCAGGAAGTTCCAGCTGCAAAGACTGCACTGATGTGGTTCTTTCAGGCTTCCCCTCTCCTTCTGGTTCTAAATGCAGATCATAAATGAAATTACTTCTATTTTAATCGAATCCTCTCTAGGGGATTATTTCCAGTTCCTATTATATGGACTCTGCTGGGAACTAAGGGACTTCTCAGCTTTATTTTGGTACCCTGATGATAAAAAGTGTGATCCACAGTCTCCTTCTGAGTTGTAATGAAAGTCCATGCAGGAATTCAGGCTCTCTAAACGATTTCCTCAGCCCAGAATAATTATGCAGCGTGAAATGCAGTAATTATTTGGATTACATGACCTCTCCAGGGGAGCTGGCGTGGCCAAAGGTACCATTTAACCCACACGACCGTGTCCCACCAAGAAACCGCGGCCTGGGACTGGGTAAATATTTAAAAGCATATTAAAAAATCCCTGTGAGGACGCACAATCACCAAGTGTCTCTCTCAATAGCTCCATTCCTGGCATGAGCTCTGCTGGAATCCTCGGCAGCTGCTCTTGGCAGGGAGCGGTGTCCAACACCCGGGGCTGTGCCCAGCCACGCTCAGCACCCACAGCCCAGCCTCTCCCTCCATCCCTGTGCTCTCCCAGGTGGGATCACAGCACCAGCCTGGAGACAACAGACGCTGAGCCCAGAGTTCTATCCCGCCCTAAGAGCCACCTTCTTTTCACCCCCCTTCTCCGTTGTCTGAAGCAAGTGATGCTTGCAGGGTGCCAAGAACAACCTCTGGGTTTGGGGGACAGGAGAAACAGAAAATTATGACAGGCAAGCATTCAGAAGAATCAGAATTTTAGAATTTTCATTCACTAAAACAAGGTTTCTTTCATATTCCTATTTTCTCCTGCTTGCAAATAAGACAGAAAACTCCACGTTCCTGGAAGATTTTTTTGCAATAACCCTGTCGTTTTCTCTTTGCATGTTCACTATAAGGCTGAGGAAGAATCTACCCCAACAAGCCTCCCAGGCTGCTGAGAGTTAACTCTGCAGGGAGCAGGAGCCCAGCAGCAGGACAGGCGAGCTCCAACACATGCAGCTCTCAGCCTCAGCCCCAAAATGAAGTTCCACAAATCCCCCCCTGTACCTGATCGTCCTGACAGAAATGCAGTATTTCCACATCAGGTTCCACATGGCACTGCCATCCCCCTTCATGACCTTCCCTGGGGTGTTTGCAAAGGGAGAAGGATTCCAACCAACCCCAGGACAAGTCGGCTCAGCGGCTCACGGTGGAGGCAGTCCAAGGTTCAGGCAGCAGCCCAGCTCTGATTCACGAATTCCAAGTGATTCCTCCGACCTCCACTCAAGTGAACTCCGAGGGAAGGCAGCTTTCCCATCTGAAGTCTCGGGTTACTCCTTTCTTCATGATTTATAAGATTCGGTGTTTACATTATTTGCAAGCCAGAAGAGATTATTAGGGGCTGTTCAGAAAGCTCCGTGCTACACTCACTGCTCCGAGCTGCCGAGCCAGAGAACCCTACCTAGGCAGCACCTGCAGAAAGTTATTCCCATTTATTCCACTTGAAAAAAAAAACCCCACCAGCCCAGTAACACTGCCCTAGACAATCCCCTGCGAGACCTGTAAATGCTCACCCAGTACACACTCCATCAAATGCTGAGGGCTGGAGGAGCCCTCAGCTGTTCGCAAAATTTTTTGTGTACTGTAATAAACTTTTTGGTGCCAAAAAAAGTAATGAGTCATTTTCCAAAGCTGGATTTGAAGGCACACGGAGAAGTCATGGCTTTCAATGGTGAGTGTCAGCTGTGACACTCAGCCCGGAAATGACGGCAACAATAAAATGGCAAGATCTGATTCAAAAGAAACCCCAAACCAACCAACCACCAAAAAAACCAAAACCCAACCAAAAAACCCCCGAAGCTCCCCAACTTATAGATTATGCATATGGAATTCTTTTGCTGTGCTGAATAAGTTTAAACACACAGCATTTACTGCCAAAAGTTTCAATAGAATTTAAGCCCCAGCACACACTCACATGGCATAAACCTTAGAGAAAAGTAGTGTTATTGTTGTTGTAGCCCTTTAAATCCTGCCCTGGCATCTCCAAGACCACCCTGGAAGTCAGAGTTGTTGCTCTGACAGATTAAAGTTCCCCGAGCCTTTGCTCAGCCCACACTCCCTTCTCTGCAGAGGTCAACAGCACCATTATCAGGGGCCCTTCAGGAGCAGGGACATCAGATACATGTTTATATTATGAAACTTAATTAAGCAAGAAACCAAGTTCTTCACAGAGCAGAATCATTCCACGATTAACTGTCTGTTTGCTGTTGCATAGCTCCATTCTCTCCAGGGCCATTTCGTCCAGGCTCTCGTGACTGTTCCCACTATTTGAAATCCATTCTGCTTCGGGAGTTTCTGATCATTGTTCCTGGAGCAAGCTATTGGTGCTCGTTAGGAAAAGCCACACCGAGTTCCACAGCACACCGTACATTTAAATCAGCTGGCTTAATGAAGGAAAATGCCATTAGAAAACTTTTATCCATCTGTTCCTAACATTATCACTGAAATACATTTCAGCTCTGGAAAAAGCTCCGTAAGCCCAGGCAGCCCAGCTGAGCCCTGTCCCCTTCCTTCACTCCCTAATTGCAGAGGTGAAATGCCTACAGGAGAGATTTTCTGGTTTTTGTACCCTGTGCACTTGCAATACTTCACTGGGCATAAATAAACCCGTTATATAAAGAGTTTAAAAGCAGTAGTTCCTGTTCTGTGCAGCACAGAGGTACCAAACAGCACCCTCAGTCGTGTCAGCTCCCTCTCTCTGAGCTCACACCTGAGCCCTCAGGGTAATTGATGTCTTTAGAGTACACCTTCCTTGATTCCCCTGCTGTCCCAATATTTTGACAGCCCCAACACCTGCAGGAATAGTGTTTTATCTGTCTCCAAAGATAGACTCAGTGGATGAGATCTACAAGAGAGAAGTGTTTCCATCACCTCCTTCTGCCACGTTTATAAACTTCGTGCTCAACCAGTGACCAAAGGAATTAAAATAACGTGGGAACATCATGGGGCAGAGGCGAGATGCTGCAGGGGGATTGTTTTTTAATTTGTTTTGGTTTTTAAATCATTGCTGCAGCATTTCCCACGAAAATCAGATTATTAAATAGTGTAGAGAGTATTTCAGCTTCTGAGCTGAATTTGTCCAGGGATTCCCTAAGAGACCTGGACAAATCCAGGCAGCTCTCCTCTCCTCTAAGCAAGCAGGGAATATTATATTTATATTTATTATTATTATTATTATTATTATTATTATATTATTCTGCAGGAAATACACATCACTTAATACACATCCAGAAAATGCTGCACACTATGCAAATGACATAATGAGCTAATATAACTCATATTTCGGTTCTGTGATTAGATCTCTGCTGTAAATAAGTGCTGTTTATTCTGCTGCAAATAGAAGGAAGGGATTGCTGTGAGATGCTCCTTGGGATGATATTTGAGGGGAATGTTCAACCCCACAGCATCCTGCAGAGCCCGGGGAGGGCAGGGCCTGGCTGGAGGTGCCAGCAGCACCAGGGAATAGCTGCTGATTCCTGGGAAGAACTGGTGATGAATCAAACCATGCTGGGCTGCCTTCTCTGAAAACAGCTCCTCCGGAGTATCGTTACCTAGGAGGTAACAGGAGGGATGGCCACGAGAAGCTGGACACATCAGCTGTTGGTCAGCAGCCAGAAAAATCTCACTGAGGAATAGAGGAGCTTTTCCAGGAGCAGTGACACAGTGCAGCCCTTCTGTCCGGGCTGTTTACTTCCCTCCCCTTTGTTCCCACTGACAATGCCCCAAACAAGGCACACATTTGCGTATCAAGTGATTTCACTGTTTTGAAGCCTTGTTTGCTTTCCCTTTAGGACAACCGGGATGAGCCCCAGCACTGCAGAGGCCACCTGGTGCCTCGGCCACGGATTTTCCATTCTGTTCATCCATCACAAGTGACTGGCACCACTCCAGTGCCGATGCCATCCCACTGTCTCACGGGCCGGGAGCCTGTGGGCACTCAGGAGGGCTGCTCGGAGCTGCCTGCCTGGGCTGTTCCTCCCTCTGGGTGCGGACGAGAACTGCATCACTTCTCTCTTCCCCTCGCAGTACAACAGCAGATTCCATTCGCAGCACATCACTGCACCCACCCAGCCACCCCGAGCGCAACTCCCCGCACACATTTACTTATTTGCTGATTTTTTTTCTCCTTCCTGGAAACCGTTTTTAGCTCTGCCCTGCTTGCAGGCACCTGCAGCAGCCCTCCCCCTCTGCAGCCCTGCGTGTCCGGACCCACGGCAGTGCCCCACGTAAAACAAGCTCTTGAGTCCTCCCAACTTGCAAGAGGAAGGTGCCAGGAGAAGTTCTGCTTCCTTCCACAATTTCTTCCTACTTCAGGACTGTTTTTTTCCAAACCCAGCATCACCAGATGCCTTGGACCTGCATTTTGCTGCCCGTAAAACAGGAAAAGCGACTCTCAACTTTGCAGAACATTTTGCATCTCTTCTAGGAGGAAATCTTTAGTTCAAACAGCCACAGCCACTCATTCAGAGATGCTGCTGTGGCTTTTGGGAGCTGAGCACACCATGGGGGCAGCTGAAGGTGGGTCCCCCTGAGCTGCAGGGTCAGCAGGAAGGCTCTGCTCAGCTGCAGGGCTGCAGGGGAGCGCTGCCTGCGAGTGCTGATGCAGGAGAGTTGGCACCAAGGCAGCCTGGAACACCCAGGCAGACACAGCTTTGGTTCTGCTGACTGGACACAGGAGCAGGGAGCTGCTGCAGGGCATGGAAAACAACTGGAAGAATCAGTATCATAGGAACGCTGGGGAAAAAATCACCAGGTTTGTCAAAGCCCTCAGCTTGGCCACGGTGAAGCACATGCCACCTGTTTTAGGAACATTAGTGGGATTCTCCCAATGTTTGTGATTCCTAAGGGAACCCAGAGCAATGGAGAGCAGTTAGGAATCACTAAAAACCCCAGTGTTGGGGGTGGGGAGGGAGGTAAAGGCAGAAGAGAATCACTGAAATCATTTGGGTTGGAAAAGCCCCTGAAGACCACCAAGTCCAACCGTTCCCCAGCCCTGCCGAGGCCACCACTCATCCGTGTCCCCAAGTGCCACATCCACACATCTTCAAAATCCCTCCAGGGATGGAGACCCCACCACTGCCCTGGCAGCCTGTTCCCAATGCCTGATCACCCCTTCACTGAAGGAATTTTTTCCTAATATCCAACCTAAACCTCCCTGGGCACAGCCTGAGGCCATTTCTGAGGAATGGGAGGCTTTTAATCTATTTTCTAATTTTCACACTGGAAACAAAGCTGCTGCAGGCAAAGATACCACAAGGGACATAAATCACTCTAAGTATTTACAAACGCTGGAGCTGAGGTTCCTTTACGAGTTGTAGGTGATGTGTTACTTTTAAATGCTATTATTAGCAAGGCAGGGCTTAATTGGGAGTCTCACACTCCATTACTCTCCCCCCTCTGGAGATCCATTCCCGTTTGGCAGCAGAGCCTGCAGGATGATGAGCAGAGTGCTTGGTGGGTACGGGAAGGGAGAGGAGCCCAGAGAAAAGCAGCACCCAGGACACGGGATCTGGTTTGGTTTTGGATAAAGCTGCGTGTGCTGGGTGGCTGCATCCCCTCACCCATGGCGTGGGAAGTGATCTGAGTGCTGTCCCTGTGCCCAGGCCCAGCCTAAGTGAGCTCAGCTCAACGTCCCTGCCACAGGGAATCTGCCCTGCTGCAGCCCTCAAGGGTGAGGAACACAGTTTGCCTGTTTTCCTGAAGTTTCCACCACAATGAAATGGTCCCAGAGCAGGATGTGACAGCATTTCTGTTCTGATGTTCATTACATTTGTAGGCCATTCGACAAAAGGAAAACGTGACTGCTGGGCCAGCTTGGTTTGGGTTGTCAGTGCAGTCCCAGACCTATTTTTGACTCAGGTAGCATTCCCCTTACACAATAGCTATTACCAATTAAGGATTGCGAGGAGTTGTACAAATAGATGGAGTTTAAATTTTTAGCTGGAAAAGCATTCTGGTTTTTTGGACAGCTCGGGGCACCTTTAAACCTTCAACCTGCAACAAGCCAACACTTTGACTTAGGAGGTTTTAGTGAAATACCTTCACCATATTTTTTCCCCAGCCTTCACTGCATTCTCTTCCATTCCCTTTGAAACTTCCTGTGCTGATTTTTCACAAACATTCCTAAGGAAATGCAGACCGCGGCGTTTCCCGGGAGCTGACAGCAGTGACACGCACACGCCAGTCCTTCTGGGGAGCAAAGCCTGCCTGGACTTGGCATTTTGATAAAGGGCATCTCCCCTCACCCCCGAAAGGCTGGAGAGTTTGGGATCCTTGGCAGAGCCCCTCCAGCACCCTCCCAGCTGCAGCTTCTGAGAGACTCCTGGGATGTCTCCAGGCCACCGCCGGGCTCCCAGGCTCCCTGGCTCCCCGTGCTGTGACTCAGTCTTGGACCGGGATCAAAGGGAACTCAGAAAGCTTCCAACTCCCCTCTGCAGGGCACGGAGCCAGAGGCACAATTAAAATGTGACTGCTCCAGGGGCTGCCCATCGGCTGCATCCAGCTACAGGGAAAGAAAAACCTGGCAAACTCCGTGTGCTCCAGGGATGCAGCTAAAGGGCAGGAACCCCCAGCACAGGCACCCCAGTTCCAAAAAACCACAACATCAGCCTTCAAAGCTGTCTGTGGAAGGTTAAAATCTGTTCAGGTGTGGAGAAGGGAGAACCTGAGGACTCACAGATGGTTCCTGGGTGAGAGGGAAGGGGGTGGAGAAAAGGAAAGTTTCAGGAAGCCTGTAGAATTGATGTAATGAAGACTGCAGAGAGGCAGGGGAAAGGCAGGGGAAAGGTGGGAAAGGCAAGGGAAAGGTGGGAAAGGCAAGGGAAAGGTGGGAAAAAGCAGGAGAAAGGTCGGAAAAAGCAGGAGAAAGGCAGGGGAAAGGCAGGGAGGGGAAAGGCAGGGGAGAGGTGGGAAAAGGCAGGAGAAAGGGAGGAGAAAGGCAGGGAAAAAGGCAGGGAAAAGCAGGGGAAAGGTGGGAAAAGGCAGGGAAGAAGCAGGGGAGAGGCAGGGGGAAGGCAGGCACACACAAAGAACTGTCTGGTGTGGAACCCGGTTGAGCCCAGCTCCAGCGCTGGTACAGGGAGAGGCATCGCAGCCCCACAGATCCGTGCGGGGTTTTGCTCAGCAATGCCCAAATCCCTCGGTGAACCCGGGGCACGGGAAGCGAAGGGATCCCACGGGATGTTCGTCCCGCAGGCAGGGAGGAAGAGCAGCCTGGGAAGGCAAACCAGGAGTGTGAATTCCAGGCACGAGAGCAATGAACCCCTGCACAGAGACTCCTTCAGATGCGGAGAACCATTAATGACATTACAAGGAAGGCTTCCAGCAGATCAGCAGGTCTTTGGTGTATTTTCATTTAAATTTCCCAACTTGGAACCACTTCCCCGAGCACAGAGAAATCCTCTGATGGCTTTTAAGGCATTTTGCTACTTTGTGCATTTATTTGAGGGTTTGCTCTTAATCATTTTTGTGCTGACTGCGGGAATACTGCAACGTGTGCTGTTCGCAGGCTGCGCTTCCAGAGGGGGTGGATTTGGGAGGTGGGGGAAGCTCTCAGCTGCTCTGCAGCTGCAGCAGCCTCGCCAAAGCATCCTCTGGAGAGGGAGCTGCTCCCCAGGCACATGACTCAGCCCTGCTCTGAAGTCACTGTCAAGCGAAAGCAAACTATTTGTTTCTAACAACATATATGGTGAACTCCAAACGCAAGCTCAAGGCAAAGCTCCAGTAATTTTCCCCACCCACTTTGCTTTTGTTTGGCTGCGAAGGAGCTCGGAGTTTCAGTGACAGCAAGAAGATGCACAAACCCGCTGACATCACTGCCCAGCACTGTGCAGAAGCAGTTCCTCAGGAACCAGAACTTCAAGGATTTTTTCCCCCTTACTCCCTGTTCCTGAGGTTTGTAGTTTAAGTATACAGCCATCACCTCCAGGAATATGGGATTACAGAATCGTATATAGGTTTTTCCCCCTATATTAAGTCTGTTTTTAAATAATGGATTTAATTATGTAGTGACACATGACCAGGGAGTTCTTTACACCTTCTTTCATGCTGCCTTTCCCTTAAAGGAAGCAGCAGCACTGCTCTGTGCCAGTTTCCCAACGCATCCGAAACCACCTCACATAACCCCAGAGCAGAGGCCATGCTGCTAACCCCAGAAATGAGGAACAAAGCCTCCCAAAGCACATTCTTTTTAACAAAGAGTTAACCTGAAGGACAGCCCTGACACAGATCATTTCAAGCCTGTGTGCTGTCTTTGAAACAGCATCTAAATTAAGGCCGGCAATTCCTTTCATGGCTTCAAATGCTACACATTTTTCTAGGATAAGAGAGTGGGAAAGAGGATGAGCACAGAGCTGCAGGTGCCCTGCAGAGTGCAATCTCAGAGTGGCTTTAAGTAGCTTCTGACACTCAGATACTCTGATATTCCAGGGTGGCAGCAATAAGCTGCTCCTAACAAGCCAACTCATGAAAGCGTTTTCATTTTTAATCAACACGGAAACATCCTCATGGGAATGAATCATACACCAAAATACAGACCCATTTTGCCCAGAGATGGGCTTAAGCACATGATTCAACCTATCCTGAAGCATGGTGCTGGAACTGTGAGTCCCAGCTGAAGGGTGGCAAGAACAATTCTGGCTAATCCCTGGCTTCGAGGAACCAGGCACCTCTCACTTTGCTTATTCCATTGGGGTGGCTCATTACAAATGGCCCTAATTGTTCTGGAAGGGACTCATGCCTCCTTTAGAGAGACCAAACTGATGAAATAAAAATTGAAAATGACAAGAAATAATGTTAAAAATGGTTTTGTTTGCCAAACAAGGCATTCCAATCAAGCAGCCTTTATGAACTTGGCACTTTATATATTTTGAAATTCTCTTGTTTTAGCCAGAAGAGAGAAGACATTCTGGGAGGAAAAATCTGTGGATTCCAGCTGCCCTCAGTGCCAGTCACACATTTCCTCACCTTCTGCTTGATCTTTAATGCAATGCTAATGGTAACAATTTCTAGCCTGGGCTATTACACACCAGCTGGCAGCAGCACAGCACGAAGCTTCCCCCCCTGGCTAGGGAAAATCTTCACTTTCACATGCTAAACCTGGAGTCACGTGGGTTTATAATAATCCTGGGAGTAAAGCATGAGACGTTCATCCTGCAAAGCCCACAGAAACCCGACAGTGATTTGCTCATCTTACACTTTAATCTGGCACAGAAACACATCTCAGCACCCTCCGTGCTTGTATCTAGAGGGTACCAAAACCAGCCCTCAGGTGAGGGGTTCTGACCAAAATGCACCCAACAGAGCACTGAAATCTCATTTTCATGCACCACTGAATTACCAGACATTTTTTGGAGCAGGTTTTTACCCCAGTGCCCCCAGTTTGCTTCAGGCAATTTGCTGACACTTGGATAAATCAGGCTGCTGGTGTATAAACACATTACTGGAGGCATCAGCACCATTGCAGAAACTTTGTTTTGTGAATATACATGGGATGGGCAAAGTCCTGGTTACTGCAGGTGCTGCCAAATTTAAGGAAGGGACTGAAAGTGTGGTTGGTGGATTTTCCCTATTTCCCCTTCCCTCGCTGTGTTGAGAGAACAAACTCTAGAGCAGCTCCCTCTGCACACGTGGTGCCTGCCCTTACCTGGCATTTCTTTAGGAGTGCCACACGCCCAGCTTGCTATTCTGGAGCTGGATTTTTATCCTGTGTACATAAATAAACTTGAAAGCCTGTCCCAGTTTTCCTTTGTCCCATCACCCAGGCTCAGTGCTTCCTCGCAGTGCCCCCGCTGGCACGGCAGCCACGGCCAGGGAGAGGCTGTGGCTCCTTTTCCTCGTCCTCCATCTCTCCCAGCCCCACAGCTCTGGGCACTAGAGTGGGGCCACCACAAAAACCCAATGCGCCCTGCCCAGAATTCTCTTCAAGCCCATGGATTTCACTTCCATGGAAGTGGCTCCCAGAGCAAGATAAAATGATCCCCAAAATCAGAATTGTCCAGGCCAGGCAGCAGACCCAGAATCACTGAATCATTAAGGCTGGAAAAGCCCCCTCAGGTCATCAAGTCCAACCATTCCCCAGCCCTGCCAAGGCCACCCCTGAGCCATGTCCCCAAGTGCCACATCCGTGTGTTTTCTGAACATTTCCAGGGATGGGGGCTCCATCACTGCCCTGTTTCAATGCTGGACAGCCCTTTCCAGGAAGAAATTTTCCCAGTATCCAACCTGACCCTCCCCTGGCCCAGCCTGAGGCCGTTCCCTCTCCTCCTGTCCCTGTTCCCTGGCAGCAGAGCCCGATCCCCCCGGCTGCCCCCTCCTGTCAGGGAGTTGTGCAGAGCCACAAGGTCCCCCCTGAGCCTCCTTTGCTCCAGGCTGAGCCCCTTTCCCAGCTCCCTCAGCCGCTCCTGCTGCTCCAGACCCTTCCCAGCTCCGTTCCCTTCCCTGGACACGAACCCACAAGAATTCCTTGAGTACCAAAAGCTGGAAAACACAGCTGGACATCCCACCACGGAGCAGCAAGTTACAGCTTCTGAAGCAACCAGGAACATTTTCCACAGCTCTGAGCACTGACTGCAGCTGAAAACCAGAGCCAGGCAGTGCACAGAAGGAAAGAGCACGGTCACTCCATGGAAATGTCACCCAAGCCCTGTTTTGGTTATCTGTTATCTCATTTTATACATAAAAATAGGAAATATATATGCAGGGCACACACAAAACCTCCCCACTGCCCCTGGGCTCTTTTCCAAGAGCATTTTAAACAATTTACAATCACTAATAAAAAGTAATTGAAAGCCTCCAGAAAGTTTTTTTTCTTTCTTTTTCAGATGAACTTCCTTGCATTTAAGGTTTGTTTTTCTGCAGCACCTGCTTTTCACACTTGTTTGTGCTTTAACCAAGAAATTATTTTGTTTCAAACGTGAGGAAGTTGCAACTTCCCTTCAATTTTCTTTTCTTCTCAAAAAGATGAGGACAAAGTGCCTCTATGTGGTATTGAAGTGCTTAAGGCCTGGTTTTAGTGCTGTTCATGCAAACACACTGCAGACAGAAGATTCAAGCACATCCAGGTTTTGATGGCAAATAAATTAATTATCTGGAAGGAAATAAATGGGCACCCCTGTTGCAGAGGCTTCCATTAGGAGATGCAGAATAACTCCCCAGTAATTCATTTGCCACAAAGCTGGGATTTCGCCAGGAATCCAAGACAGAAAGCTCGAGTTTAGTATTTATTTGTGTCAAAACAGCCTGGCTACATTTCTATTATTTTATATGGTTTCTCAGCAAGGAAAACATCACAATGGGCTGGGACTAGGTTGGAATTTTTTTGGCTTGGCAGTGGAATCTGTGAAAAGCTGCAAGAAGAGGAGAATAAAGCTATCTTTTGAAACTTCACAAGCCAATGGTCACAGATGAGGGTCCCGTATTGCTCAATGCAGAAAGTGCGGGGCACCCCTGAAACCTTGAAAAAGATTGGAACAGTTCCCTTTTCCAGCCTTCAGCCACTGCATGAAAAATTCAACTGCAATTAGCATTTAGTACAAAGCACTTTCTGTAGGCTGACAATAGGTAGCCAGAGCAGAAAGTGTACATAACAAGAACGGAATCCTGTTTTAGAGGATCGCACGGGTTTTGTCCACAGTGAAGGGATCCCCACTTTCCCCCCAGAAAATTCAAACCCATCCAATTCCCTCTGCTCAGCAGCGTGAATCGAGAGCAAGGAAAACGAAGTTTAGATTAAAAAGCATCAGGGTAAGTTCAGGGACACGTTAAATGGAATTGCTTATTTTGCTGTTCCATTAAATAGGCAAGCTCAATGCCTCTGACACCCAGACCTATTCTTTAGGATCACCATTCACCATCAATCATTTAAGCTGGGTGTCAGACCTGCCTAAGTGAAGTGCCCACTGCTCTGAATGACTCTGATGTGCACTTTGTGCTGGGAGGGAGAGCAAAGATGAACTATTACATTACTAAATATCTCGGGGAAATAAAGGGTCTCCTCTGCGTTACATAAATTTCCATGACATTTCAATTAATCTGCCAGTGCTGTGTACAGTGTGGACAGCACAGCACGAGCTACTGTGCCTGAGGATAAAACATCAGGGGAGAAAAAGTACTGAGTCTTAGCTGGGGTGATGTGACCTAAAGCAGAGGTTAAAACCAAACAGCACCCTCACCTTCACATCTGCATGCACAGAGACAACAGCAGCTGATAATTAATGCAATTAAAAAAAAAAAAAGAAAAAGCAGCTTTACAATCTTTGTCACAAGTTCTCATTAATTGCCTACCACTCCCTTCTCCCAGGGAGCAGAACAGCGAGGAAAAACCCTGGTGGCATCCTGTGCAGCCACCCCGTGCTGAGGAGCATTGCAGAGTTAACGTTTTCTTACCTTTTATAGAAACCATGGAGAGGCTGGAGACATAAAAACTGCCAGTAATCCAAGCAGAAGGCCTTCAACTTCAGCATTTTCCAGCACTCCTGCTGCCGCGACCGTGGTCTGCAGCGGGCTTTTAGCGACACAAGACTTTTTTGTTATGGTTTGAATGACTCAAAGGCAGAGCAGCAGCCTCGTGTCCCCGTGGCTGCATCACCGGGCTGCGGGCTCGGGCAGCCCCGCACAGGGCTCAGCACCTGCAGCCCCAGTGCCCCTCGCTCATACAAAGAGGCAGCCGCACAAAGGACACGAATTCATGGGCGCTCTTTGATCCCGCTCGCCGTTTATCTCTCCCAAAGTCCCCAGTCCTACCGGGATCACTGGTGTTACACAGAAATCCCACTTCTCCTTTCGGCTATTTTAGGCCATTCTGAAAGCCCTCTGGACAAACAGCGTGGATATATTCCAGCTACGGGCTTTGACGGACCCTTGGAAAGCATCCTTAGCGCTCCCAGAACTTCGGAAAATGCAGGCAATTATCTCGGTGGGCTCTGACAGCACTGCCCGCTACCCACAGCAGAGCTGTGATCTCAGCACATGGGGCTGCAGGCGTTTGCCCTTTTCCCTTTTTCCCCCCCCCTGTTAATCAGCTGCTCCTGTACCAGCACATCGGCTCCATTGTCTGCGGCACCTCGGGAACGGGGGGCTTCTCGTGACGGGGAGGGGAAAAGAGCGGAAAAAAAAAAGGAAAAAGGGAGAAGGGAATAGAAAAA
>VXAD01006729.1:156840-195860 GCA_013399195.1 Dicrurus megarhynchus
AAAAAAAAAAAAAAAAGGCAGGCAGGAGCTCAGACCCTCCCGCTCACACACCAGATTGTGCTTATCTTGTTCCCGACGCGCTTTGCCAGGGAGCGCAGGGGGGGAGGATGAACCAACCCCGAACCGCGGGGCGGCAGCGGGACAGCCCCGGAGGCGCGGGCACGGACGGACGGACAGACGGACAGAGAGACGGACAGACGGACAGAGAGACGGACAAACGGACAGACGGACAGCCAGCCAGACTGCCGGCGGGGACGGACAGCCCCTCCGGGGAATCCCGGCGGAGCATCCCGGGGGATCCCGGCAGCCGCAGCCGCTCCGGAGCCATCCCCGAGCCGCAGGCAGCGGGCTGGGAGCTGCGGGGCCGGGGGATTGCAGAATTAGCAGCGTTTGCTATCGAAACCTCTGCTGGGCACGATAAAGGCGGACTGCTTTTGTTCTGAGAAGACAGGAGCACAAATTAAAAAAAATTTCTATCTTTTACCATGGCCCAATTCTACCAACTCCCTCCCCTCCCCCTTCTTCTTCCCTCTCTATGCCACCGTGAACTGCCAAGGGTGAGAATCCTGGGACGGAATCACACAGGGCAGGGTTAGATTGGAGATTAGGTGGGAATTCCTCCCTGTGAGGGTGGGCAGGCCCTGGCACAGGGTGCCCAGAGCAGCTGTGGCTGCCCCTGGATCCCTGGCAGTGTCCAAGGCCAGGTTGGACATTGGGGCTGGGAGCAGCCTGGGACAGTGGGAGGTGTCCCTGCCATGGCAGGGGTGGGATGGATGGGCTTTGAGGTCCCTTCCAGCCCAAACTGTGAACATCCTGGGATGGAAGGGACCCACAGGGATCATCAGTCCAGCCCCTGGCCCTGCACAGACACCCCAACAACCCCACCCTGGGCATCCCTGGCAGCGCTGTCCAAACGCTCCTGGAGCTCTGGCAGCCTCGGGGCCGTGCCCATTCCCCAGGGAGCCTGGGCAGTACCCGGCACCCTCTGGGGGAAGAACTCCAGTGGAGATCAACCAATGCTTATGTCCAGCTTGCCGTAAGTTTACTTTTCCAGGAACTACAGTTTGGCTGTTTCACATTGTGTCTCATTTCTGAAAATCACTCATCGGAAATATCAGGCTACAGCTTGCAACACCGTCAGACAGGTAGAGAGGAACTTAAAGAGTTCAACGGTTACAGCAACAAAACCAAAAGCAGGAGCTGACGAAATACTTCAAAACCACTCTGGCACTTGGACAAGTGTTTAAAACAAAACCAACAAACAATCAACCAAACAAAAAACCCAACCAAACAAATAAACCATAAAACACCCCCACAATCCCCTCCCCAAAAAGCCACAAGAATTTTAACACTGTTTTAAAAATATGCAAAGAAAACCAAACCCCTAAGACTCGACCTGAGGCTCTTTCCCATGTGGACCTATCTGGTTCCCCAAGTGCCTGGATAATAAGCTATATTTAGGGATCTATAGAAGCTATATTTAGGGGTTCTGGTTTTACTCACTGTCACTGTGCAGTTACAGAAGTGCCTTGCATCTTCTCAGAAAACTGCTTTGTGTAAGTTTAATTAAATGAAATTATAAATATATTTGAGTAAGAATTGGCAGTTTCTTTAGTGAAGTAAAGAAATCAGTGGGTTATGCTTAAACAGGGTCACACTTTGTGTGGTATTTCCCTAAAACCACCTTGTACAGGACAGGGCAGGTGGTGGGAATGACCAGACCATGAGAAAAGAAACGTGCAGGAATAAAAGGGTTTGGTTTGGGCCATTAAAAATAATTTCTTGTGAAGATTCTCTTTCAAGTACCCCTTTCCTTGTGCTGCCTGCACTTATTTGCAGGGATTTCTTTCAGACCAGCACCAGAGCTGGTGACTCCCAAGCAAGCACAACGGGATATCTCTGAGAAGGAACATCACCCCCCAACAATACGAAACGCTGCCCAAATCCAAGCCTGTTTTTCTTTCTGCACTCATATTCCCTTGGGCTTCGTTAGCTTGGCAGTTTTCAAGTCACTGATGCCATCATGGCAAGGATATTTAGATTTTCTTATCAAAAATCTTTCATCCCTGCTTTTCATCCCCGGTTCTCCAGGGTGGTTTTATCTAAAGAGGAACTGAGGAAAGGCCCTGGAGACCCAGTGGCTGCTGGTGAGCCCCAACCTCCTGGCACTGCCTCCTGCCTTGGGTTTGGTAGTGCCAAGAGGGTAATGGGAAATCCTTTTTCCTTTGTTTCCATGAAAATATGGCACAAGGAAAAAAAAATGAAAAAAAAGAAAGAAGAAAAGAAATTGAGTTTTCCCTGTCGTAACATTTTTGTGGCTGAATTTTTTTACATTCCAAGTAAAAAAGAAAGAAAAAAAAAGAAAGAAAAAGCTGGTTACATCCCATAACCAAGGGCAGCTATTCCCAGGCTCAAGCAAGAGGGAGAAAGCCAGCCCGAGACAAGTAAGCTCAGGAGACGCCAGCCAAAGACGTGATCCTGAAATGAGACTTTTCAGGAAACTTATCCTTTGTCTGTTGACATTGCAAAGCAATTTCTTTCTCTGCATCATATCCCTTCCAGAAAAAACCCCAAACTATTTATCACCTTAATTATCTATTTCTAAGCAGTGGGCTCAGAGCATAGGAGCCATGTACCCATGGATTTCCTGACAGCATCCAACACCCATTATCCCTCACTGCATGCAGAGAAAATGCTAATTAGGACTTTTGCAAATGAAAAGCCCCACGCTCTCAACACGTTCTTCATTTTCACTTGTCTTTCCAGAGGAAAACAACAAAGGAAATTAAGCTTCATCTCACGCTCACCCGGGATATAGAGCTGGTTCTTTCAGAAAGGCATTTACCGAAACCTTTGACTCAGAATTCCCAGGCCTAATACAAGCAGGGATTTTTGGATGTGCTGCAGCTCCAGCACTGGAGCCGTGAGCAGTTTGCTGAGAATTTCTGCAGTCACTGAGAGTTCAGCCTCTGACAAGGCTTTCAAAAACAGCCACTAAAAAAAGGGACAAGTGGAAATCGAACATTGCACCACCTCCTTTTTTAGGGGTGGTTTTCTTGCCAACCCCTGGAGCTCTGAGGCTGAAGGAAAACAATCCATAGAGGGATAAAATCACCCCAGCATGAAGCCAGTGCCTGCTGGAGTTCCTGGTGCACTAGCTTCAAAAGTTGGGCAGATCAGGAAAATTGACTTGTCTGGTGACAATCTTTCACAAAATACATCTACTGAACTACTGTTATTTACTTAGTTAAACTTTTAGAGTTTAACCATGCCAGGAACATTCCTGAAAAATATTTCACTTCCCCAGAAAAACAGTGTATACCCCTACTTCGGTGGAGCACAGGAACTGCAGTAGTTAAATTGTTTTCCACGAGTCTTTCAAGGCTCCAGGGTGAAATACTTGACTGGCCACACACAAAAATTTCATGGTAGCCACTCGTGTGTTGTGGAGTTCAGGAGTTTCACGGGACACAGACAGCGTGGATCCCATGTTCACCCAGGACACCCTGCACACACTTCATTATAAAGTGGGGGAATGCAGAGCAGCTGTACAAACCAAGGGTTTGGGCAAGCAGAGAGATGCTGAACTTGTTGCTGGCAGGTTTGAAGGCCTCGCTGCTCACAGGACACCACAGCACACCCAGCTCTGTGCACCGGCTGCTGCGAGGGCACTGAAGGGCAGTAAGGGGTCTCCACATCAAAGCTGGGGAGAAATTTCCCAGGCTGCTCAAAGAATAGGCAAATGTTGACGTTCAAGACTCTGGCAGATGTCCCTCCCTGCCCCTCACAGGCATTCCTGGGTACCAGCCCTGGAGCATCCCTGCCCCACCAGGGCAGGTGGAGGGGCTCAAATGGAGCCCTCGGGCTCGGGGCCAGCCTGGGGACACCCCAAGGTGTTGGTGACGAGCTCTGCAGAGATGCCCAGAGAGTCACGACATAAATCATGGTCTTTCCCCTCCATGGTGACTTGAAGGGCAGCTCTGCTGCCTAGAAACCTTCCAGAAACTCAAAACAAAGTTTATTGGCTGCAGACAGCTCTCAGAGTTATGCACTCCCCCACATGAATCCAAATCATCATTTGATGCTACCTTTTGTTTTTGATGATTAAGCCACTCAGCTGCCAAAGTATCCATGGAGAAGGGGAGGAAGAACTTTGCTGTTCTCTTCATCCTGACTGTCCTTTGTGCACATCTGTTCCCCGAGCTCACACAACCTCTGGCTGATCAATTTGCCACAGAAGATGACAAATCTGCCCCAAATATCTGCAAAGCCCAAACATTTAAATTTCCAGCTCATTTGGAACAGGTCTGACAATTCAACCCTCCAGAAGGGCCACATGAAGATTGGGACATTAGGAAACAAAATATTTTCAGATGCCAGCTGAAAGCTGACAGAGGCCAACTCAAAATACCCAGAGTGTGCAGGCTATGAAGGAAATTGTACCAACCAACACATACACGCATAAAATATGCCAATTTTTACGTATTTTCCTCCTTATAATGGACATAAGCAAATTTTTCACGTTAACCTTTACTCTTCCCAGCACTGAGATTTAGAAGAGTGGTTCACTGAAGGCACAAGAATTTGCCTTGTGATGGGGACAGGAAATTCGTGAGTGAAATGCAGTAAGAGTGCCCTGACTAGGAAATACTTGATGGGACACAGGGTGGGGCCATGTTAATTGGTATATCCCATTTTCTGGGTCGTTCAAAGGCCAATTTGCCTTAGAGGTTCATGAGAACACATCCACTAACAAGAAGTCTTCTATTATCTTTCATTGTACTTAAAAATAATGGCCTTAATTCTGTCTAATTACAGCTCCAGCACAGGCTTATTGGAGCTGCTGAAGTGGACCAGATGCCACATGCTCTTCCCTCAGTAACTGTTTAACACTAAGAAAAAAATCACAGTTTTATCTGATAAAATCTGAACAGTTTTCTTCAGTGTCTCCTCTGCGATTGTTTCACTCCAGACTTTTTAAACTTCACAAAATTATTCCATTTGTAGTTAAAGAGTGGCATTTTTACATCCTCGTCTGGTAACTCCCAGATATTATTTCAGCCCAGTCCTCAACATCCAAAAGGATTTACTGCATGCATCTAATTCTTCCATATTCCTCACTGATACCCTCCCACGGAAAAAAATACTCAATGGGAAGAAAAAGATTGTAATAAAATCTATTTCCAGCCTGCAATAAAGGTGGCAGCAATACCTGGCTGTGGTAAATCACACACCAGCATCAGGATGCTGTCGCTATAATAAATGTGCAGAGGAGCAGAGGCAGGGGAAGTTGGGATTGTTCCCTGCATTGTCCTGGCAGACAAAGGCCCAGTGTTCCCATCCTGCTGGGAATGGGACACAAGGACAGTGGGGACGGAACGTGGCCCAGGGTTGCTGTGCTGAGGACAAAGGGAATATCACAGCAGAGGGGGTGGCTGCTTAGGAAATAGTAACAGGGCAAATGCTTCACTTTCAGAAGACTTTCCACTGGATAATAATGGAAGATTAATTACAGAGGGGCCTTGATTTGAATAAGGTTAAACAGAACAGCTCCCACCGTTTTGTTCAAGCAAGGCTAAAATGACATCATGTGGGAAAAAGTCACATCCTCAACCCAGAACATCTCCAAAGGAAGACTTGTACCAAAACAGCTGCCAATTTGAGAGGGAGGGACTCTGCCCCAGCTTTATCAAAGGAAGTCTGTGCCTTTGATGCACTTTTCAATGTGCAGGGATGAGAATAAAAGATGCAAGGTACCCATTTGATATGCAGTGTTAACAGGGCTAAGCATTTCTTTCTAAATGGAGTGATCAAAGTAAAATCCCAGCTCTGGCAGTGCCTCCTGTGACAGAGCTCTCTGAAGGGTGGGTGCTTTTATCAAGATGCTGAGCAGCAGAAGCAGGAGTGACATCTCCACACAACTGCTCCCCCAGAGCAGCACAGGACAGGGGCACAGGTCAAATACTGTCAGCAGAAAGGTTATAAAAATCTGGAGAGGGGTGGTTTGTGCACAAACACATCTTCTGTCCCTCCCCTCCATGCTCCTCTGAGAACAAACACAGGGTTTGAAGCTAGAACTGATTTTCAAGTTGGAAATCCTGGAAAAGAGCAAATTATCCACTCTTAGGGAAAGACAGCTATTAGGTCAGTGCCTCTGCTGGCTGAGCATTGCAAGACAGAGTTGAGTGATGTGCAGCTGACACACAACAGGGCATTTCTGTCAGTTCAAACCTAAAACTACCATCTATGATTGCTACAGTACCTGAGTGGGTCAGTTGAGATGCTGCTTCCTGTTTCCAGTGAAGTCCTGAGGTGACAGCAAAAGAATAAAATTATAAAGTATTAAAGTATAAGCCAAATTAAAAGCACAAACTAGTCAAAAATGTTATGTCCTTAAGCATCAATGACTTTACATTTTCCTCCTTCTTATTGACATTTCAGAGTACTTAGCATGCCATTAAACATGAGAGTAAATAAAAGTACCCAAACAACAAACCCAGCAGCCCTTTCCTAGATTAGAGAAAGGGGAATCAGAGAAATGTTTGTCTGAATTAGTCACAACCTGATCAATTTTTAATATTCTAAAAGTACCTATGTGAGTGACTTTTACACTCTGGGGCTTTCTGCTCTCTGCCCAAAACAAGGCAGCTGTGGAGCTGTCCTGCAGAATTATTGCAGCACAAAGTTCAGGTGAGATGTTGCAAGCACTGAGGAAGTTCTCTGAGTACGCTGATTTTTGAGCAGCAATATTTAACATGCAGTTAAATACTGTGTTACTGGATGTTACTAATTACCCTTGCTCTCACTGAGCACGACGCCAGGTTTATTACAATAATACATATATATAACACAGAGTTACACTTTTAGGGTGAAGCCAGCTTTCCCACCATCTGTAATAAAACATCAGCCAAAGCCCCATCATTTTTAAATGGTTACTTGCACTTTTCCATTTCCATCCCTTACACAAACGGCCATAGATCAGCCTTTGCTCCCATAGCCATAAACATGGACTGTCTGGGGAGGTTCATAAAATTCACATTAGAACTGCATTCATTATATTTACACGGGCATTCATAAATCAGTGGCAAATCTTTACTTTGAATCCCAAGATCCCTAATTTGTTTACAAAAATAAACAGGGTGGTGTGAAGGGAGGAGGCCGTAAGAGCAGCAAGAATTAGCTGCACAGGAATGGAAACAAACCATATTGAACAAATAGCTTTTAACTAAAGCTCTAAAAGCTTTAAAATAGCTTTGGGGAGCTTATGCCACCCTGCAATTTGTTTGCCTCCCCAGTATAAGGTTTGTGAATAGCCATGAATTTTGAGGGGGTGGCTCCCATATGCCGCCTTTGTGGCTGCTGTTAGTTTAACAAGGGAAAAGGGTGAACTTCATCGACTTTAATTAAGTTTGCTGCGTCCCTCCGTGTGCTGTGGAGGTGCCAGCCTGCTCACTCAGCGGGGCTTTTTGCCTCGCTTTTAACCCAGACTTGCAGGAAAATCTGCTCAGAGCAGCTCTGGCCCTGGGTGCTATAAATAAATATTTCTCAGACGCCGCGGTTGTGCAGCAGGGATGTGCTGTGCATGCCGAGGAGATGCTAATGAGCCGTGATTAGCCCCAGCCCCTTGATCGCGGTGCCCACTGACTCTGAGCACTCCTGACACAATCCCAAGGAGCAGGATCACAGCTTCATCAGGAATCCCGGCTTTCCTTCCTGAAGTCAGGCACCCAAGGCAGCTCCCCAGCACCCAAACCCTCAGTCAGGAGAGGCACATGGATTTCTGTACCTAAATACACACAGGAAAAGCACAGCTCCCAGCAGAAATGCCCCTCTCAGAGGCTCATCAAGGTTGGGAAAGACCCCCAGGATGAGTGCAACCATTCCCCTGACGCTGCCAGGTCCCTCAAACCCTCAGCACCACAGGCAGATGTTTCCTGAGCACTCCCAGGGATGCTGATCCCAGCACTGCCCTGTGCCAGCGCTTGTCAACACTTCCAGGGAAGAAATTTTTCCTCATATTCAACCTAAACCTCCCCTGGCGCAACTTATATATGGGGGGCTTTAAGGTGGAGATCAGAAACAGAAACAGTGTCAAAGGCAGGAAAAGCTTCTGGAGGTGATGTGGAGAAATGCCCTGGATGAGACGGATCCCCACCCAGATCTCTGTGGGGAGAAGGGTGGAAAACAAGCCCTACAAAGGGGGGCTACACCCCCAGAATTGTCACAGCCAGCCTTTTCACCTGGCCACCCACCCACAGATCCAGCTTGGCATTGTGGAAAACCTCAGGAGTAGTCTGACAACATGAAAACCAACGTTTAGTGGCCACAAAAACCCCCAGCAAAACCAGGAGAAATCAAGTTTAAATTCTATCAAAAGATCCAGATTTGGGGTACAAAAAGTTGGTTAATTCTTATAGAATTTACAGAATAACTTTAGTATAATACCATCATCTCTCCCCTTCTTTCTTTCCAGCTGAAATCCCATTTAAGTCTTTTGGTTTCTTTCCAAACTGCTCAAAGATGGAAAGTTAATTTAAAACATAAAAATAACCCAGATTCTGAACACAATGTCATTAAAGCTACAGCAAACCAAATATCTCATTGCACACAGGGTCATTTCAGGAATAATAAAAATATATCTCATTTAGGTTACTCCAAAATGAGGTTTGTTTGGTTTGTTTTGCTTTTTAACAAATTAACTGGACAGGAAAATAAAATATTGCACTGCTGTGAAGAAAGTGAGCAATGCTGTTTATTCCTAATGGGCACTGGCTCAGGACACGTGTAGCCCAGAGAGAAGCACAGACACTATCTAATGATGAAGATATTGTTAAATATAACAGACTTGTCTATATATGTATAATCTCCATTAGCATTAATAAAGGTATTTTTAAAATTCCCAAAGTGCCATTAACTGCAGAACTATGCCCAAGGCTTTGAGTGAAAATTGAGCCGAGGTGGAGCACAAACTGCAGAGCTGCCTGGAATTACCAGGGAATGCTCCAAACCACCCCAGGGGCTGTTCTGTATCTCCAGTTTGTTCCCACGGAGTTTGCAAGGTCCTTCCAGGTGGGGGCTGGAGGAAATCTGCCCCAATTTCACTCCTGACTCAGCTGAAGGACATCTCCTCTCCTCGTCATGCAAATTCCTGACATTTCAGGGAAAAGGCAGAGGAACGGTGGCTTGGGCTGTAACTAAACTGGGCACACGGTGGGACTGTTTACTGCTAAAGCATGGAACCTGAAGAATGTGTGTAATTGTTGTAAGAACAACTGCTTTCAAGCTGAAAGGATTATCCAAAGTATGGATATCCACAGGTCCTGGATGAGGAGCTTGCCTAGAGCTTCCATCTGTGTCCATCAGCACAGGAATCGTGACCAGCCCACTTCTGCAGTGCATCGTGCAGGAGAAAACACAAATATTTCCAAGAAATCATTGGTCTGAAATTCAGACAGTAGGCTTTTGGTACCCAGCAAAAGCTATAGTATATAGTTTATGTAGTATGTGTAGTTTATATAGTTATGTGTAGTTTATATAGTATATATGGTAGAGACAAAAACTATAAGCACAGTTCTAGTCAAGAGTTCTGTCCTGGAGCACAGAACAAGGCCACAGGCTCTAACTCTTGCTACTGCCACTCTGGGGTGAGCAGAGAGCACTCCCAGCAGCTGGGTGTCTAAAAGGTCCTATTCCACAATGTTTTAGCAGATTGAAGTGAACACACAATTAGCTCTTGGCACCTCGAGCCATGATACAAAGCTCTAGTTTATTTTGCTTTTTTTTGTGATGAAAGAAACTTTTTTGTAAATACAAAAATCGGTATAACTGAAGATTGTTTTGGAAACAGCCTAAGATGGAGCTCCTTGCATTGTGTGACACGGAGAGGGTACGGAATGAGCAGTGGAGGACTGACAACCTGCAGTGGTGCTTTGCTCAGCTGTGACAAAGACAAGGAGTGATCTGGGGCTGCTACAGAGCCCTTCAGCTCGTGCCTCTCCGTGTGGAGCAGCGACAGTGGGAACCACTGAGGCGTTTGGAAGATGTCCCTGTGCCTGCAGCAAGCCCCAGTGTGGCACAGCCACCGGAGCTGTGCTCGTGCTGAGACCGACGGGCAGGGACAGCCACTCCACAGCCCAGCCCCTGCCCACGCACCAGCCTGGGTTTTACCTCTCTTGATGGAGGGCAAAGTTCTGAGTGGATAATCCTGGGGGAGTGCCCACACTGATGGCTCAGTCCAGCTGCCTCCCCTCCTCAGGGTCCCCTGGGCAGCCTCCAGCCCTCGGGGCTCAATTCGCCTGGATAATGCCGAGCTGGGGTGGGAAGGTCCCTTCCCATCAGTGCAGATGGCTGCAACTGCTTCATTTAGCTGCTCACCAGAGGACAGAGGAGACCCCAGCACTACCTCTCTTACTGCTGGCAGAGGCTACAAATAACCACACAGCACAAGCACACGTCGTGCAAGCAGCCAGAAAAATATCCAATTTGAGAAAAGCCAAGATATTCTTCTGGCACGAAAACGCACAGCGGTGACAGATGAAATAATTGCGGTTGAAGCAAACCCCCAGCTTGATACCAAATAAAGACTGCTTAAATATATCATCTTTTGGCTAAGAAGGGAGATTCACTTGGAGCATCAGAGTACAAAGATATGCTGTCTGCAGACAGCAGCTCAGAGGGGGTGTGAGGGGAAGAGGCAGCTCTGAGCTCTGTCAGAGCCTCGGTGCTCGCAGCACTGTGGCACTGCATCCCTCTCACACTGAGGGAAGGAGTGCAGAATAATACATTAAATATTTAAGACCCTGTCTGGGGTGTTGCTCAGCGAATAATTGCTGCTGCTTGGCACAGTTTCTTCCTAGGAGCTGGCAGCTCACGGAAGAAAGGGAAACCTGCTCGCTGCAGGCTGGTGCTGTGATTCTCCACATGTTCACATACAAAGGAGGACTAAATTATTTCTTTATACTCCAAAGTGCAGCTTCACCAAATGGAAATCTCTTCCCTTGCTTGAGGATGGTCTGGCACACCACGGATCCCAGTCTCAGTGCTCCATTTGGAAGGAAAGCCCAAAGAAACCAATCCCAAGAGGCAAAAAGAAGGTGACAGAAGGATTGTACTCAGCCAGGACACCCCATCCCTCAGAAATGAAACTGGAAATGATAATCCAGCCATTCAAAGAAAATCGTTCCTTCACATCCCTCGGCAGAGATCTGCCAAGCCATCAGGGAGGACACATTCCCAGAAAACCCCAAAGTGCCCTGAGCTCAAGGGACCAGGGCCTGGCAGTTCAGCTCCTGTCACACTCCTTCGCCTGATCTCCCCAACAAATGGCCCTGAAGGAACAAGCTGTGGGAAATTCTCATTGGAATATCATGGAGCAGAAACTAATGAGGAGCTCGGTCTCCTCTCAGAAGTGGGAGCGATCTGATGGATGCGTGGCTGGGAGCCCTGCAGGGAGCTGCCTCTGTCTGGAGCGCCGTTTATCAGACGTGCAGCCGTGGCCTGCATTAATTAGTGCAGTGTGAGTGACTCCAGGCACTGCCAGGCACCAGAGGCAGGGCAGTGCCTGCCTTCCTCCTGTCCCCTGGCCTTGGCACTGCCGTGGACCACTGCCAGCCACCACGGCCTGGGTGGATGCACCGATGCTCCCACGCTGCCCCTGCTGAGCCATCCCTTCCCTGGGACACACTGCAGTGACAAAGCAGGGATGGAGCACAGGCAGAGGCTCCCAGGGAAGCTGGAATTCCTCTGGCAGCTGCATTCAGCAGATCCAATTCAGCAAACCTGTCTGACTGTAGATCTAAAAGTAGAACAGCCCCACTCCAGAGGATTCCGCAGGATTGCGTGGGGAAGTAGGGCAGGGGGAGACTGATGGCAGTCATTGGAACACCACCTGAAAATACACTTCAAGTTAAGCCTGTCTGTGGGACACACAATTTAACAGCTGTGCCTAAAGAGCTGGCACTGCTCACCTATGGAGAGGCAGCTTTCAGAGGGAAGGGCCTTAAAGGATACCACGGAAATTCCTGCTTCTCATTTTCTCTTCATACATTTTGTTCCAAATATTTTAATGACCCATTTAGACAAGAAAGTATTTAAACACGTGCTTAATGCTGCTCTTAGAAATAAAAAGCTTTCCTTGCTTGGGGCTCGAGTGACTTGCATTCCCAAGGCTGGGAATGTGCTGGACCCTTGTTGGCTCTAGAGTGCTCCCAGCACTGGGAATGGAAACCAGCTCCAAGTTGGAAATCTCCTGTCATCTGTCCTCAGAGCACAGCTTGTTTGCCCAGGTCACTCACACAGAAGTGTGCCCCAACACTCGTTTTTACAACATGCTCTCCAATCCCAAATATAATCCAGTATCTCAAAGAGATTTTAGATCTGGAAGAAAAGCCATGTCTAGGAAACAAGGCCAAACACGACCCTGAAAGCCAGGAGGAAACAGCCAGACTAGCAAGGCTCAGCTGGCCTCCTTAATTTCAGAACACTGTGCAAAAGTAAAATTGAATTTCTGAGCAGGGACAACAGAATTACATTAAATAAAACCCATTTGTGCTTGCAAACTTGGGGCCTGCATCCCTAGAGCTGTCTGCAGGAGTAACGATGGGGGGACCTGGAGAAGTTTGTTTTAGCAGAAATGCTGCAATTTGTGTTTTGTGGGAACGCACACGCTGTACAGTGAAAATGCTACTTGAAAAATGAACTCCCAGAAACTGCCACAAGCTAAATTAACTCCAACAATAACACCTGGACGTTAATGGCCCTGTTGTTTAGGATTTCACTGCTGTGTCTGCCTGGTATTCAGGCAGCCCAGCCTTCTGCTGTAAATCCCCAAGCCCTGAACTCCGAGAAAAAAACATCTTTATCAGGAACCCACCCCAATGACAAGAAGCACTTTAGAAGTTATTATCTGCTGAACATCTACCCAGCATTGTTTTTCAAGGTGCTATCTTGCCAGAGGAACTGATTTCATATTAAAATATTGCAGTGATGTGGTTTTGGCTTTGTTAGAAGTGAAGCCCATCATTTAAATTGCACTTCTTCCCAGAGTTACACAGAGATCACATGTTTATTAACAAGCTGCACTACCATTTGCAGCTCAAATTTAGAACCTTGAAAACAAACCCAACCCGAACATGCGACGTGGGAATTGAGGTTTTCCAAAGAAGGAAGAGAAGGAGCGCTGTGATAGCCGCAGCCAATTGTATATAACTCAATTTGAAGACATTAAAGCTTCCAGATCTATGTTTAATCTCCTGTCAGGCCAAGGTCCAGCCTGCTAATGTAATCTGAGAGCTGAAGTGTTTGAAAACATCTTGTTCAACAACATGGTTGGACAGACTTGCTCTCCAGCAGAAGTCCTCACTGGGGTCCCTGGCCAGCAGCAGCCTTCCCTTTTTGTTTGTGTATCATCTGCACAGAAAGTGATGCTTGGGAGAGCCACAGGTGTCAGAGCACCTTCCCATCATGTGAAAGGTTCCTTGCTGACTGTGAATGGAGCACTGAGAGTACCTGAGTGGGGCAAACTGCTCCACTCTGCGCGAGCAAAATCCCAGCAAACAGCCCAGTCTCAGCACCGAGGGACACCCTGCACAGCTCCCCCCACCAGGACCCACCCAGGGAGCACAAACATCCCGATCCTCCAAGTATCCTCCCATGGCATTGGAGATCACCCCACCGAAAAACAACAGAAAACAAAGGCTGGTGAGTAAACCTGAGCTGGACGTGTAATTTGTGTTTGAATCTCACGTGTCCTTTCGCCAGCTCTACCACTGCCCTCCCACAGCAGCTTCCAGCAGCTCTGTGCAAGTGATGCAGGGGAGGATAAAAAAGGTGAATACAAAAGGAACACACCCCCAGCTGGCAACATCACATCATATCCTAAAACAGATTTACAACAGCATGACTCGAAACGGAGCCTGTTCCCGTAGGGTGCAAGTGCTGCAGGTGTGTTTGGGCACACTGTGACAGCTCCTGCTGGCACCTCAGGGCTGGCTCAGGGACACATTCCACTCCACTTTCCCCCTGGTTTATAGGCTGAAGGTTTGTTTCTCACCTGCCCATCAGCAGCCCCTACATGCCCAGCTCGGAGTGGGAGCTGGGACACGTCTGCAGCTGGAGCAGCTCCCTGTGCTCTGCATCCTGCGGGAGCTCCCACAGGGACAGGAGAACGGCGGGGCTGGAGAGGAGCCTGTTCCCCCTCCCACATCCACAGGCAGCAGGAGCCCAGCCTGCACTGCCAGGGCTCATTCATCACCTACCATGACAAAGCCATTCGTTCCTGCAGCTCTCCAGAACCATCAGCATTGCCATTTCAGAATTCACATGACTCTCCACCTATTTCAATGCATCCCCTCCCCATCAATGAATATTCACCTGCACACCAGTGCTGCTCTCCTGTGATCACCCAGCATCTCACAGAAGCAGCACGTTACAAGACACTGTGGATCAATGAGCATCCCCCTTTTGTTTCCCAGGAAATGTGCAGAGGTACACACGCTGCTGAGTGGATCCAAAGACCTACAATCCATATGCTGCTTGCTTCCCTGCTATTCAGTAAAGCTGCATCTATTATCTTAATCCCATCATTTCTCAAAAGGAAAATTGACAGAGGTATTTCAGATAAGCAGATTCAATGGCTTAAATTTTAGTGCACTCTACCAGTCTGACAGAGGTTATGATGCTTCTTTTTTTTAAGGACAGAAAACAACCTCCTCATCACTCCACATGCACAGTCAGTGTTTCAGTGACCCCAGTCCTCTGTAGGCTCAAACCTACAGGCTGAATACAGGGTTGGATTTTTTTAAAAGCATCATTGCTTTCTGGAAGCAAAGGCTTACAAACCCAAGTTAGATAACATGCAATTAGCAAACTAGCACGGAATCCAAACCCAAACCCAACGGGAGCTACGTCAGCAGGTCTGTGGCCAAACAACAAAACGTGGGGTTAGTGGTATGTATGCTGGGAAAGGGATGGGGAACTACAGAGCAGCTCCTCAGCTGAAAGGAAACAGGATTTTTCAGCTAACTGGCAGTTTACTTTTATCAATTTACTGCAATAATAATTTTCCCTGGCCTGAATTTTCATGCTAAAAGGAGCCAGTTGAAACCACAATAAGATGACCATGGGATTTACACAATGCAAGAGCTCACAAGTGCTTCCCACACTCATCCTAAATTCCAGTATTTACAGCAGAACAGTTCAGGGCGCTTTGGTACCCACGAGAACTCATGCAGCTTCAGTGCAAACCCAGAAATCAGGATATCCAAAGGTTCTGGCTGCCCTCTGGATGCAGCTGGATGTGTTTGGAGGCCAACCACACCTGGAAAATACTCTGTGTATGTTCACATACACACACAGTGCTGAAATTCTTTGGAAAAGCCCTCAAAACACAAGGAACGTGGAAGGAAAATGTCAAAGTAAGCTTTAAATGAGTCTTCCCCACTCCTCAGTTTTACTCAAAGACCATTTCACCATTTAACTTTTCCACACCAGAGAATCAGATGGAACAAACACCTGGCAGAAACCTCCACATCTGGCTGGAGGAGGCACCATTTTATCTCCAGTTTTAGCCCCCAAAGCCCCACATTTTCCCACTCCAGGTTATAGATAAAGCATCTTACACGGACACTAACAAAAACTGCCTCCCAGCTGTTCCTGCCCCTGGCTAAGGTAGCTGTGGGCTTTCTGCAGGGGGACCGAGTGTTGTGGCCGAGACAGGTCCCGAAATGAAACTTGAAAGCCAAGCTCAGCATTCATTTGGGCTCGTCTGGAATGAAGTCATGGTTTTCCTGCTGCTCCACTACACCCATAAACCTCTGCCTCCCTTCACGGCTCTTTGATCATCCTTCAGTCTGTGATGAAGACCACCAGATGAGTTGATAATGCCTATTTGTTGTTTTCAGCTTCACTTTTAAAAGCAGTGGCTGTTTCCTCGCCTTAGCCCTGGCTATTTCCTTCCCTCGAAGCACTGAAGTAATTGACCCAAGGACCACTCCTGTCCCAGTCTCCCTTGGAATCCGGCGTAAAATTAAACACACAACTGTCAGTGAGCTCCCTCAAACCAAAAAGAAGAACAGTTTTAACAGATGACTCAATACTGAAGTTACAAAGCAGAAGACATGTCCTGGTGTGTCGCTGTTCTCACCGGAGAAACGACAGAGTCCAGGCTCAGGGTTCAAGGAGGCTGAAGCAATTTAATAATTTCTTAGAGGTTTTTATATGTTAGTTTGCAAAAAGCGCGTTAAATGACATAAGGTAATTGGTTCTTTCGGCCATCCACCCCTTAGGGGGATTGGCCAAATTCTAAGGCACCCATCTCTAAATGTTTTTCTAGTTGGAACCATGACAATGGTGGAAAACAACTTAGCAGGTGCAGAAGTTCACAGAACTGTAACATTATTTTGAATTACTTGCATGGGAAAGACAGAGCTCTCACAAAATGCTGCTGAGAGCTGAAGGAATTCCTTGCTGAAGCTTTTTCAGCATCCATACTGGTGGGCTCCTGGAGAGCTCCGGGCACGTGGAGAGCACCCCAACCCCGGGCTGGATGCCGGAGGCACCTGCAGCACTCGGGGAGGCTGAGAGGGCTGGGCACAGCTGAGTCCCCCTGACAAAGGACACGGTGAGGTGGCTTTAATCAGACCCTCCACGACCCCAGTGACCAAACTGGTTTGTCAGGGCCACCGGGCACGGCCAGGACGGTGCTGGCAGAGCCGCCCGCGCTCGCCGAGTCGGGAGACGGCTCCTGATTAATACCAACCCTCGTTGGGTGACAAAGGAAAATGATGTGAGCAACATTTCCTGATCGAGATTAATTATCCTACCACCCCAGCCCCTGGCAAAAGCGTGTCATAAAGCAGCAATTACAACTAATTGAATTCTCCGTAAAAATGAATTTAATTGAAGAGAGCAAGATGGATTTCAACGCTATCTCATTTTCAGGTGCGCAATGCTCCAGTGATTGGCTTGAAAAAAAAAATTTCAGAGGTGAATGAGATGTGACATAATTTCTTTAGGATAAAATGCTTACATTAACGGGTCATAAACTGGGTTGATTTTATGCATTTGTTCTAGGAATGCATCAGCCAAAGCTCATTAAAGGCCAAAGAGCACACAAATAACATAAAAAAAAGCTAAATACTTGAATGGGTATGGAACAGGAAGGACTTGCTTGAAACACTAGAAACTAGGAAGGGAGATATTTTCATTACCTTGTTTTGCAAATTTTCACTTGAATATGGGAAGTAAACATAAATCAAAGAAACAGCTTTTGGTTATTTGAAATTCCAGCGTCCCAGCTTGTTTGGCAAATACAGATAATTATTTTCAAATTTTCTCAAATCTCGGGTCTAAAGGGAAAACAGCAGCACCTGCATTTTACAGAAATGACTGAGATAAAACATTAAAGGCACCTAAAGGTGTTAGCTGGGCACGGGAAGGGGGCCTTGCTCGTCAGGGTCTGTGGAACCCCCCGTACCAGCACCCTTATTTCATAAAAGCTTTAACACCAAATGCTTGCCTTGCACTCAAAGTGGAACCAGAACACGTTGGGTGGGGCCTGAGCAGCCTGGTCTACGGGAGGTGTCCCTGCCCGTGGCAGGGGGTGGGACTGGATGGTTTTTAAGGTCCCTTCCAGCCCAACCCACCCTGTGATTCTGTTTCGTTCTGCATCAGCTGCACAGCTCATCTCTCCTGCTGACCCTGTAGCATTCTGCTGCTGAAACCAGAACTGACTGCCTCTGCCGAGTCCCTGCCATCCCCAGGAAGGTCCCCAAGGTCTCTGTGGAGGGTCAGTGCCTGGACATCTCCAGGTCACAGGGAGGGAGCCGGGGCTGAGTCACAAAAGGTCAGCTAGCAGCCAGGAGGCTGGGGTGGATCCAGACACAGCCAGAAAAACTCCCCCAACTCATTAATGGCATTTCTCCTCGTGGATGGGCTCGGTGCAGTTCTGCCTCTCCTCATCCATCCATCTGTGGCTGCTCATCACAAGGAGTGATCCCTGATCCCAGGGAGGAACTGGGCCCTGGAGCCCCCAGCTCCCTGCCCAGCACCCTGGGCTCAGCCTGAGCACCCAGAGCCCCTTCCCTCTGCCAGGGAAGGGAGATAAACCCCCAGAGAAGGGGGATAAACACCCAGGGAGGGGGGATAAACCCCCAGGGAAGGGGGATAAACCCCCAGAGAAGGGGGATAAACCCCCAGGGAAGGGAGATAAACAGCCAGAGAAGGGGGATAAACCCCCAGGGAAGGGGGATAAACAGCCAGAGAAGGGGGATAAACACTCAGAGAAGGGGGATAAACACCCAGGGAAGGGAGATAAACAGCCAGAGAAGGGGGATAAACAAACACCCAGGGAAGGGAGATAAACCCCCAGAGAAGGGGGATAAACACCCAGGGAAGGGGGATAAACACCCAGGGAAGGGAGATAAACACTCAGAGAAGGGGGATAAACCCTCAGGGAAGGGGGATAAACACCCAGGGAAGGGGGATAAGCCCCCAGTGCTGTTCAGCCCAGCCCCTCCTGGACAGGGCCCTCCCAGCCCCACTCAGCTGCTGCAGTTTGGGGAGTTAAATGAAAATGGGAAACCCAGCTGAACCACAGGATCACTGAGGTTGGAAAAGACCTCCAGGATCATCAAGTCCAGCTTCCAACAGAACACCCCTATGCCATAAATCATGTCACGAAAAATGAGAGGAAAGGGTCAGAATGCCAAACACCTTGTAAATACAGGTGTGGGACCCTTAACTCAACTATTATAAATTCCTTCAGTAGAGGTAGAATAATAAAGCTGGTTTTTTTTCTGCTGCTTTGACAGCAGGTAAGTCTCTCTAGCAGTAATAAAATCTATAGAATCATATTGTTTCATACCTTTTAATTATCAATGTCTTTATTTGAAAACCTGCTAGCCTAGGAGAGGTATTGCAGTGTGTCTGCCTTGTTCTCACAGCCCTTCCTAAAGAACCACCAGTGGCTCTCCCTGTGCTGTTAAACACAAACCTTCCCTGGGACATATCCTGGGACTGCAGAGAGGTGGGGGCACAAACCAACGCTGTATTTAGGGTCATAATTACGAAATTTATAGACAACTTTTTTGATAATAGTTATAAAATATACAAACGACATTGACTATAGGGCATCCTGGCACATATATCCATATATATCCATACATATCCATTATATATCCATTATATATCCATATATATCCATACATATCCATTATATATCCATATATATCTCCATATATCCCATCTCCAGTGGTCACAGAGTGCAGAAGTACATCGACCTGGCTTCCTCCCTCCTGCCCTGTGCAGCTCCATGGCCTGAGCCAGGCGGGAGGGACTTACCGGGAAAGCTTTGGGAAGGCTGCATTGGAGCTCCCTCTAGCCCCCACGCCAGGAAATAGTCAATTATTGCACAAGAAACCCTCAAAAAATTCTACCACCACCCGCACGCAATCCTGGCACAACATAGAGTCAGCGAGCACTTCCACAAATGCTTCTGTATATGTATTTTTGGGGTTGTGTTTTCTGAGAGCTCCCTGCTCCATTTCGGTGTTTGAGGTGGAAAAGGAATTAGCGCTGCCCATCAAAATGGTTCATCTGGCAAACAAATATCCCAGAACACCAATGTCCCCCTCGCAAAACCGTGGCTCAGGGGGTTCCAGAGGGGGCTCAGCCTTCCCAAGCAGGGAATTCCGAGCAGCCAAGTCCCCACCTCTTGCCAGGGCCCTCAAGTGCTGTCCCAGTGCTGCTCCATTGCGGTGCCGCTGCCGTCCCTGGGCACCTGCTCCAGGAAGGAGCTCCCTCGGCCATAAATTACTTCATAATTCAAACTCCTCGTGAATGCTGAGCTGCCTGGAGCCGTGGCAATCTCTATTCCATGGCACAGCTGCTGGTTTGGCTAAGGGAGCATCTTAAAACCTTCACTGCAGCCCTGTTGAGATGCCCTGCTGCATTTTTCAGGGCATTATTTCTTCTCCTACATTACACAGTATTTTCCTGCAGCTAGTTAAAATCTACTTTGGGACATGAATATCTTAATTTATCTCAGTTGAACCAGTTTGGTGGTTTGTTTTTTGTTGGGTTTTTTTGGTTTTTTTTTTTTTGCTCCATCTAGTGGTGCACAAAAATCCATCCCATTCCAGCCCAGAGTGTCCAGACGCTGCTCTGAGCTGTTTTACTGACTTCCCACAGTTGGTTATGGAGAGAAAATAATACAAGTGCAGAAAACAACAGCAAGGCAGTGCTTGCTCTGCAAAGCTGGAGTCTCACCCACCTGTTTCAGGCAAAACCACACAAGAGGGGTTTTTTTTTAATATGTTTGCAAAGGAGAACTCCACACTGCAGAAGAAAACCAAACCAGCCTGATCCACAACGGTGCAAGTGCCTAAAGGTGCCAAAGGAGAAGTTCCCCATCTGAATTCCCCCTAAGCAGCAGCTTTTATTCAGCCCTCTGAGTTCACGGAAGGAGAAAATTTGAAAAAAAATAAGAGAAACGTCATTTCTACTTCGCCTTCCATCCCAAAATGCACAATAGGACAGCCTTCACTCTTCACAAAACCAGTACAAATTCACCTAGGAATGGGAAGGGATTTTTTCTGCTGGTACCTTTCCCTGTTTTATAACAACGTGCAGCATTTTAGGTCATCTACTCCTAATTCTGGTTAACTAAGAGAGCCCCTGCCAGGCTCTGCAGCTAAACCCAGAGATGCACAGCATGTTTTATTTAGCCAGCCATGATTTATTCAAAGAGGGAAATGTTTATTCCTGCATTTCTGGCTTCCACTGCACCAGGGAAGGTCAGCTCTCTGTATGCACCTGAAGAGAAAATGCCACAAGTCAGGGATACTACAGCTACAAACTCAGACTGTTCCAAATCCCAGCAGCCCCTAGTGACCCTATTTCCCCTTAACTGGGAAACTATGGGATAGAAATCCCCATGCCAGTGTCCTGTGGCAGCCAATAACGCTGGTCAGGCTTTGCCTTCGTTTTCTCCTGAGACTCATCATTAACTGCAGCCACTTCCAGGATAATCACCCCCTGGCTCTTCAGGCTGGGGGTTTAATTTGTGCGGTTAAATCAGCCTCGCTTCTTTGTTTTCCTGGGCACAAATAGATAAAAGGTACTCACTGAAAGATTGGACAAACCTTCCCCTCTGGAAGGGAATAATTACAGTGCTCCAGAGTTCAGTACACTGAGGAGAGAGTGGTAATCACTGTTTACGTCTGGGAGGGAGATAAGCAAGTCAAAATATCAGAAATTCCTACTGTTTCTATCTTCGGGAAGCAACTCTGAGAAACTCTTAATTACAGAGTAAAAGACCCAAATGGTGAGCAGTGTTCTAACATTTCAGTGTTTCACCCTGCCCAGTAAACATCAGAGCACTTGCAGGGATATAATAAACTGCACTCATCCACTACACTATTTTCTGTGTACATTATTTTGAAATTTTACAGCAGGAATGAAAGTTCTTTCTCTATATGGTAATGAAAAGTGATTAAGAAATGTGGGAAACTAAGAATGTTCAATACCAAAGCACAGCAGCAGCCACAGAGTGTGAGCAGTGAGCAGAAATGACGCAGAAAAACTTGCAGAATCATGAAGGCAGATTTTTCTTGTGCCAGCAAATCCCTCCCCAGGCCCGGGACACTGCACAGTCATGGCCAAGGCGAGCACAAGGAAACATTTCACAGCAAGGATAGAGCCCGTGCATCAAACCTTACAGAAAAGCAAATAACCTGGATTCTGGTTTTATGGAGAATCCTTTGGGGGAAAAAAGCACATTGTAAAGATGAGAGTGAGCCTCAAGCTGCCTTCACAGTTCTTCCCCCCTTGATCCTGGTGATTCTGCTTTCATCCCATCCTCAAAGCCACACACCAGTACAAATAAATACCTGCTCTTCACCCTGCATCAAGGCACCTCTGCCTCTACACGAGCCCCAGGCAGTGTGCAGCACTACTTTACCTCACAACAGCAACTAGGGATTGAAGAATCTTTTTCTCCTATCCCAATCACTCTTTCTTGCTATTTTCAGGGTAGTGAATGCCACTGCATTGACATTCTGTTCCCTGGTATACCTGCTTGGACTGGTTAAGTTTGGGAGACCCAGGCAGCAGAAATTCTCTGGTTATTTTAGAGCCACGGGATGTGTCTGGAAAGGTGTAACCAGCAAAGGGCCCTCTGGGCAGTGGGAACTTGGACACCCACGGACACACTCCCATTTATCCAGCTGCACCCATGGGGTGTTCAGCTGCAAGTTCCTTCCTTCAGTGACAGCCTTGTGCACAGCTTTGAGGGAAATATTTTCGCTGATGAGGCAACAGAAGCACATGAGCAAAGATGTGGTCCTTTGGTTGATCCAAGACTTGCACTAAGGCCAAGGAAAGGAGAAGGCAGAGCTCAAAGCAGCTTAGGGTGGAAGCAGACGTGGAGAGAGGATCTGCTGCCACAACAGAAACGTGCTGGCTCCTCAGAACCAGCACAAAGGAAAGGAAGAAGGGTTAAATCTCCGTGCAGCAACATCCATAAAACATCACATGCTGGTGTTTGCCCAACCTTGAAACAAACCTGAACAGCCTAATACAGACTCTCACAACAGCTCCCTCCCACCCCACGTCTGGGAGAGGAGAAATCCCGTTGGGCTGTGCCCTCCATAGCACACAGCCACGTACAGACAGCAACAAAACTCACACTACACCTCAGGACTTATGGTACTGTTTATTTTAGTTCAAAATAAACTGTGCATTTGAGGAATCTGTTTACAGCTGGCACGTGTTCTTGGCACTGGGCAGGAGGAGAGAGCTGTGGGGAGGCCTGGAGAGGAGGCATTACTCAAACTGGCAGCACGGGGATCCCACGGCATCCGTGCAGTGCCAGTCCAGACACACCAGAAAGGGAGGAGAGGAGAGATGGACTGTACAGGTGGAGCACTGACTGCACCCAGCGACCCCCAGCTTCGCTGTTATCTTGAGGATGGGCTACTAGACCCCGAAGGTGGACAGCAGAACTGGTGCAGGACACTATCTTCCCTGCCGAGGAAGGGAGGGGGGCAAGAAAGAAGAGAGACAGAGGAAGAGAATCACAGGGAACAGCATTAGGAAAATTCAGCTCGAAATTTGCTTTTGTTTTCAAATCCACAAATACCGTGAGTTGTTTGTAAGCACCACCCAGTTCACCCATTTCCATCTCAGAGACAGGACTCTCCACACGGGGAAGAACAGCCCAGCGAGCCAAGGCCTGCGCTGACGACTTAAACTCTGAGAAAAACACTGCTTTGAAAGGGCCACTTCTGTTCTTCCCATCAGAGGAATTACATTAGGTAGTTGTATACATACCCAGCCTAATGTGGCCATGGCTCTGTTATTTTTAACATGCTTAAAACTTTCCCCGGGTGCTCTCCCTGCCCGCGTTCCGCTGGAAATGCAGAACAGACGCATCCCCCTTCTGCAGGTGGCTCACACACAGAAACCCTGGTGGTGACCAGGTCTGCTCTCCACTCCCCCCACCCTCCCAAGGTCCAAGGAAGAGCTCTGTCTCCACGAGGAGTTGCCAGCGTCATGAATGGTGCCACAAGGCAGGAGCAGTTTGGAATACCCACATCTGTAATGCTAAGAGTGCTTTATGGCAGGGAAGGAGATGCTGGCGTGGCAGGAGGCTCCAGCGAGGCCACTTCTGAACCAGTGACACAACCACGAGGGGCATTTCCTTTAAAGTAAAGAACAGGCTAGAGGAGGAGGATGGAAAGGAACACAATGGAGGAAGAAAAAGGAGAAAATCCCAAACCAAATCTCATGCTATTCTGCCAGCTCTCCCGACTGTGTGCAGGAGCACAATCCACCATTTGCCCTCCCTGGACCATGTAGGCATCAAGTGGAAAATTACAAGTATTACTCTAATTATGCCAGCTTTCCTTTGCCATAGGGTGTGAGCACAGATGCCTTATGTAATCAGCTGAACCTCACACTGACTTGGGGTGGGATTTGGTCACAGTTTGGATCTGGTTCGCTGTGTCCATCTGCATCCTGCCTCTCTGGGCGACGTGCTGCTGGTCTGGGCCGTGCTGCTCTCACTCCTTTGCTCAGTTTGAAAATGAAAATATCATCAAGCTTTTAAATCTCTGCATATTCTAGAGAGGCTCGAGTGTTTAAACATGCTGAGGTATACAGCTAGGTAATTGCAGTTAGAAATTAGATTCCTGTTCAACATTTTCTTGGTAGAAAATGTCAATGAATAGTCATAGCAGTACTAAAAAGAATTCTGAAATGCAGCTCCTTCAGATATGTCTTCACCTGTGACTAAGCATTGACTGGAAGCTACCACAGGAGCAGGGATTCTGCTGCATGGTGTGGGATGTCCCTAGAGATGTTTGTAGGGAGGATGCATCAAGTGTTTGCTTTGTGTCTCAGGGAAGAGTACAGCGCCCAGCAGAGGGAAAAAACCAAACTGAGAGTTGCAAAGTACATTTATCTATACAGAGATATGCTTCATTTTAGGGATATAAGCCATTTCCCAGTTTTCCCTGGCTGTGCTAGTGTGCAGGAATTCCCGCTGTGCTCTTGAGAAGAGTTAAGGAAAACCAAACCACTCTAATACATGATAGAAGCATCTGAAAGCTCGGCATGGTTGCAGGGGGAGCCTCTGTGTTAACCAGTTATGGTGGCAAAACAGCTCCAAAGCCTCCCAGGGGCTCAGACAGAAAGAAACAGCACAATCAATCCTTCTATCATTGTCCACACAGTGGTTTGTTGCATGTAAGCCAACATTACCTGGTGAAACAAAGATTCCACATTAAAATTTCACACAAGTACAGTATTTTCAGAATGATGGTTTTACCTCCCAGAGGTGCTGATTAAACATTAAGCAGGCAGAGACTGCAAGAAAATGATGGGATTTCTTTGGTACTATAACATCCTTTGCATTATCATTTTGTTTTCACAGGTCTCACTGGGGAAAAAAAAAAGAAAAGAAAAGAAAAATCTCTAGCTTCACGATTTTAAAAATGGTCTTTGGACATGATAAGGGCATCTAATTTGAGATTAGAAGGACGGAAGGTAGAGCGGATGGAGACAGGAATGAGTGACAGCCAACATTTCATGCAAATCAGAACAAGGAGATCACAGTTATGAATAAACACATCGGATGGGAAGATGCTCAGACATTAGTGGTAAGCAAATCTGTCCACAGTTGGAGTTTGCATCCATCAGCCTATTCCATACCCACACAGGGAATACAGACAGGAATAGGACTGGATATCCCCAGCATGGGCACTTCTGTACATGAAATTTTGCTGTGTGTGAGGTACCTCCCACCTGCACAGATGGGCTGAGGCTCTGACTGAAGTTTGCCTGAAGATGTGTCACAGAATCCCAGCCTGGCTTGGGTTGGAAGGGACCTTAAATCCCATCCCATCCCACCCCTGCCATGGGCAGGGACACCTCCCCCTGTCCCAGGCTGCTCCCAGCCCCAGTGTCCAACCTGGCCTTGGGCACTGCCAGGGATCCAGGGGCAGCCCCAGCTGCTCTGGGCACCCTGTGCCAGGGCCTGCCCACCCTCCCAGGGAACAATTCCTTCATAATACCCACTCTAAACCTACTCTTTATCAGTTAAAAGCCATAGGAAACATGTTTGGAAAATGCTGGGACAAGCTGTTCTTCCGACAAGACAGAGTTGATTAAATTCCCTTTCTCTGTTTTATCTCTGGGCTTTGCTCTGCTCAGATTCCAGCTGCGAGGCCTCTGAGATGATGATGCAGCTGGATCAAGCCAGAGGCTCAGCCACTGAAGCACAGGACTACCTGAACCTCTACTTTTGGAAGCCTCTCCGGGGTGTCCCACGTTTCCTTTGCTTTGTCCTTCGCACCAGATCTAAAATCTGCATTCCCATGATCTCTAAGAAATCCAGAGCAGCTCAGGGAACCTGCAGCTTCCAACTAGAGGCCGTTGTTTTCAGGGCTCTGCTCGGGAGGCAGGAAGGGGAAGGGAGTCAGGGGAGCCAAGTTACAGACATTTCCTGGTCTATTTTTTAATTCCTAAACAGAAATAACCCAAAAAGAGCAAGCAGAGGAGGCATATGGGCTAACTGGAACCCAGACAAGTATCTAGCTGGAAATGCACTACATGCTCAGGCTTCCCAAGACTTCCCTTGTAACAGGAGAATGCAAGATAACTTGTATTATTTCTGTCTATTTTGAGCATTGTAAAATGAGTGAGGGATTACTGCAATAGCTGCAGTTATTAAAAATGCATTATTTCCCTATTAACAATTCAAAACAGATGCCAAAAATCATCTCGACTAGAAATAAAACTGCTGGAGTGAATAAAGCATCCAGCAATTAGCTAACAGCAAATCAGAGATGCTCCAGATTTCACTGTAGTGCATTCATTAATTGCTTCTTTCAGAGCAAATTTAATTTTTAATTCTGGGCTAGAAAATTAATCCCTCTGCGTATTTTCTAAATAAAGCCTCAAAACTGAAGCTAGACCAAAGCATCCATGTCTGTTAGTTTTGTTTCTAATGATTTCTATTTATAAATGGATAAATGGGAAGACTAAAAGCTAAATTTAATACCATTAAGTGTATGTAGAAATGCAAAGCCCAATCCTGTTAGAGCTCTAGTAGCTCATTTTCATTCACAGCAATGGGATCCCCATGTACAGGTCCTGTAAAAAACAGGTGCATCATTTGCACTTGACTCAGAGATCACAGTTGTGGGGATGGCAGTTTGGGTATAAAATAACTTCAGAAATTGAAATTATGGGTGGACCAAACCAATTCCTGCCATGAGGACCACTGGAAGAGCCTGGCTCCAGCACAGCAGCACATCTGTGAGCAGGGACAGCATTCACGTGGCTGTATAATTGGAAATTAAACTCTATAGAATAAAATATTCTATTTTGCAGCTCTTTTTACTCTTCCCAAGAACAGAGTGGGATGTGGGATGAAGGATAATTTGTGTTAGAAGGGACTGGTGGAGGCATGGACAGTCCAGTCCAGTCCAGTCCCTGCTCAGAGCAGGGCCAGCTACAGCCAGTTGGCTGAGGAAGAGACCCCACTTCCTCTCCTGGCCTCTGTTCCAACATCTGACCATGCTCGTGGCGAAATTCCCTCTCTCCCTGCCTTGTATCTAACTGGAATTTTCCTTACTGCAATTCGTTTTGCCTCTTGTCCCTGGAGGAGACTGGCTGCACCTTCTCCATGTTCTCCTATTCATGAAATCCCGGCTGCTTTGGGTGGTGGGATGGACCTTAAAGCCTTGGGCAGGGACACCTCCCACTGTCCCAGGCTGCTCCAAGCCCGTCCAGCCTGGCCTTGGGCACTGCCAGGGATCCAGGGGCAGCCACAGCTGCTCTGGGCACCCTGTGCCAGTGTTTGACAACTCTTTCAGTGAACAATTTTTCCCTGCTGTCCAACCCGAGCCTCCCCTGGCCCAGCCTGAGGCCGTTCCCTCTCCTCCTGTCCCTGTTCCCTGGGAGCAGAGCCCGACCCCCCCGGCTGCCCCCTCCTGTCAGGGAGTTGTGCAGAGCCACAAGGATCCCCCTGAGCCTGAATGTCCTTGAGAGCCAACAAGGGCAGTGATGAGCTCCTTCCACCCCCCAGTCCTGAGCCATCAGCTCGAGGTCCCACGGCAAACGTTTGGGCACTCTGAAAGCTGCACAGGCTCTGCAGATCCAGAGCAGGGAATTCATGTTCCCAAAAAAATAGCTGGAGAAGTTCAGGATTTTTCAAGCACAAAGTTATGCTGCTCTAAGCTTTAATTCCAGAAGAAATATTACTGATAAAAATAATACCCTGCATGGAGCAAGATACTGAGGCGTTCAAGGAACAGCTGGTTTCCCCATCCACATCCCTATGGGAAGATCCTTAAAATTAAAGCACTATCAACTAAGGACACAGGAAAAGCCTCACTAAAAAGCAAGCAGGCAATCTAATAGTTTTCAGGCCCTGCTCCTCACCAAAGGAATATTGAGCTGTCTTACAACCCAACTATGGACTCACTACCACCAAATAAACGAAGGGCTCTGATGGGAGAAAAAAACCAAACACACGAACAGATGCTGCAACGTAAACCAACAGGGTGAATCCAAGCATGCATGGTTAGAGATAACTAGGGGATGAAATATTCAAACCAGAAATATGTTTATGCATTTACAGATTTAGGATTCATTGTTTGCTTTTGTCTTTCCTTATTACCCGTGCAAAGCGATTTTGATTTTTCAGCAGCAGGCTTCCAATATTTTGATATTAATATTATTCATGAGCTGGCAATTATCACTAAGTCGATCACTACTAGCAGAAGTAAAAATTAAAGACAATACTCTCCATGGCATGCACAGTTTTTTAACAGTTTTCACATTTCCAGTGACTTAGATTAGCTGCCCTTTGATGCTTCCCTAAGATGTTGCAATAAACACTGGCACTGACAGTGAGTTGTACTATGGGATGTAATTGCTGCTCTCCACACTGGATCAAAGAGAACACATAGATAGTAAAGGCATCTATGTTAAAAGAAGCATTATGAGCTGAAAACATATATTTTTGATCTATTCAGGGCAGACTCTGCTTGGCATCAAGGGCCTGTCTGTGTTTAAAATCCTCTTATTTCATTCAAATCCAAGGCAGTGCTGAGCCCTGTGCAGGTCCATGCCTTTAACCTTCAGAGGGTTAAACACATGGATGGATTCCTCAGCTACGGGCATGGAATAGGCAGGGGTTAAAAAAACATGTTGCTCAGAACAATAGCAATACCCTCCATCAATTATATTAAAATTTCAGCATATTTGTCGTGTGAGAACTAAACCTGCACCTCCCTTTCCCTATCTTTCCAGGGGGATGTGCCTCTTAAAGCACATGACACTCATTTTCCTGAGTAATTCCAGAGTGCCTGACAGAAGGACTCGCTGCAGTGCTGGTTCTATTCACAACTACCCTACAAGACATCAAAAATATTGGATGTTTATTCCAATATTCTTTTTTTTTTCTATTTTTAAAACTTAAGCAACTAATTGCTTGTCTCATGTCAAATGGCAACATCAGATCTCTCTCCAAAAAGCAGCAGTGGGTGGAGCATGTCTACTCTTACCTGTACTCTGAGTGTGTGGCAGGGACAGCTAGCTGGGAATGGTACAATGGAGCTGGACAGCAAAACTGGTGCAGAGTATTTAAAGACCTACGACACAAGGAAAAACACAAAGTCAAACCACCAGGTGTTGAGAAAGGGGCTTTTTAGGGGAAGGCAGGTGCTGACAGGAATATTGGAAACTCACGAGAACGGTGACTGAAATTTGAGGCACGGCTGTCAGTGCTGGGTCCCGGGGGATAGAGGGGAATAGTCCCAGGTTTTAAATGCACACATCGAAATGACGGTGAGGAGCTGCCGCAATGGAGAATCCAAGGTTTGTGGCGAGGTTAAGGTCAAATGCCAATTTAAGGCTTGGGGTTTGCCTTGCCACGCAGAATGAAGGCAAAAGCTGAAACACCGAGGGTTAAAATTCCTATGGAAATGAAGCTTTAGGCTTGCATCTTACTCTGCACCAGTCAGGCTGTTCCCTGTTCATGGAGTTAAAGCACAGTGCTCTGAATGAAGAGGGAGAATGCAATGGACATGGACATAAAGCTTTCTTCAAGCCCAGCAACCACAGACATATTGCAAAATACACCATTTGAAAACGTGAAAGAGCCCAAGTTCCACCCGTGTTTTAAGCCATATTCGGAACTGTGCAGTAGCAGTTTAATTGCTGTCGTTTGTTCAAAGCGTAGAAAGAAAACCAAAAAAAAGCTCTGCAGCACAAAGATATTCTGCACCCCAGATCATTAGATTAGTATTGTTTCACTAAAACAAAGAGGAGTCACAAAACCAGACAAGGGCTCACACCTGAAGGAAAGCTTGGAAAATCTTTGAGCACCACACAGCACACGTCCCTGCTTTCCTGGTGTTTGTGCCAGGAAACATTAAACAGGGCTCAGCACAGCAAGTCCTCCATGATAAATCCACCTAATCAAATTTCTTAGGACACAGCATTCTTCTAGGAAATCATAAAAAAAAAAAAAATCAATATCTCCTAGCTCTTTGAGTGGGCACCTGTGGAAGGAGCCATTAAACTGGAAATCCTCATTTAACTTGTGAGCATCCAGCCTGACAGTTAACAGAGGATGTGTGTGTGTCTCTGTGTACACAAATGCACTTTTTACCCCCCCATCTTTCTCTCAGGGTCTTGACAGAGGTCTCAGAAGACTGATTTTGATTCTTCTGCATCCCTGAGGCTTAAAGTGAATCCTGTGAGGTCACTTTCTTACAAGATCAAACAGAGTGGTTAAGCAAAAAGAAGTCAGGCTTTGTTCAGGAAGGAGTAAGTTACTAATCCTTAGGAAAAAAGACAAGGTCAGCCTGTTCTGATTCCTGCTGCCAACACTGTGTCAGCAACTGCATGGCCAGGATCAGCTGGATTTTCTGTTTAAAGGTGGTAACTCCTGTAAAGTACTGGAGCTTTTGGAAACCCAGCACAGTCCAGACACAAGGCACCTCACCAGGGCGGGATGTACCCTGCTAACGCCTCGCAGGGCACAGGTACTCACGGGGCACGTTCAAACCACTTGGAAAGATGAACAATTCAAAAGAAAGATGGAGAACGTCACTGCAAACCTTGATGGGCCATGATCAAAGCAGCCAGAACACGCCACAGCTGGCTTTTCTGACAGCAAGAACACACGAGATCCACTCAAGTTGCCCCACACAACCCACGGAGCTGGGGCAGCAGCTTGTGAGTGCAGGGCATGAGTGTCACACCGGGCAGGGGAGCTGCTCACTCGGGCAGAACTGCTGCCTCCTGCCTTGGGATAGCTGGTTCTTTCCAGTAGAAGCAAAAGGAGGAAATGGAGGAGATTAATAGGAGAGTGTCCCAGATTCCATTCCCACCACTCTCTTTTTTCCACCCAGATCTCTCTTTCTTCAGAGAATTAACCAGTGAAATATGAAAGAATATGAAAGAATCTTATGTGGGTCGGATGTGCTCAACAAAGCTTTTTGAACAGAGCTTGCTCCTGGCTCTTCCAAAACCATTCTGCCCACAGGGCTCCATGAATCTGCCCTACTCCGGCCTTCCTGGGCTCCAAAAAAACCTGAGCAGCGAAGAAGGAAGTTCTCCCTATGGCCTCGTTATGGTTTGTGCTCACCCATGGCACAGGACTGGGGTCAGGAGCTCAGCTGCCCCGAGTTCCTGTTCCAAGGTGCAGCACAAAGGCAGCAGTCCCGTCCCCTGAGAGCAAATGGGAACTGCCAGAGGTTTGCAGGAGGTCCCTGCACTGCCACAGGGGTGCAGGAGCTGGCACAGGGGACAGGGTTCAGCTGCAGGCTGGGACTGAGGTGCCACCCTGTCCAACACACCCGGCTGCATTCCAGCTGCTCCTCAGACGGGGTCTTTGTCCCACCCCTGACAGAGGAAACACGAGGTCTGCATTCTGCTCTGGATTTTAAAGTTCAGGAATAGCTTAACTCAGTGTTTGGGTTCCTCCAGATCCCACTGACTAAAGTCAGACTGACAGTGATGAGGCTCAGGCTTTGCAGCTTCTGACTAATACTGATTTTACCCAAAGCAATGGGGTAAATCTGCTGACAAAATTTAAGATTCATATGTGGCATTTTGTGCCTTCAATCACTTGCCAAAACAGCTCTTGCAATCATTTACTCCTCTGCAATAGACCAGAAAATGTTTAAGGTTCCAATGACTTTATTTGGTTTGGTTTGGTTGGAGTTTTAATTATTTTTTAAACTTCATAGCTAGATTATGCAATCAGCCTTCAACACAAGTTTGCATTCAAGCTAGAATTCATTTAGTAATTTTTAACACCTAGAGACTTCAGAAGAAATACATTTCAATCATTTGGAGGAGAATTAATCACTTCTCCTGTTCACAGTCTCACAGATACTCAGCCCTGTGAAGATTAGTTTCCACATCTGTAGTTGATGTTCCTCAAAGGATGATTTAGGATTATAAACAGAGCACAGGTACTTCAGCACCAACACAGGACAAATGACTGAACTGACAAATGCAGCTCCTGGTAATTTCAGTTTCTGACCCATTGCTGCAACATCCCAGTGCCCGTGGAAGCTTGGCCATTTCCCACTTCCAGGCCAAGTTCCTCCCAGCTCTCCCCAAGTGCTCACGGACAGGCAATTGTGAATTCACACTTGTGAATCCCTACACGAGGTTCTGGTGAGAGCAGATGAACCAGCCAGTAAAACCAGAGCCAAAGGTGCCCCAAACCCTTGACATCTCATTCCCCAACACAACAGGAGAAACCCAGCTCCTAATGGAGCACACAGACCCCGAGCAGGTGTGGCTGTGCCTCTCACTCCTGTGTAAATCCCATCCTGTTTGCCATTACAATCCACTCCGTTTAACAGCACTTCCCTATCCATCAGCAAACAGAAATGACCATTCTTTTTAATCTTTCAGTGTAGAGCCTTGCTCAGATGTACAAATAAAAAGAAATCGATTACTGGTCATCACATAAAGCCACAACAATTTTTTTCCTTTCATTTTCTCTTGCAATCCCCAACAAGCCTCCCGAACTCAGCAGACAATTTTCTCAATACTGGTTTTTAAACAACCTGGGAGAACAGAACACGAGGCCATTAACCTGGAATTACTTTTGCTTTAACAGGTTCTCCTGTGCTTTCACAATGTGCTCTGAGCCAGCAGGTGCTCCTGGCAGGACTGGGAGCCTGGATCAGCTTGTCCCCTCTCCCTGCACAGGACACCGTGGTGAGCATGGGACATCCACCCACCCCCTGCTTATTCTGCTGCTGTTGAATTGTCAGACTGAGTGGGTCAGAATTATTAAAGCATCACTGTCTGAGAGCTTCTTTCTACAAGAGCTTCCAAACAGAAAGCCTGAGACTGTGGTTTCGGAGACTGAGGGAAAAGGGTGCAGGAGCACAGCTGGAAGGAGCTCTCTGGAGTCAATGATGTGGCTGATGACAGGAGCTGCTCGGTACCTCCACCGCCCTTTGCTGCTGCACCCTCCAGAGCCACGACTTCAGTCACCATTCCTCCTCTTGGCTGAGACAACAGGCTGCTCCCCTCCATCTGCCAGGGTTCTCCCCTTTCTTGTGGGACATTTTTCCATAAAGTGCAAGTTGCAGTGAGTGTGTGGAAGAAACAATCCCAGCACAGGCTGCTGTCCTGCCTCAGGCCCCTGGACACCCGTGTGCACCCATCCTTCTAAAATCAGCTTGGAAGCAGCAGGAGGGGCAGACAAGTTCACCCCCTGTTTAAGCCCATCCACTCCACGTCACCTGAGGTAGCTAAGAATGGTTTGTTTGATTGGAACTATTAAAAGGAACACTTCCATTTCCCACTATTTTATCCTGTTGAAGAGTAACATTATTTTACAAGTGGAAATTTTCTTTCTCATGTTGATCCAGAGTTATGGCAACAGCTGAGATAAAAAAGACTGTAGTTAAAAACTAGTAAAGTCTGTCCTGTTCTTGTTTAACAAATCCAACTATTTCTTTCATGAGGAACAGCATTTGAAATACAATCAAAAGGATATCCAAATAGGTGATAAACAATGAAAGTCATAATAATATGGACTCACATCTACTCCAGCTAAATGCTTGCTAATTAGCAAGTTGATTAACCTACTAGAAGTGTTTTCAGAATGAACTCCCTGACCCAGCCCACAGGACAGCTTTTTGGAAAGCAGGGAAAGCAGCAGGAAGCTTTTCACGGCAGCTCCCACTGTCCCAGCCCAGGTGTGACTGCAGCTGGCTGTGGCCGTGGCCACTACGAGGTGATTTAGCACATGACACAGTCCCATTTCCAAGGACAAATTCCTACTGTTCTGTACCTAAAATACACAGGGCAGTATGATTTTGGCTCGTGAAGTAGCACTGAAAACCTTCTCTTTTTTCCTATTATTTCACCCCACTGGTTGTCCAGCACTCTGCAGCCAGGTACAGCCAGGAGAGGCTGTGGTGGCACACAGAAAATATTATGTTTTTTCACAGTGTTGTTATTATTAATTAATTTCCTGGCACACTCTTTTGGATGGCAACCCTACAAAATTAAATGCTGCTATTGCTTTCATGACTGCATACATAAAAACCCTCACAGCTCACAGCAGAGACCACCACACGCTACAGGAGACCACAACTCCTCCTCCATTCCCTCATTCCCTGGGCACAGGATGGCTCTTTGTGCTCAGGGAGGCAGCAGGACAGCTCCTGGCAGGTAAACACCAGTGGAACTGTTCTGCATGGACTTTGAGAGTCAAAAACCTCACCCACACACCACAAACAGCACAGCCATATGTTGCAGAGCTGCTCTGCTGGCATCTCCCTCCTTCCATCTCTGCCTCCCCTTCCATGCAATAGTCAGGACCTGCTTAAAACCATTCTCGAATACCATTTCCTTTTCACAGCAATGAAAGATGTGTTCACCAGCTACAAGGATGCTCAATAAAGCCTGCAGTTCCAAACGAGCAGCACACACAGCCCAGAGTACAGACCACTGAATTTTGTTCCAGAATTCATCAGATTTGGTTGTCATCAAAACGATTTAATAGCAGCATTTGTACACAGCGCAGCACAAATGCAGACTGGGAGTTCTTGTTTGGAATAATGCTTCCCTTTGTGTGTTCCCAACTCAAGTGCCCACAGCTGGATCTTTCAATGGAATCATCAGGCACACTCTCACTGACCTCTCCTCCATCAAAGGGCCTGCAAATAATTATCATCTCCTGGGAGAATGGAACCACGGCAGCCCCAGCATACTAAACAAGGAACAGCCATTATTTTGTCCCATCCTGGAACACAACACTTATTAGCATTGCAGAGAACTATAAATAATTATTATAAACTTTTTTTTGGTTTCATGAAAATGCAGTACCAGCCTACACAAACAGGCAGGAGGGGATCCTTCTGCATCCCCTGCACAGTTTGCAGGCAGCCTCCAATCCTGGGTTAGCTAGAACTAGGGTGAATTTAATTAAGACTATTAATATGTAGACGCTTCTAATTATAAACATTTCCTTTTAAGTCTTACTAGAACCCCATCTATGGTGCAGTGTGATGTAGAATAATTCACAGGACTCATAAGATGCACTAGTGTCAGTTGTGCTCACTGGGAGCTCTCAAAATCTGTAGAAAAGACCCCACACAGTCCAAACCCAGAAATTTAGAGCAGAGAGACACGAGAGAAGGAAAATATCTATCAGATTAAATCAGAAAGTGCATATATTCACCACACCTTTTCTGTGTTTCCCACATCATTAAATTAGGTCCCAGAAATCCTCAAGAAGCTACAACTGCCATTACAAAACACAGCCACATTTCTAATCTCACAGAGCCATAACCACAGTAAACCCAACGCTGAGCAGTGCCAGTTGTACATATTGGATTTGCAGCTGATGAAAGAGGCAAAATAGCGAAGTACAAAGAATGAAATTACCCAGATTCAGCGTGAGAGATTTACAGCAAGGCAAATCCTGTTACTTAAAACAATGCTCCAGTGACATATGTTCTATTCAGTGCAGCAGCTGAAAAAATGCTTTCTCTAATCCAAGTAGTGTGACACTGTTGGTTGGCTTTTTTTAGAACAGCAACAACCAGGCTTTCTATACTTTTAGATGTAAAAAGATATTTTTATCTTAAAAGAGATACTTTTAATGGTAAAAATCTTTGTTATATATATTACAAGAACACTGACAGAGTTTTTATATGTAAGGTTTCATCTGAAAACTTACTCCTGCATGGAAGAACTGGTGTATAACAGTTCAACACACATTTTCAGTATTCAGAACCTGTTCATTTTTAAGAACATGAAGATTTTCTATATACATGTGTTCTTAAGAGTAAGTTCTTAAAAAAAAAATCCCATCTTACATTTTCCTCTTGCCAACAATCAGCATCAGCTCTCTTACACAGGAGTTAAAACACAGAATTATAGTAGGAGGCAGAGTCCACATCTTGTTTTCTACAGCAGCGTGCTGAGGTGGGTACAAGATATCAAAGGTGTAAGCAGCAAAGCAGGAAAATAGTGCACAAGATGGGTCTGTAAATAAGACTGCAACCTCACTGTCAAAGACAGCAACACACAGGGATTAAATAACCCTTACTCCCACAGGATAAGCACTGTATGAAATCCATTCCCTGCTGAGAGTTACAGAATCCCCAGATCCCAGGACCCAAATGAAAATGGAGTCCAGCACAAACAGAACTCTTCTCCCACGGATAAACACACAGCAGGATGTTTAAAGCTGATCCATGCATACCTGCAAGGCTGCAACCTGCTTTCCTAGGTTACTTTTTCTATTTCAACTTCCTGCAAAAGGCTCCACATTTATTTTGATTTTAAAACATTTCAACTTAACCATTCACCCCTTCAGCACAACACAAAAGGCTAAAGAAAACTTTGAGACGGATTCCAATATTCAGGTGTTTTTCTGATCGAGGAGTTTGTTCTTGAATGGTTGGATTTACTCTGCCTGTGTGTGGATGGTGCTACTGAACATGCAGCAGATTTACTCAAATCAGGGCACTCAGAAGCACTGTTAAAATAACTGGAAAAGGCTCGGGATGACAACTGCGTGTGTTTCATGCAGGATCCTCTGGAAACCTCAAATTTAACCCTTAAGGGAGCGGATGGTTAACCGGGGCTCAGAACTGCAAACAGAGGTACAGCCATTCCAAGCCCCTGGACTGGGAGCGAGGACAAATCCAAGGGCCCATTCCTGCCTGGTTTGTGCCTGTTTTGGAGCAAACCACCTGTGTGCTCCCATCCATCCCAGCACCGCCAGCACGGCAACTTCGGCATCGTCCTCCGGAGTGGCCGAGCCCTGAGCCCCGAGCCAAGGCTCAGCTCCCACAGGGGCTGCTCAGCCTCCAGCCCACGGGAGAACCAACTCCTGTGTCAGCCCCCCAGAAACTGCTCCAGGGAATAACAATCAGTTAATGCACCTTTGGGTCTGGTCAGCGTAAACGGAACAGCAGAATCACAGCGACATTTTGCCGTCTCCATATCCCCCTGCTCGAGGCTGCACTGCACGTCCCTCTGTCTGTATTTCTGTGCTGAAAGGACAGATTGCACTCTAATATGACAAAGCATTTGAACAAAATGGAAGAGAGATCCTTGACTCATCACAGACAGAATTCCTAGCACCCTGCATTGCTGCTTGGATGCAAAGTGAAGGGTTTCCTTGTTTTTTCCCCTGCTAAACACAGACTACTCACTTTATTACGTTGTGTTTTAAAATACCCATATGCACAAACACAATCGTCATCACCATCATCTAAACATGTTTAATATACAGAGCATTCATCTGCCAAAAAAGGTAACACCCTAAAAATGGTTCATGGAAAGAAACCTACCCAACAATAAACTGATCACTACTCCCACTTCTGGAATCCTCAACACAGATATCAGAGACGTGACGACAGATGAAGAAGGAAAAGGTACTCACAAATAACACCTTCTGCAAGCCATCCTTGAATGGGGGGTGGGCTTGGTATTTATATTTTCTTTCACGCAATCTGAGGTAGAAAAGCTCTTTCTTAAGGAAAAAAATATGTGGGAAAAAAAAAAAATCACATTCACAGCTTTTGCACTCTCATTCAGGCTCAGCCACGGTGGAACATCACGGATAAGTAAGCTGGTGATGTAACCAGCATCAAACACTGCATCAGATAAACCCAAAGGCTCTACAGGGTTATATTTTGCAAAGCCAAAAGGTTTTTCCCAGAGAGGAGGTTTAGCAAGCATAAACCAGCCACGCTGTTCTCACATTCCTGGTGGGCTCGCTTTCTGCTTCCAGAAAAAGTCCCAAAGCTGTATTTATTGTTCAACTTCATCACCAAGAAGAAACAATATGCTTTCTCATTTGATATTTAGACGGAAATATCAAAGCACCAAATGTTGCATTTTCGAATGCACCATCTCTGCCTGCTCACTGTAGTACAGTCCAAACCAAGAAAAGGCCATTGGTCCTTTTATCTCCATGGAAACAGCAGCATCTGTGAAGACAAACGTATTCCCTCTTCCCTGCAAAGTCAATTTATAGGCACATACTATGACATAAACTGATAAGACAGCAAAGCTAATCAGCAACTAGGAGAAACAGGAACCTAAACACGAGATTAAGCTCTTTCTCAGGAGAATATCCCTCTGTATACAGCATTTGTCCTGTGAAAATTGCAGAATTAAGAACCAAATCAGGCTGTTCCTGCGAGCTGCTGCAGGTTGGGGATTTGTGAACTTCTCATTTTGGCTAACAAGGAGAGTGGCTGAATATTTTATACAATTAGCTGCTAGCTTCAATCTCTCATTATATCCTACTAAATGGGAAGAGATTTAAACAAAGGTGCTCTTTGCAAAAAAAAATTACTGAAGGATTATCACTTCAGTGTTACCTTTTCCCTGAGAAAGAGCTGTCACCTTTAATAGCAACAGCAGAGTGAGAAGTTTCACAACTCTACAGGCTACTGCCTCCCCATCTCCCCCCTTTTTAGCACCACCGGTGGTGCAAACACTTCAGCACCATCCTGCTTGTGCTCTAAGAGCCTCCTCTCCAGGGAAATGATAATTTCTACAGGCCTGATGAGTCACCTCGACTTGGTTTTATTTGGTGGTACTTTGTGAAAGAGAAAACCAAACAAAAAACCAAACCAACAGACCCCACAGAGCACAAAAATGTGCTTTTTCCCTCCCCTCCCCTGCATCCTGCCCAGCTCCGATGCTCAGCACTCAGCCCTGACGTTCCCAAGCCAAGCTTCCTCCCTTCCTTCATGAATCAATATAATGACCATCTGCTCACATTATTAAGTTAAATATACACCAGAACACACTGATGAGGGCAGCTCATTTGCCATGGTCAAGTGATCAGCTCCATGGCCAGTTGTCCCATTTCCAGAGGGGGCAGCGGGCAGCCAAATCCTCCTGATGCACCTACGCAGCTCCTGGGGCTCAGGGGGAGCAGGAACTGCCAAAGATGCTGCAAAACTTAAAAAAAAAAAAAAAAAAGGGGGGAGAGG
>VXAD01006729.1:195877-307553 GCA_013399195.1 Dicrurus megarhynchus
AAAAAAAAAAGGGGGAGAGGCAGGAGATCTTTGGTCCAAACTGATTTGCAAATGAATTAGGGGTGACCTAATTGCAGCCTCACAGGACCTGAAGGAGCCAACAAGGAAAATGGAGAGAGACTATTTACAAGGGCCTGGGGCAGGACAGAGGGGAATGGCTTCAAACTGGCAGAAGGTGGGATTAGATGGGATTTTGGGAAGGAATTGCTCCCTGGGAGGGTGGGCAGGCCCTGGCACAGGGTGCCCAGAGCAGCTGGGGCTGCCCCTGGATCCCTGGCAGTGCCCAAGGCCAGGCTGGACATTGGGGCTTGGAGCAGCCTGGGACAGTGGGAGGTGTCCCTGCCATGGCAGGGGGTGAAACAAGGTGATTTTTAAGGTCCCTTCCCACCCAAACCACTCTGTGATTCCATGATTCTGTCTAGCAGAGGTGCACTTTGGTTTACAAAAGTAAGTTTGATGATAATTTGTAGAATTGTCAGAGCAGCCGCAGCCCCCAGGTCACATCAGCATGTGCTGGTGCCATGGCAGTGCAATAAGAATCCTGTGGGGAAGCAAAGGCCCCAAAATTCCCCATTCCCCCACATAACTGGCCTGTAGTGCTCGGATCCAGCACCAACAGGTGCTCCAGCAGGATTCATCTTAGGAAAGCTACAACTCAATGCCCACTTGACGTGGTGCTGCCCCACGGAGCAGAGTGAGCTCCACAGAATCCACTCCCAAGTGTCGCTGTTGATACGGTTCCCAAAACCTTCACTGACAGGATCACAGGTATCTGTCAGCTTTGAAAGTTGAATTATCTTTTGCACAAATTAAGATAATTCAGAGAAATACAGATTTAGGTGAGTGGTTCTTTTCTCTTGCACAGCCTAAAGGTATCTTGCCTTCCAGGGAAGCTTTATAATGACTCAAATACTGCCTCATTTTTAGCAGATACCAAACACAGAGCACTGGAAAAGTACAATTTCAAGAGGTGCTTGTGTGTTCTGAACTTGCTCATCACAGCCACCAATACATCACATAAATGATAAATGCCTGCTAAGGAAACAACACCATTCCATAAAGAAACCCATAAAACAGCTTTCCCAGCTATTGCAAGGTCAAGTAGCTCAATCACCAGTGGCATTGGAGGAAGAGAATATACAGGCTTGGCAGCTTGGTGCATTCTTCTGGCTTTAATTCCAGTTTCTGCAGATGTCTGACCGTGCAGGGTTGAATGAAAAGTGAGGAATGACTTACACGGGTGTTCAGAAAGGTGCTCCCTGGCTGATAATCAATCCAGATTAAGGACAACAGGATAATAAGAAGCTTTTACAACAGAAAACAGTTTTACAACAATGCATGGCATTGCCTCTGTTTGGGACAAACTTTCAGTTCTCTTCTAGTTTTTGGTTGGATCTGTCTGGATAAAATAACTGAGGGAACAACTATCTGGCTCTGAACTCACCTAAGCTCCACAGTTTTATTCAGGATAATGGACTCACTTGCATGATTTCTGTTAAACACTGGTTTAGCCAACATATCTTCAGCTCAGTGTCCCTCAGCTCTCCCCAGAACAACGGGAGTTGGGCTGAGGAGTAAGCGTGGCATAAGGTCTGACCCCGTCCGTGTCTTAGCAGAATGAACTCAGATGTTTCACAACTGATTGAATATTACAAAGGGAGGAGTTGGTAACTGCACAGGCTGTTTAGCCTTAGCTTTTAACTTCAAAAAAGGCTTTTCTTTATCAGAAAAATACAGTAAGTAGGGCAGAACTGGGGACACCGGGGCCGAGTCCTCCCCAGCACTACAAAGCCAGCTCAGCAAGACGCTTGTACAGTCACTTGATGTCACTGTGTGAAAAGAACTGGACATAAAATGCCCAAGTCGTTATCCTAACCACTGTACAAGCTAAAAGTATTAAAGACAAGGACTCTGATCCCACTGAAGTGCCTGGGAAGAACTCCCACGGGCTGCAGCACGGACAGGCTGTCACAAGAAATGGCCAGTGGTGCTGAGTGCTCTGAACACTGATAACCTGCCAGCATCAGTGACCTGCACAGCCACAGAACTGTTTACTTGTCCCCAAAACCCAGTTTTCTCTGCTGAGGTTCCTGTTCTGTCCACGGCTGTGAGGAATAAACAGATCACCTGAGCAATATCAAACATGGTATATTGTTCGTTTTGAATGAGGGCCTGAAGTTATCTTGAAGGGTTTGAGAGAGGATTTTTATCAAGCAAAGCCATTTGTTACCAGTTATTGTATTCTCCTGCTTATTATTAACATATTGGTGTCTGCAGGATTAAGTAGCTTCGCTATTGACTCATTCTAGAAAACCAGAGCAAAGCCAGTTTGTGGTTGAAGTTCTGGGTGAGGTCACAGGGCACAAAGGACACGTCCCTGCCCCTGCCCAGGAGGTCTCAGACCATCTACTCAAACACAAGATGAATGCTCAGCTCCTCCTCCGCTCATCCCAAAATAAAACTTTACCCTGCCTGGTCCTGACACAGCCCCCAGACTTTGTTATTTAGAGTTTAGGAAGCAGAAGTGGCTCGATGAGCGTTACCCTCATCGGACACACACAGGACACAAAGCTGACCACCGTGGTGTTCATACCAGCAACCTGTGACCTCAGAGACCATTTTTATAGGAAAAACTTCCACTGCAGGCTAAAAACTCCCACATATTCACTCTCCCACCTGAGATTAAGCTATGTCTTGGAGCGACCTGGCCTAGTGAAAGCTGCCCCTGCCCATGGGCTTTAATGTCCCTTCCAGCCCAAACCATTCCATGATTCCACGTCTGAAATGCTGGGCTTGGCCCGTGCCCGTGGAGGCTCCATTCAGCTCCTGAGGAGCAAGGCTGGCACAGGGATCCAAATCACATCTGTGGCCCCTCCTCATCAAGGCTGGCTCCAGCCCCCTGAGCCCCTCGGGGAGGCTGGGCCCCCACCACAATTATATAATTATATATGTAATGATCTACTCCTCATTTCTCTGGGCACTGGTACTTTTAGTGCACAAAACGGTCTCAGAGGAAGAGTGAGAACCCCAGTGGCTGCAATAGAGATGCTGGTGCTTGGGATGGGATGGGAAGGATCCAGCTCCCTGCTCTCTTCCCTGCAGGCATGTGTGCCCCTCCATGCAACATCCATGATAAAATATTGAAGCTCAAAGCAAAAAATAAGCAGTTGTAGGAGAACTGCCAAAAATGTCTCAGGTCAGAGTACAGTATTTTCATTTTCAATCACATTTTGAAATATTTCTCATTAATGTTTGTAGTTCTGTCTGAAGCCCCTGAATAATTTTTTCCTACTGTTTATTTTAGCAAGATGCCCCAAAGCTTTCACTGGAAGCTGCTTCTAGTTTTCAGCTTGGTTGTTACTGATGCGTTGATACACATTTGCTTGTGTTGAATTTCCTCTGCAATACTAATTTTATCCCTGTATGTTCTGAGCTTTATATAGATGCTAAATGCGTTTATCTATTATATCTTATGTCTTACATACTCTCCATTTACCCTTAATATAGTTAGAAGTAGTTATTAAATCTACTTCTTGACCAAAATGAGGCCTCAGCTGAACATCATTTCAGTAGCCGCTGAATTAATTTTACTGTCTCTCATCACAAAAAAAAAAACCCTTGCAAGTATTAAAGAATGTTGGCAGCAGTTAGAGTTGTGGAAAAATCTGTGTGTTATCACTCACAATAAATCCTTTTCCAACTTGTACCCTGACATTACTATTAAAGCATCCTTTGTTTTCTGCTAAACAACTCAAGCCCCAAGTAACAAATTGCTTCCTCTTAAGCTACACTTAAGAACTCTGCTAAAACAAGGCTCTAAACAAGTATTTATACCTCCTCCCACTATGCAGAACAACTGCTTTTAAAAGGAAGCCTTTAAAAAATAAAATCTTTCCCACCCAAATTCAAATAGTTTTGCAGCCTTCAGTCAGCCCTAACACAAACTTCCACTGAAAATGTTAAAATGCTTTGTATTAAATTGATCACTTCAAAAATGTCTTTGTTAAGAGTTTATGTCTTGGAAAGCAATTCTGCTTCTGCAAGTCCAGGAAAGGTTTTTAATTGCTAGGGTTTATTTGATATATATTTCTTCCCCTATTCACCACATAAGTACAAAGTATTTGTTGGGATTCATTCCTTCATCCTCTGAAAAGGGGAGCTGAAAATGCAAAATCCAGGACAGAGCCTCCTGCACGGACCTTTCAGCTGTGGGGTGGTGCAGGCACAGCACCCAGTAGGGGCCAGCAGCAGAACAGATCCTAATGAGCAGGATGTAATTAACGCCTGGTCCCTCGGTGAAGCCATATCTGCCACCAGAGATGCTTTACAAACATTAGCAAACTAATGGGCAGTGTAATCATTAATCACTGGAGAAGAGATAAGAGAAGTGCCCGTCTCTAGCCCAGGACACCACGAGTCACTGACACTGCAGATGGTTTTATTCTGTAATGTGTTTTTCTGACCCAACCCAGAATTACAAAGTCATTTACCCAACAATTAGCTAAGCCAGAAAAGCAGTCAACTGGGCTACAAATGGATAAAAGAAGTTCAGAAGTGTTTCCTTCATCCTTTGTGCATATTAATCATGTATTTTATTCCTAGCTTTAAACTCTAACTGCAGCTGCTGTTCAATGGGTCTTATATAACACACCGACATTAAATTTATTTGTTTCATCTTTTCTACATAAAAATAAGCTGGGATTTTATGATTATTCCTTTGCATTTATTTTCTGTGAAGGCATTTTAACTATTTTGTCCTTAATTGTTGCAATAGAAATCCAGCTTAAGCATTTTAGATGGAGGAAAGACTACAAATTAACGATCATTAAATTATTTTGGCAACCAGACTCATGGCAGATTCCACAGTAAGAGGCTGAAACTCCATTTTAGTAACAAGACTAGCTGGAATATTTGCCCCAGAATTATTATCTAGATGTTCAGCAGATCAATTTTATTAATTAAACAGGCAAGACTGAAGACAACTGATGTCAATACATCTGTCAATATGTTAATACAGACACCAATGCCTCCTCTCTCCCCAGGGTAAGTATAAACCAAAGCCTAGCTGGATATTCCATGGATGCAGCGCTGGCTGGAGCAGGAAGTTACCGACAGCAAGCATGGAATTTCAATTCCCTACAAGCTGAAATATTCAGCAGCTCCTAGAACATGGAGTGACCCCAGTTTGGTGCTGTTTGCTGATGCAGGGTCATCACGGCAGTCCTTTCAAATGAGAACTTTTCAGTGGAATAATCACAGAATCACAGGATGGTTTGGGTTGGAAGGGACCTTAAAGCCCATCCAGTTCCACCGTGGGCAGGGACATCTTCCACTGTCCCAGGCTGCTCCAAGCCCCGTCCAGCCTGGAACTATCAGGGATGGGGCAGCCACAGCTGCTCTGGACAATGAGGAATGGATTTCAATACTGGAGGAATGCAGGAAGAGAACAGCTCACAGCAAGGCTGCCCTGGAAGTTGTGACTTACAGAAGGAGAGCAATGGGATATCCAAAGGGGATTTCTCGGCAGAAAAAGCCCTGTCAATCAATGCATGACCTGCACACAGGACCTCGGTGATGGGCAAGAAAGCCTCTGGAGCAGCTGCACAAGGAAAGCATCTGGAAAATTCTCCTCATCTGTCATCTGCAGGAAAAGCAGGGGACAGACACTTCACAGATGAGCCTGCAGAACTATGGCAGATTCAAGACAGGAACTTTTTGACAGTTTTAAGACAATGGAAGTTTGAAAAAACCCCACTTGTATTGCCTAAAACACTCAAAAGCACCAATATTCAATGGATGTCCTCAGTCCCTGCATTCTCCTGCAGCCAGAGTGATTGGAGATGAGTCAGCTGAACACGAGAATCCAAACAACATGTGCTGCAGCACGTGCTGCACAGAGCTGCCACAACAAACCCACAGGGCTCTGCTTTGAGACATCCATCCAAACACCTTCCCCCCGAGAGCCAATCCCACGTCCCACAGCGCCCAACACCCCAGGCTGCCTCCTCTCCCTCCCCACTCAGCTCTGCTGGGTAACACAGACACACACTCTGCACACACAGAATTTATCCTGAGCTTCCAGAGGGGCTGGGGAGACAACAGCCAACGCTTAAGACAGGAGCCCAAATCTAAAGGCATTTAAGCCTCAAAGTGTCTTTCCACCAGCATTTCTCCAGTACACACTAATATACTTTTAAAAAATATTTATTTAAATTCACTAACACCCTTTTGGCTCCAAATTGAGTCAAATTATACAGAACTGTGGACAGTGGTAACTGTTGGGATATTCTGGGTTTTCCCACTCTGGTAGAGGATTCCCTTTGCCAACCCTCTTGCTCTTCCCCAACTTTTGTTCATTTTTATAATGCAAGTTATGATTTGGATAAATTCTTCATGCAAACCACAACTCCCAGCACTACCCGAAACAGGATTAATTTTTCCCACCACAACTCTCCAGTTTAATAATAATTTTAATATAAATTTTATAGTAAGTATAGTTCTAAACCAAGCATGTAGATGTCAGTGCTGGTTCTCTGGAGCTTCTAATGTAGAATCAGGAAGGCGGGAAGAGACCTCCAAGATGAAGTCCAAGCTTTGACCAAAAACCCCCACGCCCACTAAGCCACATCTCCCAGTGCCACATCTACTCGTTTCTGGAGCTCTTCCAGGGATGGGGATCCCACCACTGCCCCAGGCATCCTGTTCCGATGTTTAACTCCTCTTTCAGTGAAGAAATGTTCCCTCATACCGAACCTGAACTCCCACTGGCACAACTTGAGGCCGTTTCCTCTTGTCCTGTTGTTCCCTGGGAGCAGAGCCCGACCTCCCTGGCTGCCCCCTCCTGTCAGGGAGTTGTGCAGAGCCACAGGGTCCCCCCTGAGCCTCCTTTTCTCCAGGCTGAACAACCCCAGTGTGCCCAGGCAGAGGATTTTGGTCAATTAAGAGCAAATGAAAAATCAAGTCTCCATCCTCTCAAGGTCCTTCTGCAAAAGCCTCAACAAACAAACCCCTTGTGCACACGGAGCTCGGAGCGTGAAAGGCAGCAGCACTCGAGTCTGCACACAGAAGACTCTTTTGCTCACAAGGACTACAGAGCACACACTTGTAAGACACAAAGAGCTCCTCGAGTGCCATTTTCAGCTCCTTCTGCTGGCAGCAGCCTTGGCATGGCAGCTGCTCCATGGTGCAGCTGCTCCCAGGAGCACTGGCCAGCCCCTCATCCCAGAGCCTGCTGGATCCCAGCCCCTCATCCCAGAGCCTCCTGGATCCCAGCCCCTCATCCCAGAGCCTGCTGGAGTCCAGCCCCTCATCCCAGAGCCTGCTGGATCCCAGCCCCTCATCCCAGAGCCTGCTGGATCCCAGCCACGCTCAGGCCCCGTGGGCAGCAGCCACTCTGGGTACGAATGACCTTGGGAATGCAGGGCCTTCAAGCTGGGCTCTGCCAGAACAATCCTAAAAACCTCTACGTGTGTTTTTTTTAAGGCATCATCTACTGCCTCACTTTTTTATTCATAGCTGCGTAGCCCTCTTTGGTTATAAATATTAAAAGCATATTTAAGCAATTTAAATGACCTTTCAGACTGACACAAGCAATTAGGACAGCTCCTAGCAAGCCTCTGCTGTTAAATCCCCACAAATGGGACAGCTGCAGCAGACTTTCCCATTTCAAATTGAAATTTGAGATATTGAGCAGTTCAGCCAAGGGCAGCATCTTGAAAAGTGTGCAGGTACAGGGTCGAGCCACGGAACTTTTTTGTTATTATTATTTTATATGCAGAAATGGCTTGAAACAATGCCAGAAATCCTGATACTATGTCAGAATAATTAATGCAGGAGCAATTCTATGTGTTTATCCCGTTTCAATTCTCCTCCACAGACAGCAGCTACCAACAGTACATACTACAAGGAGTGGTTTGGGGAATTAAATATAAAGTACATACCAAATTTTGAGTTTGCTGTACACATCAGGACTTTTTTAGGGCACAATTAATAACACAATTAGAATACATTACTGTGATGTTTATTCTACTTGTCACGAAATTCAAAATAAAAACACTTTCAAAGCAATTTTTATATAGAGTGCACAGTTCCATAGGAGTAGCAACCATAGAAATATTATAATGAATTCCAACCATAAGCTTCTTGAACAGCAGTTTGTCTAAAGCAATTAGGCTCTTTCCCATGCAAATATCCAAAAATAGAGGAGCAGGTTATGAAACAATTTGTTGTGTATTTGTGTTGTGGATCACCAGAGAACACCCTGAGCAGGAACCACACCACGGGGACACACTTCAGTTTGGTGTTTTGAAAACCCACACACAAAATATCAGAACAGCACTTAACTTCACCATCTAAGATTATTAAAAATAAATAAATCAACAACCAACCAGAAAAAAAAACCAACAAAAAAACCAAAAAACCTCACCAAAAATCCTAGCAAGAACTTTAAAAATTCCAAAAAAAACCAAATGAAAATACAAAGTTCTTGACCTTTGTTTCTGACATGGGCTATCAGAATAAAAGTCTTGATAAAACAGCAATTCCTGAGGAGATCCCATGCTTGGCAAGGCCAGTTTTGTCCAGCAGACCCCACCTCCCACAGACCCCCAGCAGGGAATGGGACAGAAAGGAAGGAAATTGGGGGTGTTTGTCCTGGAGGCAGCGGCAGCTTTGGGGTGCCTGAGAGGAGGTGACTGAGGATGGGGAACGGGACAGAAGCCAATCTGGGACAGGGAATTCCTGACTAAAAAGTCCTTTTTTCCCTCTGAGGATGACAAAGCACTGGAACAGAGCCCCAGGGCAGTTATGAAACCTTCAACTTTGGGATTTTTCAAAATCTCACTGCACAGACCCTGAGCAAACTGGTCCAGTTCCAGGTTGATCTGACTTTGAACAGAAGGCTGGAGTAGATGCTGTCCAAGGTCACTTACTCTGAACAATTCTGCAATTTCATAATATTCTGAAACTTCCCTGTTTCCAAGAAGTTTCAGTTCAGTGAGTCCTCAACCACAGGAGCATCTTAGAAGCTAATAAGCCTGGGTACATTTTTCATCCATGACTGTCTTTTAAATCTGAATGAACTCAGTAGCAACCACGTTCTGGGACAGAGCATTGCAAAGTTCCATTCTGCTTTACAAGAAAAAATATTTCTATTTTCTTAAGCAGCTAAGTAGCTGTGATTCCAGGACAGAGTGAATGACGCTTTCTCTTTCCCTCTCTAAAATCCTCAATTCTTTTGAGAGCCTTGCCCCACACAGTTGCCCTTCTGCAAAGAAAGGACCCAATGAAATTGTTTTTCGTGGCAGGTCCAACGTTTTTCTTCCTCACAGGAGGAGGATGATTGAAGGCCTGCTAATAAAAACGCTGAAAGGAACTTTAGCAAGCAGATTATCGGGGTGTAACTTCCAGACATAAATGCCTTTGGGGTTCTCACTGCTCCCCTGGGCACGGGGAGCAGGGCAATGTGCCACTGCCAGCAGTCAGAGGGAGACAGATGGCACTGGAGGCAGCATCAAAGCTGCAGTCAGAAACCTCTTCTGCTTGCAGAGCTGGGGGATTTCAGCTGAACTTCAGAAAAACATCCCTATTAATCCCAGCTCCGCCAGCCAGAGCAGGGCAGAGCTTTTGTCTTTTTAAAAATGCGTTCAAAGACGTTTCAAAGAATAGTTTTCTTGCTGGAAAAAAATGTTAACTGGCTTCCAATTCACTAAAAAATAAACTAGACATTTCTTGTAACCTTTGCTCCAGAAAAATACTAATTTTAGCCTAACTTTAAATGCAATCAAAATTAAAATCTAGAACTAACTGCAAATATATCAGACCAACCAGCAGTAGTTTTCTGACAATGCTACTACAGGTATGATGGACTGTCCAGCTGACATGTTACTCCTCAGCCTCATCAAAAAGCTATTTCTTAGTGATAGTTTTTCTTTGTGCTGCATCTGATGCTGCCTAAAAACTAATGGAGAAATTAATAACAAAAAAAGAATTCCTCAGATTTAGCCTTGTGTTATCTTAAATTCAGATAATAAATTGGAGCTGTGGCCTTGGAGGCTGCAGGCTTTGTGAGAGAAGCACATTGCTCTGCCTTTGGATGGGCCCAAACTGAGAGCTGACACACTTAGGATGGGAATGTTCCACTCAGAGGACTTTTAATGTCTGCAAGACAGTCTAAATCTTTCAGTGCCGAGGAAGATTACAAAGATACATGTGGATTGCTTATATAGGACAAAATCAGCATTTCCTAAGGCTGCTGGGAGAAATCCATGGGCAGAACAAAGGCGGCAGCTCCCGGGGCAGCTCAGCAAGCTGAGAAATCCTACAAAAAGCCCTGTTCAGTGCTACAGCAGAGGGGAGAGGGATGAAGGTCATGCCTTGAGAGGGATGGAAAAGAAGGAGAGGTGGGGTTTGTCTTAAATCAGCACTGCATGTCCTTCTCCTCTGAGGGGGCTGCACAAACTGGGACACAAAATCTAAAGTAAACATGGAAAGAAAGTTTCATCAGCCAAGGCTAATGGGGTCAGCTCAGGCACGATAAATGCTTTACATCTGAAAAACTTCTCAGCCCAGTTTGGAGTTTAATAGACACAGGTAACAAGGGCATTTTTTATTTTTTAAGCAAACAGCTGAATATCTAAACCTACAGACTCAAACCCAAGCTGTTGCAGGCAAGAGAAGCTTCTTTTGAGTGTTTGCTGTAGAGGCCAAAGCCTCACTGCTTAAACCCTGGCTCAGTGTAAGTGTTTTGGATTAATGGTTGGACGTGATCCTAGAGGTTTTTTCCAAGCTTAATGATACTGTGATTTTCCCAGTGATCAGATCTTTTCTATCTTTCATGGAAAAAAATCTTGCTGGGGCTGGGACTAAATTTACAAGCAATCCGTCCATCCTCCCTAAGTCACACCAGGTTTCCCTCTGTGAGACCAAAAAGGGGAGCTGAATGCTGTCTGAAGCACAGCCATCCACTCTGGGAGAAGGTACAACCTGGTCAGTTTGGGGAAGAAAGGCAAAAGGAGCAATAAAGGCAGTGCCATCAAACCTGAGGTAGCTACCGAACGTTCTGCCTGCTTGAGTCTGGGCAAGGATGCTTTTGGCAAATGAGGAAACTTAAATGCCAAGAGTGAGTCATCCCTTGTAAGCAGAACACAACAGACTTGCCAGCAGCTCTGAGCTGATCTCTACTTTCTCAGTGTCTGGTGAACACTTCATTACCAGTCTGGGGAGCTTCTCCAGAAGGTATAATTAGAGGCACGGATATAAGAGAGGCTTTAAAAATAAAAATAGAAGGGTGGCAAGTTATTAATGTAGGTGGGTCAGATTTTAGTCTTTAATTTAAACTGAAGGTTAGTGTATGTGAAATAATAAGTCTTGGAACTCCCTGAAGTGCTATTGTTATTCCATGACAATAAAGTGGGAAAAACAGAGGGCTGCATTTTAATCCAGGGCAATGTTTGTTCCAGGAATAGCCATGTTGCAGCAATACACATCTGTGCTGAGGGAGCAGGTCTGCACAAAATGCAAAATTATTCCAAGTGCAATGGCTCTGCTTTGCCACAATCAAGGAGGAATCACCTCGTTGCTGTAACAACAGGAGCTGCCTCGGTGGGAAAACCCAGCTGCTGGCCTGGGGCAGCTCTGGGGCACCACAGGCACTGCCAAGGCCCAGGGAAGGCCAGGTTCCTCCTCTCAGGAGGGTGGATTTCAACCCTAATTCTTCCTGTAGCAGGTGAAGGGCTGACCTCAGCACCTCAGGAAGGGCCAGATGGCCACGGAGCGACTCATGGCGAGGACGAAAACGGGCTCAGAAATTATCTCTGCTCCTGACAAACCCCAGCATCACCTGCTCCTGAGAAACCCCAGCCTCCCCTGCTCCCCTGGTCCAGGCAGCACAGCCTGCCTTCCCCAGCATCCCCCTGCTCCCCTGGTCCCCGCAGCACAGCCTGCATCCCCCAGCATCCCCCAGCCTCCCCTGGTCCATGCAGCACAGCCTGCCTTCCCCAGCATCCCCCAGCCTCCCCTGGTCCCCACAGCACTGCCTGCCTTCCCCAGCATCCCCCAGCAGATNGGGGCAGCTCTGGGGCACCACAGGCACTGCCAAGGCCCAGGGAAGGCCAGGTTCCTCCTCTCAGGAGGGTGGATTTCAACCCTAATTCTTCCTGTAGCAGGTGAAGGGCTGACCTCAGCACCTCAGGAAGGGCCAGATGGCCACGGAGCGACTCATGGCGAGGACGAAAACGGGCTCAGAAATTATCTCTGCTCCTGACAAACCCCAGCATCACCTGCTCCTGAGAAACCCCAGCCTCCCCTGCTCCCCTGGTCCCCGCAGCACAGCCTGCCTTCCCCAGCATCCCCCTGCTCCCCTGGTCCCCGCAGCACAGCCTGCCTTCCCCAGCATCCCCCAGCACATCGGACAAACCCCAGCATCCCCTGGTCCCCTGGTCCCCGCAGCACAGGCTGCCTTCCCCAGCATCCCCCAGCAGATCGGCTCCTGCGGAGCGGAGCGCCAGGTCTGCCGTGAGTCACCAAAATGAGTCAGTTCTCACCCGCTCCCTGCTCAGACACTGATACAATATGGCACAAGTCTGCCCGAGCTGAGGGGTGGGTATTTATTTATAGCAGCCTGACTCACTGACTAATGAGAGCTGCCTTGCTCAAATTAAACATTTGTTATGAAGGCCGAGCACAGGATCCCAGCTCGGTGCTCCGCAGGCACTGCGAGCATCTCACAGCCACATCTGAACCCACACACGTGACCCAGAACTTATTCAGCACTTCTTATTAATGAGATGTGGCTTTCCTTCCTCAAGGCCACATCTTTTGATGTGTGTTTGGATGGCTTTAGATAAAACTTAAGAGCTTTCACTATTTCTCATTACTCTTCAAGCAGCCATTGCCCAGAAGCTTTATTTGGGGGATACAATCTATTAACAACACCAGACCTGGTTTAGGATCAACCTCTATCCTAACTTCTTGGAGGCAGGAAAGGTGCAAAACCAAAATGAACAAAATGGGAATGTGTAAACAAACATAAAAGGATGAGAAGGAGCAAGCCTTAGGCAGGAGCTCATCCTTCTTTCAGTGCTTTCTGCCCTGAAATATCACAGCCCAGACTGGTTTAAAAGGCTGATGGTAACATGGTATTTCCCTGCACAGGGTTACAAAGCATTCTGATAAACAAGCAAGCAAAAAGTGGAACGTGTTATAACTTGTTTGGGATCACTTTCTAGATGGAAATAACACCTGTAAATGGCAAAAATGCCGTATAAAAGTTTGTTTCTAAATAAAAATTAATTGCATAACATGTGTCTGTCTAAATCTCAAGTGTTCAGTGAATGTATCAGATAAGTGTAGAATTTAGGGCAAGGTTTCAAAGTTTTCAGTGAGTTCTCAGCTCATATAATGCAGGAGCCTTCATTCATGATGATCCTTGCTACAAGAGGTTACTAAAAATCTATGACTCCATTTTAGAAAGGATTGCTATACATAAAACTATGAAACGTCATAGATTAAGAGGTGAATGTGTCATCTAGAGACAGAGAAATTCAGCATGATGATACTGCAGCTGGCTGGCCAAAAATACTGCCTTTAGGAGGTGCAGTCCCTGCAGATGGATGGTGCAAGGAGAGGTTTGCAGCAAATAAAATACACAGAAAAGCTCTCTGGATGCAAAGGTAGAAGGTTTTGGAGTTCAGCTTCGGGTTTGTTTGGTTTTGTTGGGTTTTTTTAAATAGCTTAGAGATGCACAGTACAAAGACTATCTCACCATGTCCTCAGTGTGGTTATTTTTGGTGGTCTCAGAATTAGAAATGTGGTTATGAAGGGTTTGTTTCTTCCACTCTACTCCCACCCTCCCCTCTCCTGCTGCTTGGAGCAGGATCAGATGTGGAAGCATTTTGTTCCAACAGAAGCAATTCCCGTACCAAAGTGCCTGTGGAGGTTTTTACAAGTACTCACTTTGCACTGCTTAGGAGAATATGAAAATGTCAGATATTTTCAAACCAGAGCAGAGCAAACCAGTGAGATCCCACTGTATCAGAAGAAACTTCTATCCCTGGTACCAGAGATCCTGAACAAAACAGACACAGCTTCCCAGGCTACTCAGGGAACTGCTGAAGTGCTGTTTTTGCCCCCTTTCAGTACAAAAAGCTGCTGTTAAAGCAGTTATTTTGTTCAGCTGCTGATTGAAGGCTCTTCACCAAGCCCATGTTCTTCAGAAGTTAAACAGCCTGGCAGGTTTCAGTAATAGATGTTTCAGAGGAATATTGTCATCATCTTTTAAACACTACTCTTACCTACAGCAGAGTTTTTTCCCCCCTACAGAAAGAGACCTTAACACAGTCTACAGCAAATATTTTAGTCCACTAGTTAAAGGTCATTCTAAAAAAGAAAGCTAGATATTCAGCAAAACATCCAAGTGTGAGGCTTCAAAGCCCAGCCTGTTTAACTGAAGGGTATTTATAGTGTGCATATGCTCCACGATCCCAAGGATCCTATTAAACTCTGTGTAAGTTGAGTATTCTCTCACACGAAGCATCTGCTGAAGGGAGGCAGATGAACAGATTGTTTCCTGCTAAAAACAATGTTGCTTGAAGCACCACTCCACCATAAATAACCCTGCTGGTGAGTCAGCACGAGCCCCTTGTTTGAGGAGTTTCGCTGACACTTCGAATTAAATCATTTTGTCACCCCAAAACGCCGTCCTCTCACCAGACACGTTCCGGTAAATTCCTGTGGTTCATCCAAGCTGAAAAGTGATGAAGGCACGGCAGACAAAGGGATGGATTTCGGGAGGCTGGCGCTCCCCGTGCCGGGGATCGCATTTTCCATGGTTCGCGCAGGATCCAGGAGAGGGCAATGTCTGCCTTTGGAAGAGGTTCCTGCTCCGCCTCGGGAGCTGTGTGCCAGCGGGAATAAACAGCAGCGCTATTAGGAAAATCACATCACATCCCATCCCTCGGAACGGAAGCTGGGGGCGAGATTCATTCAGTTCCTCCTGCTCATTTCCAGCCGGCACCAGAGCGAGCCGGAGTCGCGGCATTTGAACGTCCCACGGCACCAGACAAATGGCAAAATTCACCCAGCAGGGCAGCACCTCATCATTTCTCCTGACCAGATGACCAGAGACCATCTACCAACAGTTTCCAAACCCAAATTTTAGTTAACTTGACACAAAACCCTCTGGAAGTTATCCCAAGTCGCTATCCCAGCACTCCACTGAGCCCTTCTGGTAGTTTGAGGCTCTCCCAATGCCCAGAGAAACACAAGGAAATGATTCTTCCTCTTCATCAGAGACCAGCAGGGAACGAGCAACAGGATCTGCTTTAAAACCCAAATCTTTTTAAGCAACACATCCTATAAGCTCCTCCTGGTCAGGTAGGACAGACCCAGAAAGTCGACATAGGTGAATTAAGCCCATTCATTCATCTCTCACCATTTTCCAGGACCAGTCTGGGCCTTCTCAGACACCCAGAAACGTTTTCAGCATGGCAAAAGTGGGTACATCAAAACATTGCTTAAGAAATGGCAAGATCTAAGTGATGATTTCATTAACTATGGTTCAGAAACTTTTAAGTCCATTTGGAAACTTCCACTTGAAAGTGCCATAAGAAAAAAAATAAACCACTGAGGAAATTAAGGAAAACTACTTGAGTATTTATGAAAACACCTAGAAATTTAGGGGGTTTTTGGGGTTTAAAGATGAAAATGTTTTCAAAATTCATACAACGACAGAACCCCATCAGTAAATCTAAGAGCAGAACCAGCTGTGAGAGATCCAAAGAAAACTGCCCAAAGAGTAGCAGACCCAGTTTTGACCTGATGGATGCCAAGAGCTGCAGTGTTGGTCCAATTCCTGATTAAGCTCTGCAAACCAACCCTTATGCTGCCTTTTCCTTATGGAAGAATAGTCCATCCATTGAGACCACCAGATTTTGTCAGCCAGGATAGTTTGTTTGGGGTTTTTGTTTGGTTTGGAGTGGGTTTTTTTTGTTTTGTAGGGGTTTTTTGGGTTGCTGTTGGGTTGAGTTATTTTGTTTTGTTTTTTAAAGCCTCAGAAACCCAAACTCTCCAATGTGTGAATGCAATAGAGTGCTGAGAGCTGCCTTGAGACACCCCAATTGCTGTAACTGCATTATAAAAATCGATCCCTTTTCACAGCACAATAAACCACCACTGTGGTGCCCTTGATGCATTTCAGAGGCTGAAAAAAGTGTTGTAAAGAGTGATGAACTTCAACTCCTTGAGGTAATAAGTTGTTGAATGCAGCTACAATGTCCTAAAATGCAGCAAAACTTCATGTTTCAAACGTGTCAACTACACATATATGAAGTGTCCATCTTCATCTTCACTCACTTATTTGTAACAGCATAAAATATATCAGTGTTATTCTTAAAAAATTGTTTCCCAGGACAGAGAAAAGGCTACTGCAGTGGAAAAGCGTCATTTAATTAGAAGAAATAGATATGAATTGGCAAAGGTGAGTAAGGACTGGATGGAAATGGGGCAGTTTGAAGTTCTAAGACAGCCTTGGCACAGGGAATCCTTGTGAGCTCCAGCCAGGAGCAGGGAACAGGGAAATGGGACTTCACACTTAGTCCTTAGCTTGAGTTAATGGATATGAAACAATCAGAGTGAGGCATGCCTTGTTTCCTTTCTCTGGAAAAGGAGCCTTAGTCCATTAACAGCCTCAGAACTGCCTGCAGACACCCTGCAGCTGTGGTGAGCAGCAGTCCCTGACCCGCCAGCAGAAAACTCCTTCACTGAAATTTATAACGAGCATTCACTCATGTTCTGGCAGCAGGACCTGCCATGGGAATATGTGTGCTGGATCATCTGAAGATATCAGTTGCCTTTTACATTAATGTTTTGCATAAAACACCATTTCTTGACCAATAAATGACTTTAGTTAGTGCCATTGACCCAAACTCCAGTTCTATAAAATTTCAGTAAAGCTTTTGTGCAACTGAACATAATTTAGAATTCATCAGTCACTTCAAGTATTTAAATGAACTGTGTGAAAGTAACGAAGCTGAAGTGTTTATTTTAATGCCAAGTTAGACAAAATGAGTATTCCTTAGAGGGCTCTCTGAGCAGGGAAATGAAGATGGAGAGCAAACTGAACGAGAACTGACCTATGGTGCACATAACTTAAACACGTGTTTCTGACATGCCTCGAGTATGTAGAGCTTCCTGGAATGACATTTAGAGGAGCAATAAGTATAGGGAAAGAACAAAGAATTTAATTTGATAGAAATCTTCACCACTCCATTTGGTACAGCTGTGGGAAGTTTGGGCTTCTGAACTCAACATCCATCACAATGAGACAGCAAAACATAAAGTACCATCAAAAAGAAATGACTTTGTACCATCTTTTACCAAAAGCATCACAGTGCCTCAAAGCCCCTCCCAGCCCTCTCAGGGGTTTGCTGGTTTTACTCATCTCCAGGAACTCAGAATTTCATCTCATCTTCAGGGAGAAAAAGAGATACCAGCATGCAAGCCAGAGAGGATCACTGTTCCTACAGAGCCTTTCAAAGGCAGTGTGAGCCCTGCAGTAAGATGTGTTTCTGCCCAGAGAGAGAGATGTTTTATACACGAGATTACAAATTGCTTGGAAAAGATCTGAGAGGTGTGGGATCGCTGACCCTCATGTTCATACATCACACACTGTAAAGTGCTGGGAGAAGTGTGGCTGATACCACAAGGTTTTTCTCCAGTTTTAAGTTTTTCCCCAAACTATGCTGGATGTGGCTCACTGGGGGAAAAAATTCACCTAAAAATAGAGAAAAGTTCTTTTATCCTGCTGTTTTCCAGCCAATTCCTTTGGAGTGTGGCCATCTCCCTGTACTGAGAAATAAAAGAGCTCAGCTCAGTGCATCCTCAGCTCTCCAAACGTGCTGCTGGGACAGGTGATTGACTTGAAATACTAATGCTGCCTCTGGCAAAGATTTCTATGGGTAAGAGAAAAATAGATCTGAGCTTTTAATTACTCACCTCTTGTATTATCATTTTTTGTACCAATTCATATAACAGTGAACTACATACAAATGTTACCATCTGAGAAATAATGGCTATACAGATACCTAAATTTCTATTTACCATTGGAAATCAAAAGGTTTTTTAGAGGTTATGGCAAGCTCAGCCTAACTAGGCATGAAATAACAAAGCATCAGGGGCGTTTAATTTTATCTTTTAATTATTTACATTATGTTCATTTTACATGTGCTGATTTTTGCTGCCTTCACAGGTGCTTGCAGTGGATTCTCCAGTTGTTATAGCACAGGCCAGAAACCCCCACAGCCTGCAGATGGCTAAGGCAGCACCACTTTGTGGTCTGTGGCTCACTATCCATATGAACCAAACTCCAACTGCCTTCCCTGCTCACCCTGGGTCACTACTCTGACAGCTTGGAAGTGTTAAGCTCTTAATGCTTCTTTTCTTAAGCCAAGTGTTCCTGCATTGTTTGGATTTTCAATGACTGTAATTAGCTCATGTAGTGCTCCAAATTACACTTTTCTGCAGGAATATTCCTTATAAATAGGGGTTTTACTGCCTTCTCTCTGGAACTGGCTGGTAACCAGCTAGTTGGATAATAGCTCTCACAATGCTTGGACAGCATGTGGGCCTCCTACTCCTCTTTTAGCCCAGTTTCCATCATCCAAGTGTACTGGGAATCCATCAGTCCTCTGGAGGCATGGGAGACATGACCCCTCCATCAGGTTTTTGCTGTAGCATTAATAAGCTGATATTTAAGCATCAAGGTGACAAGCCATTTTTAAAAATCAACACGAGAGAAACATTTTCCAGATTCTTTCTTTCTACGTTACTGGCACAATCAAGGTGTGGAACTGGAAGATGTTGACCCACACTCCACCTGCGCTCAGTGGGACAAGGTGCCACCAAAAATGTTCAAATGATCACCTTCACATCACCACCTTTTATTTGCTTCTCTCTCCAGATAAGCCCCAAACCCTTTTAAGACTGGTCCAGGGGAGGGCTGCAGTCACTGCCCTGTGCCAGGGAACAGGAGCCAGTGCCTGAGGGGTTTTCTCTGCTGGAAACGAGACTCCTCCCTGTTAATGCCATTAATTAGGTGACTTCAAGTGAAACATGGATCTGGCTCACCCAGACAAAAATCTGCTCTGAGCAAATTATCTGCAGGCAGATTTGTTACAGACCAGTGCTGGACTGTTGCACCCCAGCTCATTAGGAGATGCTGATCCCACTAAGTAGTTAGCAGGTTTCTTTAGCTCTTAATCCTCCCCTGACACATAGCAGAGGGAAACATCCATGGGAAACACACAGCAGTGGTGGGGATGGGGAGCTCTGTGGGAAATGAGACGTAAATCTGACCCTCATGAGCTGAGCTTGGTGGAAATGCTCGGCCAGTTCTGGAGAGCACAGCCTAGGCACAGGCCTGGGAAGGACATTCCTTTCAGAGGTCAGTGTTGAGAGGTGTGCAGATCCAGGAGCTCATAATTACCTTTGCACTAATCACCCAGGGCCTGGAAGGGGCTGGTTTGGTTCCTTAGGGCCGAGACCACCGTGGCCTTCCAGGAGCTGAAGGAGCCAACAAGAAAGACGGGCAGAGACTTGGGACAAGGCGTGACAGGACACAGGGAATGGCTTCACACTGACAGAGAGTAGGGTTAGACTGGATATCAGGGAGAAATTATTCCCTGGGAGGGTGGGCAGGCCCTGGCACAGGGTGCCCAGAGCAGCTGTGGCTGCCCCTGGATCCCTGGCAGTGCCCAAGGCCAGGCTGGACGGGGCTTGGAGCAGCCTGGGACAGTGGAAGGTGTCCCTGCCCATGGCAGGGGTGGGATGGGATGGATTTTAAGGTCCTTCCAACCCAAACCCTTCCAGGATTCTACAGTCACAACAGCAACAAGTTGCTTTGCAACTGCTCCAAAACTGCGAGATTTTCAAAACTTCACAAAATTATCTCAGCTCGCTCTGGGAATAATCAGAAAATTTACAAGGCAAAACTGCTGGGCAAACACCCTAGGTGCTCTACAAGATGCAACATCCTGCTTTCAAAGAAAAAGCACATTTAAAAAACCCAAAGCAGCCACAGGAGTCACAGGACTGGAAGGCATTTTCCCCCGTTCTCCAAGGGAAAGCAGCCAGGCTCTCGGCAGAGATGGGAACTCAGAATTCTAACAAGGCCTGGAGGATGCAGCTTGCCAGGGCAGCTGGAAACCAGCAGGAGGAATTCCTCTGGGGTGGGACAGGAACAATCCCTGGTCACTGGCCTGGAACGCTGCCAAGCCTCTGTAGTTTTCCACACCATGACACAAAGGTCACACTCCTGAGTCAGCCCCTTAAGCACTGTACACTTAGAGAACTTTTGACTAAACACGTTTGCTATTAATTAATTACAGATAAAGGCATATAGATTAAAATTCCTGCTATAGACACAAAATCAACCGAAAACCAAGCAAAGGGAATTCAAGTTCTAACAATATTCCTTATCTCCAAATATCTCTTGTAACCCATGCAAGAAAACCCCACTCATCGGTTGTGACTTGTTGGATGTTGATCAAGAGTTCCCTGTTATTATCATGTATCCACTCTAAATGGCCCCAACTCCAGTAATTTGTGATAAAACCAGATTCCTGTGCTCACCTACAACATTCAGTTCCTGAACTGATCAGTGCCAAGAACAAGCTTTTATTAATTTAAGGGACAATATTACCCAGCCCCATTACAGACACCCCAAAACAGAAGGCAGGTTGGAATTGTTCCCATCAGCCCTAAACCAGGTTACCTCACTTGCACAGATAACTAAATTTTTTCCTCCTCAAATGATGCTGGTGAGTTGATTTTTTCTTATTTTAAAAGAAGTCAACCAGTGGCACTTGAAACAAGTTTCGTTCAGACAAAACGAGTTCCTATAAATATTAATGCTGTTTATACTCCGTGTAAAACAAAGGTGTTATTTGCACTTTAAAAAGCAGTTCATTCAATCAAGTCTGTTCTAATTGAATAATTCAGCTTTAATAAACTCTCACTGAAGTGTACAAAGTAACATAAATCTCAGTGCCCCATCCTCTCTGTGGAAAGAGACCGTAAGTCTTTCCTGCCTCCCTCCCTCCTTTCCATCAGTGCTATCAGCTCTCCATTAAAGGGATCTATAGCTTCCTCCAGTCAATTTTTTTTCCCATCAGCTTCTCTTTCAACAGCCTTAGAAATTCCTGGAAGCAGTACAATAATTCCTTCCATTTTCACAGGCACAGATGAAACAACCACGTGAGTGTTTATCTTGGAGTTACACTGAAAATTAACTGAGGAGCACGTAGCAGGAAGGCTTGAGATGGGAGATAATCAATGAAAAGCCACTGGAAGTTTAATCATTTGTTGTTATCTGTGTCCTGTCAATACAGATGAATGAAGGCAGGTGAACAGGACCAAGGTGTGTTTTCCAAAACACATCCCACTGCTAAAGAGTCGTTGAGCAATTAATGGTAAAAACACCCAGGCACCCCTCACCCCCAGCTGCCACCCATTTCCAGTTTAAATCAATTTCAAATGTTGATTGCTTTTCAGAAAGTGGCAAATTTACGATCATTGACAAGTTTTAGATCCCTGTGACTGCAGTCTTTTCATTGATTTGATGCACAGTTGCCCCCAATTATTTATTAACCTGAGTTCTACTACTCAGCTAAAGCATTAACCACTGGGCTCAAAAAGCTGCATTCTTGAGGAAAGCAGACAAAAATATGAGTAACAGTGATCTGCCATTATTTATTCATAGATTTGCACTCACACACACGCACACTAAGGCCCCACTGATCTCCAGAGTCGGGTTTAAGTGGAGTCATCTTTGCCTAACCTTGTGCAGAGTCAGGGAAAGAGCAAGAGTCAGTCGGGGTGGGGGGAAGTGCAGGAAAAGAGCAAAGTGATGAGCAATGCTTTATGCTTCCACCATCTCCAGAAAGGACAAGAATGCAGCCTGGAGGTAAAAGGGAAAGGCACAGGTCCTGCCCTGGGAAAGCCATGGTGAGAAGAACCCAGGCAGATCGAACCACTGCACACAAATTAGTGAGAGGAAGACAGAACCATGTATTTTCCAAGGAAAGGAGAACCAGTCAGAGCTGCTTGTTACAATAGCAGACAAGAAATTACAAGCACATCATCTTAGACTAAGAGATAGCAAAAGGGGAAAGCAGGAGTTTGAGTTCCTGGAAAGCTTCAGAGGCTAACAGACACCTTCAGAAATCTGGAAACATTCAAGAGAATTTTAAAGAGATGGTACAGGTCAAACTGCAGTGAGTTTCCCCTGTCCTTTTATAAAGTTTTTAAACCATGATGTTTTCAAAGAATGCTATTTTTATACCCACCAAATGGATTTTAAAGTATTCCAGGAAAATGAAGTTTGCTCTTAAGTTCAGATGTATTTGTTCAAGCCTCCGAGAGGCAAAACCATATCGGGTTCTTTAAAATAAGCTTTTCCTCTACTTGATGTTTTCCTCCTTCCCCATCCCCACACAAAACCCAGTACCACAACTGGCTGTTCATTTCCAGCTGGTGCCTTGGATCTTTAGGAGGATGGAGTGGTCCAGACCTGCATCCCCTCCAGAAAGCAGCACAGCTCAAGGCTTGCCCGGAGGAAATGCTGCGAGGCAGTGCTCAGGGAAAGCAGGGATTTGCCTGGGACAGTGACACAGGGGACAGGTACCAGCTGCCACCACTGCTGTGTCACACTGAATTACAGTCACAAGGTGCAACTGATACCTCACTGGTGCCAGGCAGGGATTACCCAGCTGGTTTGGAAGCTCTGGTTCATCCATTTCACCAAATCCAGGGCAGGCAGAGCACATCTCAGAGGGAAGCTGGGTCACTTGGACACTGCTGCCTTAGTCTCATGCCACTCTTCAGTGGCAGACAGGGTCTGCACACTGACTCCAGCAGTGCAGACTAAAACCAGTCTGCCCAGTTGGACTGTCTACCAGAGGGGCAGCCTGGAATCAGCATTCTGTGTTGCTCCTCCAGAGCTACAAACAGCCCTCTGCCTTTGGCAGCTGCACATTCACCACGGCATCAACAGGAAGGCAAAAGCCCTGCGTGTTTTAATCTCTACATCGATAACACTAAAGCAAAATTCAGAGTTTACCAGGCCCTTTTCATATCGAAAACTTGTACTCGTCACATTATACACAGTAGGAGAGGCTTCCAGCCTTTCCATATTCTAATGTGATGAATCACACTGTGCTGCTGAGCTACTCTCAGAAGTAATCTAAGCTTTGGAATAAAATCACTGACTACAGCAGCCTGAAGAAGAAGAAGAAGAGGAGAAAAAAGATCAATAAAAGAGATTCACTGGAAAATAAGCTTCTATGAATGAGGGGGAAGCAATTTTGTGTCAAAAGGAGCAGATCTTTCATGTGCTGTGGAGCTTTGTAGCAGGTTACTTTAAACTGAGGCCTTTCTAGGAAGGCATCAGTAGCAGAACTGAGGAACTACAGTGACCCCATGAAAGGCTGACACGGTCCCCACTCGTGGGGGAGCCTGGCAGCTTCTGCAGCAAGAGAAATCCAGCCTGAGCACACCTAGAGCTCTGGAACAGGCAGGGTTGTATCTGGGACACAACCACCAGGGTGATTTTAACTCAGGATCAGGGCTGCACTGGCATCCCTGTCTCCATCCCCACATTCCCGTGGAATCCCTGCACATGGATGAGGCTCATCTGGCCTTGTAAAGCCACCAAGGCTGCCACCAGTGAAGATCAGACTTCCCAGGAACAATTCTTTGGTAGATACTGAAAACCAAAGGGAAAAAAAAACCCCAAAGCAGCTTTGACCACTTGGTTTTGCAAGGCCCAGGTGTGACGTGCCCTGTGGGACGCATCCCTGGATGTCAGGCAGCAGTGCAGGCACCACCTCAGAGGTGACAAACTGGAAGAGCCAGAGACAAAGGAATGATGGCCCTTCAAGGTGAAGCACCAATTCTCAAACTGAGCCATTAGGAAGGAGAAACAGTGACGACCCATCAGACAAAACCCAGAATTCAGTGCAATGGCTCACGCTTCAGTCCTTTGGAGCATGAATGGAGTGAGAGTAACCCATCAAAACCCACAGCAGGAGGGGCCAAGCCTCAGGTCTGAGATGTGGCTCAGACCCAGAGCATGGTCAGGCCTGGATGTGCCAGGTATTTTTAGCAGATGTGTGACAGAATTAAATATGTTTAATGTTTATCTGAGGTGCACTGTGCTGGTGGCAGCCAGGACGGGCTCCCCACGGGAAGGGTCTTGGAGCTCAGCTGACTTTGGACAGCACAGACCGGGCTGGGACCCTGTCTGAGGAAGGATTTTATACTGGGGACACGAGATGCTTCCCACTTATGCCTCCTGCTCCTCAAGTCCACCTCAGTACTGCCAAATAACAGACAGAGAGTTGGTTCCCAAACCAGATTTGTCTTGAGCAGGGCTAAAGCTCAGTGCTGGGATTCAAATAATAGAGGAGCCCATTATTCTCTGAGTGGGATGAGGCACAGGCCAACCAGAAAGTGAAAATTAGTCTAATGGCAGGAAAAGTGTTTTCATTAGAAAAATGCTTCTAGGAAAGAAGAAGATGGGATGAAACGAGCTGGATGATTTGAAAGCCTGTTTCAAATTTATTCAGGTTTCTTGGATGGCTTATTTTTTTCAGCTCTATCACATCACTAGAACCGTGGGGTTTAATTTTCTTTTTCTTTTTTTTTCACATGTTATTTTCTTACTTATTTCCCTGACTTTTATGAAATTGTAACTGAATATTGTAATTGTAATTCTGTAACTGAATGTGGCAGGTCACTTTCTTGCCTTGGTGACCAGCACAGGACCGGACTCTGCACCTTTTGGAGCTGAGGAGGTGTCTGTGCCCAGTTTTCATCCCAGCACTTCTCTCCCAGTAACTTCTCCAGCACTGACGCCAAAGCTCACTATTGAACTGCATCCATGGTAATTAATTCTAATTTTAGTTCCACCTCTTTTTGACCAGCAATAAATCCATGTTGCTCTGTGATCCAGAGCTGGGATATGTTCCAGCAGTACAAAACTTGGCATTTTAAAACCATTTCTGTACCTCCACCCCAGCGTCAGTAACCACAAGATGTTTGGCAGATGAAAAAAAAAATCTACCTGTGTGCTTTAGGGTTAGGTAAAGCCTGTGGGATGGCAATTGCAGCAGCAATTCCCTTCCTGGAACCGCAGGCACTGTAGCCCAGCAATGGCATTTGGTACGGGAATGGCTCTCTGAAGGAACACGAGCTGGGTGTCATCACAATGAGCTGAAATTCTTCAAGGGATCAGCCACTGGAAATGGCAATTCTGCTTCAAAAAACCACACTCGCTGAAAAGCCTTCACTTATGTGGCTTTTATACCAAGACAAGATTTTAATCCTAATAGCCAAGCACCCCTTCTTGTCCTCTTTGGAGCCTTTTGGAGATAAGTAATACACAAAGATTGTTTTATTAGTCTGCAGGCTGTTGTCCAACTATTCCTCAGATGTCTTCTAATCTAATTGTATTTCAAAGAGCTGCCAAAAATAAGAATTTTATTTAATTCAAGTAACAGATCTATGTGTCCTAAACTGTGCCTTGCTCTGAATCCTTCTGCGATGCCAGCTATTACCTGCTGCTCTCACGGCAGGCAGCACCCACCTGAAATTTGGGGTTATTCCTGAGGAAATTGTTACAGCCGGTGTCAGACCGAGCTGACACGGTTTCAGCTTCCATATCCTCGGGCAGCTTCCAATTAGAGTCAGGCAGAGGAGACTTGTGCTAATTTGAAATACAAACCAGTAAATAACTGGGTCTGAGTGGAGGAGCTCAGCCTACCTAGAGCAGCGAGCACTTGGCATGCTGAGCTCCTCTGAAGGCTGCACAGCCCCGTGCCCCTGCCCTGGGGACAGCAGGGGGGTCCCAGCCTCACCTGCTCCCCTGGTCCCGCTGGGACTCTCCAGGGCAGAGGAAGGATGCAGGCTGGTGCCTCAGAAACAGAGGAATCTGGATGACACAGTAATAACCCAAAGCACAGTAAAAGTATAATTGTATTAAACACTTAAGACAGACTTAGAGCATGATACTTGTCCCACTTACACACATTTCCAACCTAAGTCACTACTCTGCAAACAGAATTTTGATTAATCCCAGTGAGGATTCTCTCCCTCTGATATGAATTCTGTAGCTCTCTATGATATTCCAAAAAAACACTCAGAGCTGTTGTATTTATATGAGAAAAGCTCAATTATTTATTGTGCTCAGCCCCTACCTTACCTACTTTGGTAAATGAAAACCCAAAATATCTGACACTACAAACCCCTTCTTTTTTGAGCTGCACATTCCAGAGCAGCTGTTGAACTTGTCGTGCCTGACACCCATAATGAAGAACACACAGATCTTTCTCCTTTTTGTCTTTTCCACCCAAAATATCGGCACGTGACAAGGACAGGAGTGAGAAATGCTGCTGATAATTGGTACAGGATTTGCAATGAGGGCTTTGGCATGAGAAGGCTTCAGTTCAGCTTCCCACCCCAGGCTGCCCTGAGAAGATGGCATGGATTGGGTGCTCAGTGTGCACACACCCCTAAGTTTGGTCCCAGCTCTGAGGATCTTCCTGGGAAGCTGAAAGCTATCCTACTCCTCCCCAGGGCACCTGGAACAAAGGAATCTCACAGAGATAAGCTACACCTCACAGAATCACAGGCTGGGTCAGGCTGAAGGGAGCACAGTGGGCACCTGGTGCCACCTCCCTGCTCCAGCAGGGCCATCCCAGAGCACAGGGCACGGAACTGTGACCACGCAGCTCTGGGATATCCCCAGGGAGGAGACCCCACAGCCTCTCTGGGCTCTGTTCAGGGCTGGGCACTGCCCAGGGCAGCAGTTCTGCCTCCTGTGCAGGGGAATTGCTGGGATCAGTCCCTGCCTGTGGCTCTGGTGCCATTCCCACATGCTGCATTCTCCTGGCAGCGTAAGGAGAACACTGCCTTCAGTGTTGTAAAGAAAAGTCTTTGTTTCCAAAGTATACTCAAAATTGAAACGTCCACAAATCAATAAATGCTCTAATTAATATGCTTTTAAATCACTGCATGCTGAGCTATTCTAAGCTTTGCATTTATGGGAGGTTACCCAGGCAGGTCTCATTAAAGTGGAAATCAAACCTTCATCTCCAACCTGCCACCGCTGCATCACCCTCTCTCTGATTTAGCTATTTATGGGATAAAAACCTTCCTCTTGAACACCAGGCAAGACATTTTCTTTGAACCTGTTTGCAGCTTCTTGTAAACTGAAGAACATTCAATCCCTCCTGAGTGTTTTCTGAGAAATAACAGCACTTCATGCCATGAAAGAGATGGAGGTGAACAGGGTTAACAAACACAAGGCTGATAGAATAAAATGAATCAGGGGCATGGTTTTGTCTCCATCAAAAGAGATCTGATCCTTCTGCAAAAGGACAACAGCTTGAAAATTTGAAAGCAGTTTATTTCAGACAAAAATTATCCAGATACCCTTAAAGTCTCCTTCTTCCCAAACTTACTTTTGCAAGTAAAAATGGGTGAGGATGATGCTGGGCCACAGTTTTGGAAGTCTAAATTGAGGTAAGTATTTCAATTTATGCTGCTTTTAGGCAAAACTGCAGTTTACAGTATAACCTGTGCTCCCTATCCTTATGTGGAGGAGATGGTCTGGCACAGGTCTTGAAGGGAAAAAATGCAGATTTGAGATTAAATATTGGTTTAGCAAAGAAAACCAGGCAGGAAGACTCATGGAGCAAGAGAGCTTCCAGAGCCAAGCACTCTTTTCCTAGGTTGGGACATGGCATCCTGAACTGACACCAATCTCTGCTTCCCTGGGTGCCATAAAGGATCCCAGAATCATTTCCCCAGATTCCTTCTCCCTGGTAAGATGGGGAAAACCTCCCTCAGTTTTATAAAGCCACGTACAATGGACAGAGAGAGGTCCTAGAGTGCTGGTAGCAAAGGACTCGCAGGACTATCTTAAGGTATGATCTTAAAGAAAGCATTTTTAACAATATTCACTGTCCCCTGGATAGAAATTCTCAGACTATTTCAGCCCAGTGGATCTGGGTCTTTGCTGAACCTTCTCCAAGGCCTGGTTTATGCAGTGGACCATGCAGACAGGCAAGGTCTCATTCCACTCTACTAAATCCCTCCTGGTTTTGAAATGAGCTGCAGAATTTGGGACTGCAGGACCAAGCCAGGGTGAGGGTCCCAACTCCCCAAGTGATTTGAACATGCAGGGGGAATTATGTGTTTGCATGAAATCTTCATGCACCTATTATTGCAGAAAATATCTGTATTTTTGCCAGCATTGCTGAAAAGTAAATAAATACTGTGACCATACTGTAATACCAGAGGCTTTAGATACTTCGTGGCACAGCTGTGAGCTGACCCATTTTCAGGCCTCTAAACCTAAAAACTGCTTGGCAAAGAGGCAGAGATGTGTGCAGACATATCCTGCAGCACAGAAACAGAGTGACCCTGTTAGGAAATATCTGGAACCCAGCAGCACGGGCTGAGATGCAGCCCTGCTGGCAGGGGACAGTGGCTGTGGGGGCAGCAGCACAGGCTGTGACAGCAGCAAGGGCAGCAGCAGGCTCAGCACTCATCACCTCGCCGGAGCTGCCAGGGCAGCGGTGGAATCACCATCCCTGGAAGTGCCCAGAGCCACGTGGATGTGGCACCTGGGCACGGGGGTCAGTGGTGGCCTTGGCAGTGCTGGGGGAATGGCTGGACTCGATCCTGGAGCTGTTAAGGCTGGGAAGGCCCTCTGTGAGTCTGCTTTTGCCGTAGGTTGGTGTCGCTGTTATCACCGCAGAACAGAGGAACTCCAAGCTCAGGGCAGAGAGAAGGCTGAAGCCTTTATTAGCTTCTTGGAGGGTTTTTTATATGTTAGTTTGCAAAAAGTGTACTATATGGCATAAGGTAATTGGTTCTTTCGGCCATCCACCCCTTAGGGTGATTGGCCAAGTTCTAAGGCACCCATCTCTAAATATTTTTCCAGTTATAGCCATAACAGTGGTGGACAACAACCTTGCTGGTGCAGAGGTTTACAAAACTGTAACATTATTTTGACTTACTTGCATGGGAAAGATAGAGTTCTTACAAAATACTGCTGAGAGCTGAAGAAATTCCTTGCTGAAGCTTTTTCAGCATCCATAGGTTGGGCTTTCTTTGGGAGCTCTGACAAAGAGCCCTGCTGCAGGGTCCCAGGCCGGCCAGCCCCGGGTGCTGCCAGCCCTGCCCCGGGCCAGGAGCAGCTCTGCTGATCCCTCTCCTGCCCCTGTGCTGGATTCAGCTCGCTGAGCTCTTCCTTCTGCACACACTTAATCCATTAAGCCTCCCGTGAATACATGCTTAGAGTCTGACGACTCCTCTCGGTCTGGTTGATCTCTTTCATTACTAAAGCTGGAAATTAATGAACAGGAACCTCTGCCACCATCACGGTGTGCTCTGCCACGGGAGCTCATCCCAGCACAGGAACCTGACACAGGACTGGTGGAGCTCACCCCAGAGTTAACAGAAACCACCAGAACAACACAGACAGACTGAATACCTCCCCCAGACCCCAATGAGCATCGCTGATCCACAGCCCAGGGAAACTGAATATTCCTTCCTGTTCCCTCTCAGCAAGACTAAATATTCCTCATGGATTTCACTAAGGAAGCAGCTGGCCTTCCTGCCCCAGAAGCTGTTCCCATTTGGAGAGGGCTGCCAGCAGAACCAGGCTGTGAGGAGACACCTCCTTTAGGGAGCTTTAGCAGAGAGCAGCACTGAAGGGGCTCTTGGAAAAAGGGCTTTTCGGAGGAATTGGGAGGACACAGGTGGCAAAGGCGTGCATCACACAGTTCTCTGCCAACAAAGAGAAGGCCATTCCAACCTCAGCACATGCCCAGGAGCCAAGGGTTTGGCCACCAGTGGGAAGTGCTCATGAGACACTCACAAAAGGCAGCCTGGGAAAGGGGATGTGGCTTTTAGGTTTAAACCAGGCAAAACCCAAGAGCTGCATCTTCCTCTTGTAACAGAATGAGAGGGGAGAGTTTAAAGCCTCTCTGAGCTGAGACAGCAGTTTTTAAGGCTCAACCATCACAGTGACACCCCCTGGGCCCTCACCCAGCCTCAAATCCTCCTGGCACGGGGAAGCAAAAGCCCTGGAAGCACCAGAGACACAGCAGCTCCTGCCCTGTCCTGGAGACACTCAGCTTGACACACTAATGAGGGAATTCCCTTTCCATCCTACAGCAATCTCAGTTCCTTCTCCCCAGCTTCACACAGAAACTCTCCCATCAGGGAAGCAGGATGCCAGGCGAGCTCTTCCACACATCCCTCGGCATTCCTTGGAAATAAGATTGCTGCTGTTTGTTCTGCTTTCCCACGAGTGGCTCAGCTCTGTCCCAGAGAGGCAAATATTTTGTTCCTACCTCAAGGTTTTTCAGCCTTTCACAAACAGTTCAGACACCAGCAGGGCTGGCTGGTCCTTGAACACAAACCCTTATCTCAGTCAGCTGATCCAAGGAGTCACCGATTTCACAGCACCACGTGCATTTTCCTCACAGAACACACCAGGAATGCAGGAATTCCTTGGAATCACAGCCCCACTTCTGCCTCGCACACACAGGCAAGCTGGGACACCATTGCCCAAACTTACTACATTGAAATAATAATTCTGAAGCTGAAAAGGAGAAGGTCCTTGGGGAAGGTCTGAGGCTTTACCTGGACCATGACCAACGTTGCTTTTAATACTACTCAGAGGAGCCCAAAACACATCCGGGTGGTCCCTGTGGCTTCAGAGCACCTGAATGAGTCTCACTCCCTTGGCAGCAATCCCAAAATCACACCCAGGCAGATGAGCATCAGTGTTTAGCACAGTGGCCACATCCTGGTCCCCGTGGCTCAGGAATTGCTCCCATGAAAGCAGAACTAATTCAGCAAAGCCATTCAAGCCCCCCACACACTTATTTAGATAGATGGGGCAATTTCCATGCAAGTCCACAAAGCTGATCCTACCCAAGAGTGGCAAAATTGCAAGTGAACATCCTCTAATTTACTACAGTCACTCAATCAAACAACCCCCAGTCACTGAGGAAAACATCCTGGCCGCTTTCTCCATCACAGGGCTTCTGCTTCCCAGCACTGCAGACTGCTGGATGCAGAGGGAGGGATGTTTTCCCAAGTGCAGTGATAGACTATCTACAAACCTGCCTTCACAGTGCCCAGGTGGCTCTGAGAAAACACAGGAAGGTGAGACAGACAGGAGCAACACAGTTTTTCCCCAACAGCACCTGGAATATTTCCCAGGAACAAAACTTGAACTTTCCCTCACGCTTTAAATGTGTGTGAATATGTAACAAAAAGAATTCTTGGGAAAATTTCACTGATTTTTTTACATCATTTTTCTTTTAATCCTTATGTTACAACAGCAAGAAAATATTAAATATTAAATTCTTTATTTTGTTTTGCCTTTGTTGAAGGAAGGGAAAGAGGGAGACTCCTCCCAGTAACATTCCAGGTTACTGCAAAGCTAATCCCAGTTATAAGCAGCAGGTAGATGAGGCTGCACATTGCTGGACAAGAGCTGCAGGAAAAATCCTTAGAGATTTTTTCTACATTTGCTACCAGCCAGAAACAGTGAAAAATGCTTCTCCTACCTCGCAGGAGTTTGGCATCTAAATGTTTTTCTTCATCCTAAAATTACCCCACTGATTTTTTGCATCAGAGTTTAGATTGCTGGGGCTTTGTCTATCAGTTTCTTCAGCCTCAAAATTAATTTTTCCATGTATTGAGTTTGGGCAGTGGTGCATAGGACTGAAGAAAAGCAGTAATACTGAAGGACTCCGGAGCTCCAAGCCCCTGTAATCTTAAAATGAGTCATTCCCAGTGGCAGAGCTTCTCAAAATCCTTCAGAACCTCTGAGCTCGGCAGCTCCTGCTCTGGGTGGATGGAAGATTTATGACAGTGGGATTTACAACACTTGGCTCCGGGATGTCAGGCCATTTATTCACCATAAGAGAAATTTAGGAGCTGCTCAACACCCGACAGTAGCAGCACAGAACAATTTAAGAGAATTAAAGACAATTTCTGTGTTTAATTAAGAACCATCCAGGCACCTGAGAATTGCAAGGACCGGGAATAGCTAAATTTAATATAGGAGAGAAAAATGTGTTTTTTTCATATTTTCTGCATCCAGTCCCAATTGTTATCCATTTTATGTAGTTACAGGAACATTATTTTTGTGCATTAAGATTGAGCTACCCAGAAATGAAATCTACTTTGCACAGGAGAACCAACAAAAGCCGTGTCCTGCTGAACCCCACATATGGTTTTGCCCTGCCGACACCTGGGGCTTTACCTGGCCCATGACCAATGCTGCTTTCAGTACTGCTCAGAGGAGCCCAAAACATATCCAGGTGATCCCTGTGGCTTCCAACAGTTTCAGAGCACCTGGAGAATATCATCTCCATAAAACCTTCACCCTGGCTGCTTTTACAAACAGCTTCCCCCAGTCACATCCTTTACATTCTCAGCTGTACAACAGCAGCTTCCAGGGCTGTTGGGTCATCCTGCACAACCTTCCCTGTGGCTGCATGTGAGACAGGGAAATAATTTGGTTGCAAAGCCTCTCTCTCTTGCTGGAGTCCTGAAGCCTATTAAAGCTGTGTCTCAGGGAGAGAGAACACGTTCTCTGCAGAATTCCCTGGAACTCAGAGCAGTTTCAATGTTGTACTATTGAAATCTGTATTATGATAAAGGTCAAGCCTCATTTTAATGCCATGAGCATGTGGTAATGTCCACACTGTGCTCCACACACAGCAGGTCACTCATTAATAGCCCACCACCCCTCAGCCCTGTGCTAACAAGCCCAGCCTGAAGCATTAACTATGTCTGAAACAGCTTTTCAAGCACACGCCCCACACACTGCACATGAAATATCTCAGTGTGAAGTGGTTCATTTAAGAAAAAAAATTGCACTGGTGCCACCATTCAACATCACTGAGTTAATTTGCTGTGGATTTTTTTTTTAGATATAGAGACCATTTTTCCTCCTAACACGCGTAAATGTAAGAAATAGTGCTGCAGCAGCTGAAACCTTAACGCATAAATACAGACTGTTTTCCTTAAATATGTACTTAGGTTGTTTTCTAGACAATTAAACTTCTCAGAGGAAAGTATCAGCTGAAGAGAGCAAACATTTGAATGATATTCAGTGCAAAAAATGATGACTAACAGAACAGAATGGTGTAATTTCGAGAGCTGTACTTTATAATCATCATTTGGAGCAGAGCAGGGAACAGCGCTACAAACCATGGGGTACAAACATTGCTGCAATCAGCTCCTGCTCCTTCACAGAGATTCTGTAGCCTTGTGTAGTTGACAAGTTTTTAATTCATTCTGCCCATTTGAAAAAAAAAAAAACCCAACAAAATACAGTTTATTCCTGCTGCTACTGGAGGATTTGTAGCCACAGACGCACCACTCCAAGGGTGGGGAGGCCCTGGCACAGGGTGCCCAGAGCAGCTGGGGCTGCCCCTGGATCCCTGGCAGTGCCCAAGGCCAGGCTGGATGGGGCTTGGAGCAGGCTGGGACAGTGGGAGGTGTCCCTGCCATGGCAGGGGTGGGATGGGATGGGCTCTGAGGTCCCTTCCCACCCAAACCATTCCATGGACACTGCCTCCAGCTCCGAGTTCCTGCATCTCTATCCTGCTCTTTAGCTGGCTTTGGCACAGTCCCCATGGGAGATGAGCAACTTCAGTGGTCACCTCTTCTCCTGGACCTCAGCCTGGTGTCAGAACAGATTCCCACAGCTCTGCAGCTGCAGAGCAGCCACCACCACCCCGTGGCTTTCCTCTGGGGAACGCTGCCCTGGCTGCTGCCACACCAGCCACCCTCAGAGGGCAAATCCCAGGGGAGCTCAGAACGTGCCATGAGACCTGTTCTGAGAGATTCGGCATCTTCAGAACGAGGTGAGACAGCCCCGAGCAGGATGGAGAACATCCACGAGAGAGGCTGGCTGCAAGGGACAGAGCAGCGTGTGAGGAGAGCTCCTGAACTGCCCTTCAACCCAGAACAGCTGGTAAAGGCTGGCTCTCATCCTGGGGGATGTCTCTGCCTCAGACACAAAGCCTGGAAGGCTGCTGGAGTTTCTCAGTGATGCCAATGTGCTGTGATGCCAGTGTGCTGCCTTGCTGGGGCTCAGCCCCTTTCCAGAGGCACACTGAGAACAGCCAGAGTACGGCTGCTGGACCTTGGCACACAGGACTCGGGAACCACACGGCTCAAGGATCATTTCCCCCTTCTCAAGGGTCTTTATTGGGGTCCCATCCAAGAGCATCCCCTCCCCATGACCACGGGAACTGACTGCCCAGCCCTGAGCCTGGTGTAAATCACTTTGGGCACGTCAAACTCCAATGCCCCGATGGGATTGCACAAAACTGAACAGCAACGGGAGCGATTTGTGGTGCCCAGCTGCAAAGTGCAATAAGAGCCTTTAAAACATCCCTTCCTTCACCCACCAGGTGAAGAACCCCTCACTCAGGCAGGCAGCAAACTGCTCATGCATAATTTAAGAGCCTCACCCAGTTTCCAGGAAGTCAGTGAGAAATCTCCTGCAAACCTTAATGTCAGGTGAATGGTGCTGGGGGCACCAGGAGCCTGGCAAGGTGAGCTGAGCTACCTGAGCTACACATTTAAAGCAAAAGCAGCAAAAACCAAAAATTAAACCAAATCATTCTGTAGAGCAAACAGAAAAATTACTTCCAAGGATTATAGTTTTGTGTTTTAAGTGACTGAAGGGGTTTTTACGACATTGCAGGACTTCTGCAGGGGAGCAGTGGCACAGCTGAGTAGGGATGCTCAGTGCAGGGATGCTGCTGGCACAGGACTGAGAATCTCCAGGGAATCTGTCAAAAAGGCAAAGGTGCTTGTGCCACCCAGACCACACCAAACTCAACCTCAGCCATCAGGGTTTTGCTGCTTTTTCTAATTAAAAAAACAAAAAACAAAACAAACCCAAACAAAAAAAAAACCAAATAAAAAACCAACCAACCAACCCAACCCAAAACCACACAAAACCAACCCACCAACAAAGAAAAAAAAAAATAAAGAGCAAAGAGAAAACCAAAGTTAGGAGCTTTTTAATCCCAGTTACAGTATTAATTTGAAGGAGGGGAAGGAGGAGGAAGGGGAACAGAGCAATTTCCTGCCACATAAAGTAGCTATTTTCTGCCAAGCAAAAATTCTGCCTTCCCACTGCACTGCCCAGGCACTCAGTGCTGCCCCTGCCCTCTCAGATCCTGCCTTGAGCTCCAGCATTTGCCTGGGCTCAGCCAGTTTGACACACCAGGCTTCCTGCAGAGCAGACAGCTTTGATAACATATTTTAAAGGCTCAGAAAGGAGAAAATGCTACTTATGCCACTCTTCCTTCTCCTTGCCGGGGACACCAGCCCTGTTTCTCTGGCAGGGACTCTCAGGTACTGGCTTTTAGGGACCACTGCTGGGTTGGAACTTCAATCAAAAGGCCCATCTCAGACCTGTCTGTGGAGTAATCTCAGTGTAAGTCCACACCTGCTTGAGCAAATCAGCACTCAGATCCCTCAAATATTTCACTACCTCCTTGGATTTGGGTTTCTCAGAAGCTGAAAGAAATCAAATCCCTCAGGAGCACGTCAGCTCTGCCGTCTTCCAGCGTATGTCTCGTGAAGCAGGAGGAGATGCTTGGCCTAATTCCACTTTTATACCATCCCATCCCACATCTCATTTGCACAAGCTCTCAGCAGTGCTTGAAATACTCCATCAAAGAAAAAGATATGCAGTGTTTCACATATTAATTTGTGTGTTAAAGTGGAAGACGAAACCCTTTTCGCCTCATGGCTTGGCTGAAAGCAAGTGAGGTTTGTGCCACACAAGCAATTAACTACTCATTTCCAAAAGAGCAACAAGTCCTCCCCACCACCTCTCAGTGTGTTCCCACCTCAGAAATCCAACGGCAGGCACAGATATCTCATCGAGCTCACTTTTATGACGGTGCAGTATTTTTAGAGATAAATGCATTTCAAGTAATCAGGGCTGCATTAAATCATCCCCCAGCCTCACATCTCCCAAGGATTCCTCAAGTGAGCAGCTTCCTCCTTGCAGGAGAGCTCATCCCAGCCAGGATTGCGAGGGGATGACATGGAAAAGGTAAAGCAGCTCTTCCAGACCCCATGAGCACCTCCAAACTGGACAGAAGCCCACCCGAGTGGTCTCTGGCCACCTCTGCAAGGCCTTGGGGCAAATCCACAATTTGTCTACATGGACTGTCAGCACAAAGTACTGAATATTTTGCTGTAAATTCAAGTTCACTGCACATCTGAACAGCTCTGTAAAAAGCAGGAGGCAGAGCAGGCCCACCTGGACAGGTAAAAACCAGCAAACAAGGGAGAAAATCACTAAGGGCAACACTGATTTTCTTGTGCTCCCAGAAAGAAAAGGGAATTTCAGCAGCCTATGAATGTACCTGGAAATTGCATCCCCATCAGAAAGAAAATGACTTCTAAGCTTGTATCTTAAATATAACGCAGATTTAGGTGTTGGCCACATTTTTTACTGTTATAGACTATGGAAAGATTCCTGCAAACCATATTAGAGGTGTTTACCCAGTTTTTATTGCTTTAAAATATGATTTAAACAAAACCTACAGAGAAAACTGAAAGGTTATTGAAGACATCTGAGTCTTGAGTGTTAGTTTTCTTACACAATTCCTGGCATACTTTCATTTTCTTAATCTTATTGAAAGTGCAGTAAACACATTTCAGATAACAGCTTTTCCTATGGAATTACAGCTGTTCCTTCACTCCAAAAATAGGACCTTTAGATATAATTTAAAACATTACTACTAGCATTCTTTTATTCATAATGAAACTGATATTATTAAGATTTTAAATTTTCATTCTCCTGTTTACTAGCTGTTCCACATGAGTAATAACTTCTATTTTCTACATAAAGCACAGCAATTTTTGGGCTTTTCATGCACAGTGCTCAGCTTCAGTATCAAGAACATGATTTCTTGAAAAGAAAAATACAATAAATGGTGCTCAAACCCCGCCCCCCCAACCCATCAATGTTCCCACCACATGAATATTAAAGAAAAAAGAACTTTTTGAGACAGATTAGGAATCTTAATGAGTTGAAATAAACATATGTTATTCACCCAGTTCTGTAAGGAACTGCCTAAAGCACCAAAACCATCCGACCCTGTGATGGCAGGACATCCCACCCAGATCATTCCCAAATCCCAGCCCACCCCCCAGGACTGTAACAGCAATTCCTTCTGCTTTGCAGGAAACAGGACAGAGCCATGGGAAAGGGCTGGCACAGCCCTTGTACAAAATGACACTAAAAAGCCACTTCACGTGTTCCAGCACCAGTCTTGCACCATCCAGCCAGCATTCTGAGGTGGGAACTGCTCTGTTGTGATGCTTCCAGACTGCACTTTCCAAAGCAGCAGACCTGTGTTTTTACAAGCAGGAGCTGTTGCACTGAACCAGGTTCTTCCCCAAGGTACAAATACACTTCCCCAAACCCAGTTATGTAACAGGGCACCAACCAGCTGCATCAGCAGTCCCACTGCCTTAACTGAGATCTCTGGGATGCGGAGATGAGAATTAATTATTCAGAAACAAGTCCTTGTTAACCAAAGCCATTATTACCCACTTACACTGGAGAGCTGGGGTTTAATAAGCAGTGTAAATGGAAAATTACTCTGAGATAGCTCAGCTCTGAGAGCTGCTTCCAGAACCAGCCCAGCCCAGCTCCTGGCAGGACACACATTAAGGGAGGTTTTCCCAAACCCATCCCAGCGAGGGCTGCAAAGGCACTTTCACAACAAGGATTTCTCACTCACTGGAAAATCAGAACGAGCTCTCTCCATCAGAAATAATTTACAAAGATCTTCAATGCACCTCTGTGCCCTGAGCAACCTGGTCTAGGGAAGGTGTCCCTGCCCGTGGCAGGGGCTGGAATGAGATGAGCTTTGAGGTCACTTCAAACCCAAACCAGTCTGGGACTATAACTCAGGAAAGAGTTCCTCAGCAAGAAATGTTTCTTTGATGATTTCTGAATATAAGTGGTTAATATTCATTCTGAATCTCCAATATCTCACAACTGCCAGCTTCAAAATGTGTTGTCATTAACTAGCAACTATCACACAAAGCATGCAGAAACAGGCACAGGTTCCAGTGTCGGATAACCCCCTTTCCGTGGCACAGAGAGCCAGCATTGTTTCATTATTCATCAGAAGGTGTGGAGGAACACGGGCTGTGATAGTTGATCAAGCAGTAAGCTTCTAAAAATATTTTCAGTTCTATTTATTGGGAACTTGCTTCTATTTTTTCCTTTGCATAAACCCCTCGCATGGCAAGGCGCAACACAAGCCTGCAGCCAGTGTCATGAACATGCCAAGGAGGAAGAAAAAGCTCACAGCAATCATTCACGTGGCAGAATTCCCACAACCTTAAACAGGGAAAGGAACTCTTTATGCAAACAAATTCCCTAGGAAAAGAAGAAGGCGAGATTCCCTGCCCTGCCCCATCTGTGCCCACCACAACCCTCACTGATGTTCTCCCTTCCCACGGCTCATCAGGCCCAGCCAAAGGATGGAATTATGGAATGTAGGATCATGGGATATCCTGGAAAGGACCCACAAGGATCACTGAGTCCAGCTCCTGGCCCTGCACAGGGCCCTGCCAAGAACCCCACCACTAATTAGGACATTATTTCAACACCAGGATAAACTCAAGCCTGAACTTCCTCGCAGCAGGGCAATACAGGCACTCGATGGCCTGGGCTGAGCCTCTCTGCAAGCAGAACGCTGAAAATGTGAGCTGGCAAGCTGGAAGGGACTGCATTCATTTCTGGAGGTGTTTTAATCTAATTAGGAGCCTGAAGAGGCACCGTTGTGTGCTTTGTGACAGCACTTTGGGACGCCGGTTAGTGAAGGCACACAGGAGAAATTGATTCCCGAGCAAAGGCAGCGCTGAGGGCGTGCAAAAGAGGTGGAAAAGTTGCACCTCCAGCCCTAAGTAGGGCCAGAAAGAGGTTAGGCAGTGACCAGGAAAGATCTGTTACCTGCCAGCAGCTCTTACAGACCCCTGGGACAGGTTTCTGAAATCCTCAAAGCAGTATTAACAGAGTAACTTGAGCCAAGCCAGAGCAGGAGGAGCGCTTACATCGTACTCCAGCTTATTTCTCAAAATAAATAGAAAACCCAGCACAATGCTGCTGATAAATCATTCTGCTGTACCTCCAAAGCACCCCTGCTTCCCCAAAAACCACCCACAGTCATCCAAGGGAAACTCACAGTGAGCAGCCAGGAGTGGTTTTAACACAAAAGTCCTAAAAACGAGACATGACAAAACCTGATTAACAAGAACAAGCTGGGCTCCTGCCCCAGCACAGGTACTGGGTATTTCTAGCAACAAACCATCAGAAAAATCAGAGACCATTTCAAACACAGAGAGGAGCAGTCAGGGCAGGTTTTCAGCCTGGACATCCAGATGATCCCTCATAACTAATCACAGAAACAGGGACTGAAAAGGGACAACGAGCCTCCAGCCAAGGTGCAGCAAGGGGGAAGAGGCATTTTATAAAATGCTATTGCAATTCAGTAATAAGTAGACATTACTTTATTATATAATAACATAAAACTTTTTTAACATATATACGTTAAGCATATTGAACCCAGCTAAAGGTGTACGCTCCTAGGTATTTATGTGATGATCCCAGGGATTTGTTTTTGAAGAGATTTTCTTAGGGACCTACAAATCCCTTCATTTTTAAAGCTAATGCCACCTCCCCTCTTGGCTGCAGGGACCCAGGTCTGCTTGCTGCTTGCATGAGACCATCTGAGCCTCCACAGACACTTGGAAGATGCTTAATTTTTACTTAATGTTTACATCTAATGAGAAATGGGGAAAAGTGAGAATAGAAAGAATAAGACACTTCAAAGAAATAAATTCTGGCTTGGTTTTTAGACAGTTTCTGAAGTTGTTTCCAAGCCAGTTTAAAGCACACGAAGTGGCAGTGAATGAATTTTTGCTGCACAGTGCCTTTTGAAGAGTGAAGAACACGCATTATGAAACTATAAAAAGCAGCAATAGCAAACTGTGCCATGTTTATCTCGTCACTTGACATATCAAAATACCCACTTAGTCTCAGCATGACACACAGAAGTGTCTACAAAAGCAGAATTTTGCTCTGTGTTAGGAATACTTGCCCTTATTTCAATGGCAAGTCTCACTAATGGCAAAGACTCTTAATTGTGTGCTCTTTTTGAGTGTCTGTGACACTGCAGCCCGTCCTTCCTGTAACGAGAAGAAAGGTGAGATGTGAATGGGATTTAAGCGCAGTTCAGTAAATATTTGGCAACAGGCTGCATTTCCTAGGGAGCGAGGCTGTTGGGTGCATCAAACATCATCACTTCACACCTCAGCTCCTCCGGGACTGTTTGGTCAGGACTGCCGAGGGACACACTTTGGAAGGGAATTCCTAATGAGCAACTGCATTCCAGCGTTCACATCCATCTGCTTTCATTAACCTTACAAAGGAGATGATTTATGCATCGTAAAGATATTAAAATGCACTGAGCCTTCTCTTATCTCAAGGTATTTGTCATTGTTTTGTACAGAAAATGGCACTTAGGAGGCTGTTTCAAGTCACCTCACTTCTTTTTAATTACTCTTTGCAGTTAATTGGCTCCTGGGTGCTTCCAGGGGAGAGGCTCAAAGGGACAGTGGCTGAGGCAGGGCTCTGTGAGGCCACAGGTCTCACCCCAAAGCTGACAGGTGAAATCCCACTTTCCCTCGTGCTCGGTTACCTCCAGCACCTCCTGCCCCGAGCAGAGCCCAGGGCTGGCTCACAACTCCCCGTGCTGCTCACACAGCCCCTGTGTCCTCAGGAATCCCAGGATAAAATTCCTAACAAAATTCCTAGTTAAGATCAGGCAAGATTAGTTAAAACCAGCTCACCAAAACTTTGAATCACAGAGTGGTTTGAGTTGGGAGGGACCTTAAAGTTCATTTTGTGCCATAGGCAGGGACACCTCCCACTGTCCCAGGCTGCTCCCAGCCCTGTCCAGCCTGGCCTTGGGCACTGCCAGGGATCCAGGGGCAGCCCCAGCTGCTCTGGGCACCCTGTGCCAGGGCCTGCCCACCCTCCCAGGGAACAACTCCTTCCCAAAATCCCATCTAAATCTCTCCTCTTTCAGCTTAAAGCCATCCCCCCCATGTCCTAAACATATTCTGTGGTCTTCAGTGTGATGGAGCTGATGTGGAAGTTACCCGAGGTCATCTGGTTATCAATAGCCATCAATGCCAAGTTTATAATTTCCTGCCAATTTGCTCTTTCCTAAACATTTTTCCATCTCCCCACCATGAATACCCTGCACTATTTCACGCTCTACTTACCCCTGTAAGCACAGATATCTTTCATTATCATGGATATCAAGGTAATAGAATGCTGATATTCTGTGCTACCTTCTTTCCAAATATTAGCCCAGTAAAATTCCTCCTCTGGAGACAGAGTTTTAAAATCCTGTTCATTTCATGTGCACACACACACACGAAATCAGTGTTCACTCTTCCTAATTCAAAGTATTTTCTGTTTTGTCCAATCAGCTTTTCTGCTTACTACGGCCTCAATTTAATCACTTGGTTAAAGTGTTGATCAATCAGCTGAATCACAGATATTCTGCAGCACAGGACCCTCCAAAAGCATATTCCCAGTACTCCAGGGCAGAGCAAATCTTCAAGTGATTCCTTAATAGCTTTTTGGATTCAGCTGTGAGTTCATCAGGGACAGAGGAAAAATAAATTGGAAAGAATATTGCAATTCTTGCCCCGTTGCTGTTCTGGTGGAGGTGTGGAACAGCTGATCCCTCCCTGCCCTTCACACTGCTCTGCCACCTCTTTTTTGTCCTCAAATTTGCAACCCCACCTTCTCTAACTAACCAAAGCCCAGAGGATATGGAAAAATGTTTCCAGATTATTGGCAATTCTGTGGCTTTGAAGGAATTACACTTGGGAGGAGGAGAGAGGGAAGGCTGCAAACACACCTATTGTTTCAAAATCACTGTCCTAAAAATCAGCTCCACTCTCCTCTCACAGCCAGTTCATCCCAAGTGCCCAAAGCAGCAAGGAGCTTCAAGGTACTTTGGTTCTGATAGCAAGAGATTACCCCAGCTATGGTGCTAAAGCTTTCTTCCTAATTAAAAACACCCAGAAGCCAACCACAAATCAGCCCCCAAACAAGAAGCACCGATCTGCCTTAACAGATCTCCAGGGAGAGTCTTCCCCTGACACGGTGCTCCCACCTCCAGGGAGCTGCAGGACCAAAAAACCCCAAAAATCCCCAAATAACTGGTATTTCCAGCTATTATTGACTCCCTGGGTTAATATTGCTGCTTTTCTACCTTTCCAGTTGTCTCACCTCTAGGTGGTACAAGCCATTTTTAATCCAGACCCATCCACATGAATCACCCTCCAGCCCCTGGAACACCATCAGGTAATTCCAATTCCATTACTGGCACCCCAAGTTCTTCCTTAAGCTTTTTGCAATAATAAAGACACAGAAAACCAATTTCTTGGGCTGGTTTTTTTTTTTTTCTTTCCATTTCTCCGACTTTTAGAATCAATACTCTCTCTCAAGGAAAACAGCTGTTAAAAGGGTGAGTGTTGAGCTCTCTCTGCCTGTGAGGTGGTTCTCTTGAGCAGAGCATTTCTGAGTGGTTGGCCGATGGTTGCTGTCAGTGCTCCTCACATTTGCAAGTGCTTGAGTGCAAGACAAAGTGAACAAAGCCCAACAGAAAAAACATTCTGTTTTCAACAGAAATTATTGAATAAGGTGGTACAACAACACTTTAAAATATTCTAAATCTGGAAACCTAAAAATATCTCTCCGCTCTAAAAAAGCTCAACCATTCGAACCCTTCTGCTTTCATTTCCTGGTGTTCCAAAAAGCAAATCCACATCACACCACCTCTCAACACCCCAGCTTTCATCTGGAGTTTTACCTGCAGTTCATTTAAGACTCACTTAAGTGCACATTAAGTTCTAATGTGAAGGGTGCTATGTGTGCACAGCACTAAAGGGTAATAGCTCTACAGCTCCATGTTTTAAACTTGTACCTCCCCAAAAACGAGCATAAATGACAAGCTTCTGTTTCCTAATGGGAATTATTTACAGCTGCATGGGACTCATGTGGCCTGGGCAGATGTTTGACCTCCACCAGACAGGCAGGAGTTCATTTGCTTTTTCAGTGCTTCGGGAAAACAAAGATGTTCCAGCCAGAGATCCCACATCACTTGGGGAATTTACAGAAAGAAGGATGAGTTTACTTGGAAATAGCCCATGGAGGTCAATGCTGACTGTCCACTGCTTAGTTCTTACATTTAAGAGGAAATTTCCTGCCCATCACACTCTACACTACTGTTAGGAGAGAGGAGGACAGAGCAAGAGCTCAGGGTTTATCTGGTAGGAGCCAGAAATTAAAACTCCTCTTTTGCAGATGTGGTTAAGGGCACTTATTTTCTACTTGCATAATTTTATTCCCTAATATTGCCCACTTGTAGCTGGCACTGAGAACAGACAAGCTTCAGGAACCACATTGTCCTTTGTGAATAAAGAACCAGTAATTAATTTACAAAGTCTTATTGTACCTTTCCACCCTCCTTCTATTGATAATTATCCACTGCCTAATAGCCTCCTACATACTTTCAAGGAGTAGATACCAATTTTGCCACTGGCTAAGTGCAAAAAAAATTTAAGAAATAATCAGCTTTTATGATTCTCATCTGATCCTACACCTTTAGGATTGACCTGTTCTGGCTAAGGAACTGTGCCAGGATGTTTGGCCTCCAGGTGATAATTAAAAAGCTCATTACTGAACCCCATTAAAGACCTCCATAAAAGCCTCAGCCTGGGAGTGGCTGAGGTGAGTGGTGAGAGGAGGGCAGTGCTGGGGAGGACTCAAAGGCCACACTCGTGTTTGTGTGGGAGCACTTCCCTCTTTAATTTCTGTAAATGAGGCAGCTGATCCCACCCAACCTTACAGGACGGGCTGTGGGATTTGGGGGGTTATTTCAGGTTATAGTTTCCATGGTCTAATGTAAATTAGAAGTGGGGTCACTCTTGGAGGGCACAAGGTAAAGAAGGACTCGCTGAGCACGGTCTGAGGAAAGTGTCCAGGACTCAGCAGCACTAAAATTTAAACACATCTGGGAAATCCCTGCATTCAAACACTGCCATTCAGGAGGCTGAAGGTGAGGAGGACAATCCTGCACCTCGTACATTAGGTCTGCCAGTCTGTCTGTCAACAGCCTCTCCAAAATACAGACACAGAGGGGTGAAGTGAAGAGTAACCCCTGAGCTTTACCTCTGCCTTGCTCAGCACATGTTGACACTGCTTCTACTACAAAATGAATTCAAATAAAAAGGAAAGAAAAATATGTTAAGCTCCCACTCTTTGTGCCTACACGGTTCCACTAACAAACACATACATATGTCTGCATCTGCCGTGGAGCTGAGACAGGAAATTAGAGGAATATTCTTTTCAGTGTGATTAAGATCCATGGAGCAATATGTACTTAAATGCCCTAAGAATTCTCACAAACTTCTTGGAGTCCTTTAAATACTTAAGTCATTACCTATATTTAACACTGACACAGAACAGGACTGCTTCTCACAGACCAGTTTCAATCTGCATTCAGATACTCATACACACACAAAATCAAATTATATTCCTTCAGACCAGTTTAAATCCCGAATGCTTAACACTCGGCCCTACACAGCACATTTTGTTGTCTCAGAACATCCACATTATTGGAACGTGGTCCCACAAGACCAGTGAAGGGTTTAGTCCTCAAAGAGTAGAAACCATGTATTCTATAGAGGAAAAATGAATGCTATTGTGATTTACCTCAGGATTTTTTAAGGAAAACATACAGTTATTATCAAGCATTTCCTAGGAGGGAACAAGGACAAAAGCCATGATCATGCAAATCTTTGAAAATAATGGAGCAGCAGTGCAGAGGCAGAGGGCAGATCCTGAGCACATCCCCTTCCTCTGAACACCCAGACTTCCCAAAATGCATCCAGTGTTATTCCCAACGAGACTGCAGAGTGACAAACAGATTGGAATGGCACAGGCCTCCCATTAATCCTGGTCAGGCATTGCAGGGATTGTACCTCAGGCACAGATCCTTTCCCTACCCTGCAGCACTGAGAAATGACTCATGTGCTGAGGCTCTGACAGAGATCAGGCTTTACAGAGGATGCAGTGACATGAAATGAGGCTCTTCTCCAGCAAGGATGGGCAGAGGCAGAGGGATCCTGGGCACGGTGGGGCTGGGGCTGCATCCGGAACACTCAGCCCTTCACACGATGGACGGGGCTGAGAGCAGGGCCCTCGCTGGCCCCACAGGACTAGCCAGGGCTTCAGGGACAGAGCTGCTCCAGGGAGTCCCTCTCGCTCTCAGAAACCCTTCCAGTCACGATCTGGACATAGTGGCAGAGGCCTGAGGTTTGAGTAGTAACTCAATGGCAAACCAGGGCACAGGACACCTTGGATACCCTTGAAATGTTCCCTCAAGTTTTTTCTTCTACAAAGCAATGCAGAAAAAATTGTGGTTTCTGTAATTACAGCAGCAGCTCCAGACCGCCTTGCTTTAACCAGTTTGTGAACACAGCCAAGAAACGCTCCTCTAGCTCCACAGAAATAGGATTTTCACAGAATTCCAGAATGAGATGAGCTGGAAGGGAAATTAAATCCCAACCAGTGCCACCCCTGCCATGGCAGGGACACCTCCCACTGTCCCAGGCTGCTCCAAGCCCCAGTGTCCAGCCTGGCCTTGGGCACTGCCAGGGATCCAGGGGCAGCCACAGCTGCTCTGGGCACCCTGTGCCAGGGCCTGCCCACCCTCCCAGGGAACAATTCCTTCCCAATATCCCATCCATCCCTGCCCTCTGGCAGTTACTACAATTATTATATGAAGCAATTTAGGCTGGTAGTGAAGCCAGAAATTACAGAAGTGTTCAGTCTCTCAACCTTCAAATTTCAGAGTCCATTTTGCATACAGTCAAAAAACTTGGGCAGAGCATTCCTTGTTTTTCCAAACAGAATGCAATAATAACAGAAAAAGCTGGCATCTGGCTCATGGGTGACTCAGGGATATTTACAAGCTCCATCAAGCAACCATGAGCATCCTCATTTGATTTGTTCAGCTCCCTCAGATTTCTTTATTCATTAAGGAAAATAAATAAGCAGCTACAACCAAAGACCAAGTGGCTCCCAGCTGTTGGTCCATTCAGCAGCTCTGCTTTTGGTTGGAATAAGCTCCTTCCGTGGGAACTTCACCATGCTGAGCCCTAGAGAGCAAAGCTACTCCTTCCTAAGAGAGTACCAGAAAACCACCAGGACTTAAGTCAACTATTTCTTATGAATCTGGATTTGGAGAAGTGGCTTTTGCTTTGACTTTCAAATAAAGGTGGATCTCAAAAAGAGATTGGTTTAGACTATAAAGGGAGCTCTATTTGTGTTATCAGTTTTAAGTGCTCTTTGCCTGGTTCCTCTTCAGCCTCCCAAAGCAATCCACCCAGTGTTTCCCTCCCCTACAACGGGCACATCCCTCAGTGATGGCACCTTTTTCCAGACACTCCTCTGGGTTTCTCCAAGCTCTGTAAGCCAGGCAGTTAAATGGTTCTGATACCCAAATCCAGCAGTGCCAACTAACTCACAGCTATTTGTGGAAGTGCAGCACGGTTTAGAGGCACAGGATTACAAATTCCACTGCAGTGCACAGCCACGGGTCTTGAAAGACAAACACTTATTTACACCAGATGAAGTGCAAATCAAAGCAAGGCCCAAACCCCCTCCTGTCATTTCCTGGGTGCTCTTTATCCTCTGTGGCTGTGCCTCTGAAAGGCTGCTGCTCCCTTTGCAGTGGCACACGTTGGGCAGGAGGGGATTTACCAGCAGCGCTTTTCAAAGCGGCTCCTTTCAAAACCAAAGGCAGCAGAAATAGATAAGGACAAAAAATCAAGAGCTGTAGCATCCCAGGCAAGCCAGGCTTATCTCAGTACACTCTGAGCACATAATAAATGACAATGGGCGAGCTGCAATCCTCATCTTCATTGCAGAGTGGAAACTTCCCTCAATTTATGCATCAAAGCAGAAGGGTTATGAGAAGGCCAGCGGCTGAAATGAATTCTTGCTGCATTTCTGATATTTGCTTGAGCACAAAGGGACAGTTTTTACCCAAAACAGAATAATGGCAAGTCATCTTAATTCATGCACACGATGGGTTTGCAGTATCCAGAAAGGAAGGATGTGATTGATTTGAGTTCAAGGTTCATTTTAACTCCAATCTTCACCACTTCTAAACTTTTAAACATCAAATCTACTTTGACTGTACAATAAACAAAAATAAGTGAAGAAACTGAAAGCCTGAGGATACCCAGAGAACATTTGCTAACTGTGCTCTTGGAACACTTCAAACCGTGGCTCTTGAGTATGTGATCCATCATTACTGCACCATACACGAGGCAGGTTAAATAAAACTTCACTAGGAGCAAGTCAGTTCCTACTTATCTTCCACAGACTTCCTACTTGTTGTGTGCTAAATGGACATAATATTTCATGCAGCTCTATTAATTTTAGCTCCAATCTCTATTTTTGTGTACAGATACTTCTTCTTGCATTAAAATTCAGAGGAGGAAGTCTTATTCCCCCGGTACAGTTAATTATTATAAATAAATTACAGGGGTATCCCAAGTAATGTGTTTGATTTAATCAACGAAAAGTTAATGAGGCCAAATTGATGCAGAAGTTAGGCAGGACTAAGCTGACAGGGATTTAAAGATCTGTTCAGCTCCTGAGACTGCAGAATCAATATGGGATTTGAGCAGTGAGGGCATCCATTGTGGTGACAAGGGAAAGTGCTTCACTTTCTGCTCCTCTCCTCGAGAGGAGACAGCCCAGGGTGGGACAGAGCAGGGAGGCACTAAATGTTACAGCTTCCACTCAGCAAGCTTTACTGAAGAACTCACAGTTTACAGCCTTCACTAAGCTTTAATAACCAGGATTCTGCAGCAAAGCCTTTCTTTTAGTGCCCTTTGTTCATCTTTGAGAAGAGGCAAAATCTACAGCTTCACTTAAAAACCCAGTTACAACATAATTTGAAATCAATACAATATTTGGCTGCTACAGTCACAAATACAAATGAAGCTTTAGTCTTGACTCCAAGCATTTAATAATGCATATTTGTGGCAACCGGAAGTTTTCTTTTTATATTTTTTGTTAACACATTCTGTTCTCAGCTTCCCCAACACACAGTTTGCTGGCTTCATCTTCCATTTACTGACAATTGCACTTCCTGGAACACTTCCAAAAGCATCATTGAAACAGCTCAGATAAGGAACCAGATACCTGAATCATGGTTAATTCCTAATCCAAGGATCATTCTTGAGTTACATGGAGGCATAAAACTACCAAAGATAGAGATTAGAAAATCAAAAAATAAACAAGGACCTTGAAAGTTATCAGATGGTTTTCACAGATCTGTTTTTTGCTGCGTATTTTCCTGTTGGATGGAATTAATCTAACCATGACGGCCTACATAAAGCAAGGAGAGCAGGAAGAAAAGCTGGGGAACTTCTGCCTTTTATTTAAGATGTCAACGTGCAGAGTACTACAGAAAAATTGCTTTAGCTTCAAGTCCTATCTATAAATGTCTCATATATGATTCTTTTCAAAGAAACAAATTATGTGTAAGGAAGCAGAGACCTCTTTTTTTTTCAACAGTGCATAGAGGCAACTCCTCAACAAGAGTGCCTCATGATCCCAGCAGTTTGCACATGGATTTCCAATAGCTGGTGCAGGTTATTTTCAGTGTTCTGCAGAGAAAACTGTGCTGGTTAATTCCGTTCCTGAAGTCAGCTTTTATTCCTGTCCTCACGGGGCTCTGTGAATAACACTGCACCTCCAGTACAAATAAATAAACAAATAAATAGAATAACTACTCTAAACCCATGAGATAACCTCGGACCACGCCCTGTCCTTCTCTGCCACAGCTACAGTAGGAATGGAGTTGGACCATGAGATCCTTGTGGGTCCCTTCCAGCCCAGGATATTCTGGGATTCTGAGTGGTTCTGTCAGACTCGCTGTGTCTCAGTTCTGTTTCCCAGGACTGGGACCCCTCAGGCAGCTGCAGGTGGCTGAAGGAGGGGAGAAATGCACATTTCTCTTGCCCACAGCCCAGACCAGGGGAAAAGCCCTTGAAGAACACTACAGAGCACACAAAGTATAAAACACCCCGCATTTTCCCTTTCTTTATACTCTCATTCCATCCCTGAGAGTCGCCCAGCTTTTCCTGTGAATTCTAATAGAAAAGAACAAAAGCAACCCGAAGAGAATGGCAAAATAATGAAGGAAACTCAAACTACTTTATATATTCAAAAGAGCAATCCCCTGGCACTGCCAGCCCTCGGCTCCCTGAATTGAGCTGTGCACACATGTTGCTCATTAAACAGCCTTATCTCACAGATAACCAGCAGCACCAGAGCAGCTCCTCCAAGGGCTGGGTATAAAAATGAGCTGCACTGAATTAATGTGAAACCACTTACAAAGCTTTGTCTTTCTGAGATCGCAAATTCAACAACTGCCGGCCTGCCGAGAGAATTCTATGGAGCACAATCAGCGCTCAGATCCATAAATTACAGCTATTTCCAGTGGAAATAATTTTGGGCAAAACGCTTGCACATGCTGCTTTACCCACCTGGATGGCATCCAAGATTTAGCAGGACTTGATTCTACTTTTCAGTAGAAAAACGGGAATTGCGGCAATTCGGAAGTGGAACTAATAATATAATGCATTGCCTGATGCAAAACCTTCATCTGCTTGCAAACAGACACCTACCTGTGCTTACACAACTCCTGCAAATACAAATCCACCCCTTTTTCCCTTTAATTCACCTGTTCACAATGCTATTGGGCTTCCTTGAGGATTGAGTCTAAGGGAATGGTATTAAGGGGGAAAACAGTTTGAGTTCATGCAAGACATTTTTGTACAAAACACTGATGGGTGTTACAGCTGTGATAGAATCATTTGCAGCACCTGAAGCTGAAGTAATGACACATCATGATAGGCCTGAAGATTCTCAGTAAGAAATCCAGAAAAATAGAAATCCACATGAAGCACAGAATTATGGGCACCTTTTGAGGGCCACCAAACCAGGAACACATCCCTCCTGCTCACCAGCACATGCAGCTACACGTTAGATTTGGAGAAAATAACGATTTTTGCTGTATTGCCTGAGAACCAGCGCTCAGTTGGCTCAATTCTTGCCTCAGAAAAGCACAACACTACTCCCTTGTTTTCCTTTTTCCAGGAGAGGATGTGTAAAACCAACGTAAGGTCCATGCTGCTCCCATTAGCACTGTTAACTTTCCAAAATTTTACTCGCAAAACATCCACTGCAGCTGCTCAGTGCTGAAATGTCACTGATTAACCATCCAAACCGGCCCAGTTCCTTTGAAATATATCAATATCCTGCATGGCAAGTCAGGTAAGTCATGTGAAACACTTAGAGCCATTGCTGAGGTGCACACTCAACCCTTTTTGAAATTCACAGGGTTTGGAAACACCTGAAATTTGGTGCACACAAAACACAAGGCACTCAGTAACGCCAGGAAATCTCCAGGTCTAGTTCCACTTACAATCAGTTTCCACAATCCCTTTCCCAAAAATCAAGTGCTTTAAACGCCACTGCTGACAGTGCCCAGTAATTCTGTTCCACAGGGTGCAATTACACCTGGGGAAAGGCTTTGCTACCCTGAGCTCATTCCACTTAAAGGCAAAATGGACACGGAGTGGGAAATCTGTGAAATCTGCATTAGAAGAGCTCCAAGAATGACCCACAGCCAACAAAGCACGTCCATGGCCACGTTCTGCTGCTGTAACCATTCAAAATCTCTGATGAGACCAGCTCAGTGCAGCAGGAGCAGCAGCAAGGAGGGTGCAGGATGTGCAGGTTTCAGAAATACCAGTTTTTAGAGACAGCTGCAAAGCTCTGCCTAACCTGGCTGTGAGAGGCAGCATCACCTCCTCCTCTGCCAGCCCCCCCGGTGTTTGCAAACACCACCCCGAGCCTTGAATCTCCACCCTTCCCTCCTGTGGTTTTACCTAAAGCTAGAATTGAGCATTCCCCTGCTGTCAACACCATCACCTTCCCAAAGTGCTGTTAAAGCACACAGTTAAATGCAGCTTAAGTCCCACAGGAAAGACACTAGGACTGAAATTTAAAAATCTGCTTGGCTCTATGCTTCGTACGACTTTGGGGGGAAAAAAGTATTTTTTAACATCACAAGTGTATCATCACTGTTAAAGATGACATAGGAGCAGCTCTGACAATTTGATGAATGTATCACTATCCTTTCATTCTGAAATTCAGATCAGAGCTGCATCATTTGAAAGCCACTGGCAGCTCCACAGCCATCTCAGCTACCAGAAGCTGTTCCCATATGTTTTATTCCTGTTATCAGCAATAAAACTAATTTAAACCAACATCAGGAGACTCATCAGATTCCACTCTACTGGAGAGGGTCAGCCTGACATTTATGTAAAAATCTATTGGAGGAAAATTTGGGGGGGTTTTAAAATTACTAACAAGTGACGATTTTGCACATTTTAAGGACTGTTATAAAACTGTAGCAGAGTCATTATGGAATGATTAAAACCAGCCAGAAAAGGCCATCTTTACCTACAGTCACTGAGTCATTTAGATGGCACAGCAATACATTCCAACTTGAAAATTAGTTTTACAAGTCCCTCTGTGTTTAATTGCCCAATCCTGCACTTTGCAGCTTCTCGGAGAGGAGGCTGACTCACAAAGTTCAAGCAGATTTTCCCGGAGTAAAACAAAACAAAAAGGTCCCAGAACTTTGCTTCCTGCTGGACTTTCTCTGCTGCTGCATCCCTGCAGTTTGTCAGGGTCTGTTTCACAGCCAGCCCTCCCACTCCACCCAGCACAGAGTGAGGCTGATATTCTACAATTCTCTCCTGCTCTAAAGTAAATTAGACAATTACTTTTCCACTTAATCTAATGTGCACCTTTACAAGAAATCAGCCCTTCTGTGTGATCCTCAACAGACACAACTCCCCATGTTCTCCATGGGAAACATCACACTGCTTTTGGTTCAGCTAAATAACCTAGCTGGTGTTTTCCCCAGAGTTAGTACTTCAGCTGCCCTCTTTTTTGCTGCTTCTTTTAAAATTAACCTTCAGCCTCTTCACTCTTTCTGGGCCTATTTCATAGCTATTCGTAGGACACCACACCTTTTTGGCAACAGCCTTGGCACCTCTCAGCTCAGGAGCCATGAAAGCCTCTCCTTCTACGCAGTTTTGTTACAGCTTCCCTCATTTTGTACCTTGTTTCTCTTTTGAAAGTACACAACTCAGAAGGAACAACTGGAAAGAAACAAAAAACCCCCAAAGGTGTTGTTTCTGGGCAGGTTTCAGAGGTTTGCTCATCAGAGCTGCTCCCTGAACCCCACTGCACCTCACACACTGCTCCAGTCCTCCAGTCTGGTGACCTTTAAACACACAAGGTCTGTGCAGAGGGAAAAGCAACATCTACCACCAAACCTTGAGACAATCTTTGCAAACTTTGATAGGATATACTGCACAGACATCTTCATCTTGGCTGTCACGTCACACCACCAAAGATCAAAATGCCTTGTAAAACAAATTGCATTTTCTCCTGAAAGCATGTGAACAAAGCCAGCTAATTAAAGCAGCCCGTCACACTGACAGCTCCACACTGTGTGTGTGCATTGCACTTCAGAATGCAAAGTGTTCAAAGCAATCCACCCAATTTAATAGATTTAACAAATACCTCAGCTTGGAAATGACATGGCATTCACCAAAGGGAAACCAAAGTGAGTTTATTACAGTACAGCTGTATTAAAAGCAGAAAGAATTTTAAGGGCTTGTACAAGGGGATCATTCAAGACTTTTTGTCACAATGAGAAAGCCAAATTAAAAAGATAAAGTCGAGCTGATTCTTGATTGTTTTAGTGTATTATTTGGGATCATATTGCTTTAGCTGTGTGAACCTTGTCTCTGCACAGATTCAGTGTTTTCTGCATTTCACAGCACTATAAAATATCTTGTGGATGCAATTTCCTCGTTACAAGCAGCTATAAAGCTCCTGAAAACAAATGCACCAGGGCAATATCCTTTGCAACTGAGCAACAGTGTAAAATTCCAGGGCATCACTTGTATTGGATATTCCATTCCAGCACGAAAAACACCTGCTATTCCAAATCAATCTCTTGGTCAGGAGTCTGATTACACTCACCCAGCTGGGAGAGACCAACATCTCTGGCTGCACCTCACTTTATTTGGAGTGATCCTTTCATCTTCAGTGTCAGTGGGTGAGTCAGTCAATCCTAACCAATACTTTCATTTACTGACCACAAACACAAGCCCTTCTAAGTTCACTCCATGTGGTATCTGTCCAGTTATTCTGAAACAGGACATTTTATCCCTGGCTTCTCACCTGCTCGTGGCTCCTTGCTCCCCTTGATCTCATGGGACCATTTGGCAGGTCAGCATTTGGATTTGCTGCTGGTTTGCTGGTATCTCAGTGAGCAGGAGCCATGATCTCTTCAGAGATTAGGCACTATTCCCCAGACTGCCCTGATCACTTCATTTGAGATAATTACATTTCATCTTCATTTGCCAGAAAGAAAGGAAAACAGTGGGAAGCAAATTAACCACAACATAAAGATGCTGCCTAAACATCAGTGGACCTTAGGGAGCTTTTTCCCAAGACAAGACCAAAGCTGACCAGGATGTTGTGCAGGCAGAAGCACAAAAGCACATCCTCAGTGACATTTCACCTCGGAGAAAACGCAGTTTAAGAGGGAGGATAGGAGAGTTACACTGGGAAAGCATTTCAGGAGTGTGGCTCTGCCTCCTGCTTGCACTGCCTGCTGCTGCATCAGCCTGGTTAAAATCAGGCTGGCAGAGGAGCCTGGAGCTGCTCTGGAGTAGCTCAAGCTCACACTGAATAAGAGAATGAATTCACTGAACAGCCTCAAACCACAGGACGGTATCAGCACCCCAGGGCTGGCCCTGACTGCCCACAGGTCTCTGTAGGAACACGGGGGGCTGATTCCCACCACCACAAGCCAGCCAGGGCTGGGGTCCCATCAGGGGCTGCTTTTCAGGCAGCACCACAGCAGAGCTGAGGTAAGCAGCTTTCAGCTGTGCCTGTGCTCTGCTCAGACCCCCCCAACACCATGTCCAAGAGAAGAGCCCCACTCTCACCAGCTGCATCCAGTGATGCCACACACACAGGGGAGCAGCCAAACCCCACACGGGGCTCAGGGGCAAACAAGAGCGACCACTGAGGCTGAAACGTGACCCCACTGCTGTAAATCCACGTGCCAGGGGCAGCATTTTCAGTTTGCAACAGCTGACCAGCATTAATCCTTCCACAGCTTGCCAGCACATTGGCAGCTCTGCTGGGAGCTAAAAACCCAAGGAATAAACGTAGTGATGCCCACAGGCATCCTACTACAGCCTCGGGATTTGATCCAGTCCAGCTGCTGTGCATTAAACAGATTCCCAAACTCGCCCTCACAGGCTTGAGCTCGGGTCCACATCAGCCTGATCTTGAATTCTGTCATAAGAAAAAAGCATTTCAGAGGATCCTTAATCCCTTCCTACAGACTTCTGGTTCTCTGCCATCAGACTGTTCTGCAACTCACCTGTTCTTGGGGGTAGTCTGCACACCTGGGGGTGAGAACTGGGTTTTAATTCTGCAAGGGAAGGTCCTGCCTTTGCTTTGGGGTTTTACAATAAATAAACACAATGCCTTAAGATGCATCATGTCCTGACAGTCCCCAAAACAAACTGCAGGGTGTTATGGTGAAGCCACAGTCAATATTATGAACCTTATTATCACTGATCAATAGTCACACTGTGGAGAACCAAGACATCTGCTTAACAGCAATGCTCTAATGAATATGGAACACTTTTGGACTCAAGGATGGAATTTTCACATCTCAGTCCTATTGAGAGCACTTTTACAAGCTCTACAAGTTTGACTCAGCCACGTTTGCAGAGAGGTAGGAATAAAAACCACCCCTGAGGTAACAAGTGTAAAACACCAAGGGAGTAAGCTGGAAGTAAAGTATCTGATAATTACATGAAATTCTGCACATTATCTGAACCTTGCGGGTGTATAATGAGCATTGCAATAACCAGTCAATGGAGGTTCCCCCTGTCATGGGAAGAAGAGGAGACTGCTAAGAAAGCCAGAAGAAGTCCATGGACTTCCCCCCAGCACAGATGCTGCCCCAAAACTGGCAGGCAGCTGGTTCTCAGCTTCCCCAGTGCACTGGGCTGTTGAGAAGGAACTTTGATTGGGAGCACCAGGAACTAACCATAAATCCTTTGTAATGATCCAAACTAATCCCTCACTCTTAAACCACACTGGAGATAGAATCGTTCAGTAACTTATTCAAGGCAGAAGATCCTTTACTCAAAACACCAATGGCATGCTAAGCACAACCAATAATGCCCACATTTAAAAAAAAAAAAAATCTATTTATATTTAATGCTTTTAAGTAAAGAATTTTCTTAGAACAAAAACATCAAATGATGTACACATACCTCAGGCTTCTTGAGCTGTCACCTTCAGACCTGTAAAGTAATACACAAATACTTAGGACACAGTTGTTTCCAGCATTTATAATTCAAAAGCCATTCTCTCCCTCTGTACTTCAGTGAGTGTCTCTAGGGCCTGTTGTACTTTTTCTGCTAATAAGACATTTAGAAAAGAAACACGTCTACTTAGGCTGTGAGGAAATCTATTAGAAGCTAAAACCCAGTTAACAGCTGAAGTCAATAATTGCAATATTAAAACATGTGACACCCTCTGAACCCTCAATATAGATTTCCTCAAACATGCTCAGAGATTTCTGTTCCATCCTTACAAGTGGAAAGCAACACTCTGACACTATTCTAGAAGCAGATTATTTTGTACATTTTAATTTTTTTCTTCACCTCTTCTTCACTCTTTAGCTGAAAAGGTCACAGGCAAATAGGTCTGGAATCCAATGCCCAGCCTTATCAGGCACTACTCAGAAAGGGCCAAGGTTGGCAAATAAAGGTAATTTAAAATATTTTAAAACCTCAAGCTTGTCTGAGTTTCATAAGTGTGCAAGAAAGAGGGATAAGATATAATAAGTTACACAAGCTCCTGAGGGGCAGTTTTTCTTAAGGTGAGATGATTTCATCAACCAAACTTGGAACAAAACCTCTCCTCTTTCCCCAGTATTTTTTAAGCAAACAAACTCATTTCAGGATCATTCACACTGAAAAAGATTACATCTCCAAGGAGAAACAGGAACATAATATTCAATTTTCATGACCAAACAAAAATCCAGAAGAAAACATACATCCACTTGCCCAATTCCTTTCCTCCCCCACTCCCAAAGCTGCCTCCTCAAAGGCAAGGGGAGTCCTTTGGGAACGAAAGAACAGATCCAAACACAGTTGTTTAACAGGCACAGCAGTTTTCTCAACACACAAGTCCCGTGAAGCTGAGCTCATCCCTGCACCCCCAGGAGAACGAAAAAATTAATGAATCCAGTGTTTGGGTGACACCTTCCCACACGCAGCTCTCAGCAAATTCCGTCTGGCAGAGCACACACCTTACGCTGGAAAAGGTGTTTGTGTAACTGCTTGTGCTTTCACGTTTCCAAACACAGGGGACAGCTGCTTCCTTAGTGTCTTAATTTCCTGCCTTTCCTCTAGACTGGAATAACAAACTCATCCAACTGGGAAAACGTCTCTGAGTGCTCAGAGCATTCCAGGGTCCCTGGAAGCAGCGCCAGCCATCCCAAACCACTGCTCCAGCAGCACCTTTTTCCTCTTTCAAGTATTTTCAGTGAGGTGAGGGTGATCACCTGATCACCTCCCAAGTCAGCACAGCAAACAGACAAAGGGGGCCCACCACCCCTTCTTTATTTTCAGGATTCCCAGAAAAGCCGGGAAATTTCACAACTGCTAAATTTGCATTTTCAAGGCTAAAAATTTACTCAAGTAAATTCCGAAGAGTTGTTCAGGGCTGATTTTGCTCAGGGAACGAGTAATTGATGAGCAGGGCTGAATGAACACAGCACTGAAAGAACCCACTATGTGTAGTTTGAAATAAAGCATTCGATTTTCTTTAAGCATTCTTTAAAAGGCAGGGCTGGGGATCGATATTTAATGTTTCTGCTCACACGGGAAGCATGTGCTGGGCTCTGGGTTAGTATTTTTTTCCTTTTGACCCAGACAAAAGAAATGATACAGGCACCTCTGAGACAAGGAGAAAGGTGAAAAGACTTCTGGCAGTATCTTGCATTATTTATTTCAAGGCAGACCTCAAAGGAAAAAAAAAAAGCCCACAATATATAGAATGTCTTCTGTGCTGTAGTACTTGGAACAGCACAGATTCCATTTAGATATCTGAGTTGTATCAGTGATGAGAAAAATGTCAGGCAACGTTCTCCAGGAATTCTCCTCTCAGCCCTGAATGGTTTCCAAGATTTCATTTTAAGTAGAACTAAATATTACAATATTATTACACTCCTATTGAAGTACAAGTTTGTCTTCTTCCTGACCCCAGGAATTTCAGTCTCAGTAGGAAATACAGTAAAACACATCCTTTTTGAGATGGTTATAGCCAAGAGAAGCAGCAATTATTTTCCTACCAGTAGTAATTACTGTAATTTCATTGCAAGCAGAGGCCAGGAGGAACAGCTACCATCATAATAAACCTTGAACCAAAAATGAAATGTAAAGAAAAAAAAAAAAAAACCAGTACTTGAGAGGCTGCAAACCAAAGTGACCATTAAAATCCTGAATGAGTTTTGAGTTTAACTAAGTACTGCCATCACCCCTGTCAGTCCATATCCAAACCATGGATATTTCAGAAAACAGCTCCACTCACGCTACCAAAATGATTTATCTTTGTCACCACCATCCTCCTATAAATACCCCATGCAGGAGAACAACAAACCAACTATCCTGGCTTCCAGTTGCTGGCTTGGTTAGCAGTTTTCCACAAACCATCCTTGGTGGGAGATGTCAGCTCCTAAAACTTGGAAGCCATTTACAGGAATAACACAATTTCAAAGCAAACGCTGAGAAAAGCACAAGATGGAAAAGCCCTTCAGATTGGGAACGTGAGAGGTTCCCATTCCCAGGTCTCTGCTCACCGAGGTGACAGCAGGACCTCAAATCCCAGCAGCAGCAGCAGAGCTCCTTCAGTGGCTTTTCCTCATTCCAAAGATTTTTGCAAGTCTCTGGCTCACAGAGGCCAGCAGGAAACATTCAATTCTCCCCCCAAGAGCCATAATAAACGAGCTGAAAGTCTGATGGCATCTGATTTGTTGCTCACACCTAAAGCTGCACTTAGAAGTGGAACAGCACGAGGTAAAGCTGCTTCCAAAGGCAGCTTCAGGACCAGCTTTCCTCTTGCTCATTAGGGTAATCATTTTCCAAATAAAGCACTGCTTAAAACCATCAAGGTGTATGACACAGACTGAGCTACACAGCTACCCCTGCAACAATTCCTAGCTGAGCAGATACTTTATTTGGGCAGTGAGTTATGGCAATGTCCCATAAAATTATACAGCGAGTAGTTTTAAAACTCTGTTTGTCTAGGACTCATGTTCAGGGGTGCAAAATGTGGTACAAAACCAGCCAAAAGCAGAACTGAAACCCTTCTGTAAGGACCCACAAGTGGACAGGGCTTTAAATAGTTCACAGAGCCACCCCTGTGGTAAGAATCCCACTCAGATCTCACCTCCTTAGAGCTGTCACTTCCATCAGAATAAAAAGAACTGGGGAAAAGCCAAGGTTTCTAACAGCATGTCAAACATCCACTGAATAACCAGGCTCCATCTGAAATGCACCTTCTCACAAGCCACAAGAACTGATGCTATTGCAGGAGACTCTAAGGCAGAGTACACAGTAACCACGTATTAGAGAGCATTCTAATTCCATTCTTTACAAAAGGGAAGGACTGAACCGAATCTGTACACAGCAATCCAAGGATCAATGCATTTGATTAAGCCTTGCTCTGAGCACAGAACGTGCCTCAAAAGCAAAACTGCACCCAGCACAGGCTGTTCTTCTGTAGTGTATTAAATCTCTCAGCCTCTGTAATGCAGAGCAACAGATTACCTTCAAGGGAGAGGGCTTCAGGGAGGATTCATTGATGGCTACAGAAATGATCCTCCTTGCAGGAGGAGCAGTGCGAGGTTCCTGCAGGTGAATGTTCCCAGCAGCAATTCAAAACAAGGCAGGTGTTGCCAGGAAACCTCCAACCCCATCTCAAGGCTGTTAGAGCTTTCCAGGATTTCTGTTTGAGCCTGCTGGGTGTGAAGGATGTTCCGTGCCCCTGTGGATCCCAGCAGATGTGCAAAGCTCTGCCAAGGAAAGCAACGCTCCCGTCCCAGGAGTCTGGGAGGAGCAGCCTCATGAACAGCATCGAGTCGAGTCGGAACAGAACCTCCGCAGCTCAGACACACTCCCTGTCCTGCCCTCACCCCCGTGGTGCTCAGAGGGTCTGCATCAGCACCAGAGCACTGCCAGCAATGTAAAAACATGGTTTGGGTTGGGAGGGACCTTACACAGCCCATCTCATTTCACCCCTGCCATGGGCAGAGACACCTCCCACCTGACCAGGCTGCTCCCAGCCGCGTCCCACCCAGCCTACATCCTACAGACACAGGCAGTGGAGATTCTCCTTTCCAAAAACTGGTGTGGCCAGCAAGGCTCTGCCTGTTAGACAGCGTCAAAAGATTCTACTGGGCTGAAGACTTGAGAGAAGTGCTAAAAAACCTAATAAGACCTGTCCAGTCAGTAGCATTTTAACAAGGTGAGTTTCAGTATGAGAAAAATGATGAATTTCACCACTAATTAAGCCCCTTCAGCAAGATTCTGTCATTATGCACAACAAGGTGAACACCTTTCCATCAACACAATTAAACAAACTCACTGCAGCCTCCCACAAAATCCCAACAGAGTTATAATGGTACCAGCCTCACACCAAGGTCCCAGGACCCTTGGTCACTTAAAGATACAGGAAAATAATATCTCAGATCATATTCCATGTTTTTAGACACAGATTTGATGTCATGATGAATGTATCGAAAGCCTTCTGGTTCATTTGTCTCAATGTTCCACACACTTCAGCTCACTGGGCACCAGTCCACTGCTCCCACCCTCAAAAAAAGCCATAAATACATTCTGAGTGCAGAGAGCAGCAAGAGTTTAGATGTGATTTCCCACCACCAAGCTGAAAAAGAAGTTTCAAGTCAAGTCCCAGCCAGTGTGAGATTTAAAAGTCATATCAGCAAAATACATACAAGCTAAATTTGGGCTGCTACTTGGACCATGATCTTGTGGCAGCTCAAGCACGAAAGGACACCACCTCCCACATGGAATGGCATCATGCAGACAAGTTAATGTGAGCTAAACCTGTGAATCACCCGCTGCAAAAACCAAGGTCAGTTATATAAGAAGCCTTTTCAGGCACCGTTTTGAAACAAAAGGCAGACAGCATGTGCCCAGTTCCTGCTGTGTGCTGGGGATAATCACCAGGTACTGCTGGAAGTGCTGCTCTGGGAGACACCCAGTGCTTCCCCCCCAAAAACAGACAATTCCCAGGTACGGCCGCTCTCCCACACAGGGCAAGGAGCTCTGCCGGGCTCTGGAGGAGGGTGTGGAGTGAGCTCTGTGCTAAAGCACAACACAAGACTGACTGCTTAAAAAGGACCTGTTTGCTAAATGGAGTGGATTTTAGCCCTACAACCAGCAATTAACCACGTTCACTGAGACAGCACAGTACTTCACCCAGAACATCATTAATCACACTCTTTTTGTCCTTATTTTCTCCAACTCCCATTAAGGAAACTGACCTTTCAGCCATCCTAAGGGACAGTTAATATTGCAGATGCCCTTTTTTAAATACAGATTTACTCTGTGCCGTGTGCATGCACTCCCCTTTGTGCAGAGCACCTCCAGCCTCAGGAGCATCCTCCCATCCCAGCTCTGGAAAGGCACTGCTCACGTGGCATTGACTCCCAACAGTTCTTTAGTCCTTACAAAGCTGTTACACGCAGACCATGGTGAGAAAATAGCCTTTTTTTTAAAAGTTTTTTTAGTCTTTAAAGTGAATTCTAACTGTGAGCCTGGACAGGAACAGTGAAAAGAGCCCCTTCTGCAGATTCCATCTTTGTCCTGTTAAGCCCAAGCAGACACGTCTCAGCCCACGAGAGGCAGCAGACACTTATCTCCCACAGAAAACTCACTACATTCTCTACTCCAGCCCGGCCACCTGGACACAATCCTGAGCACTGAGCTCTAGGGAGCCCTGCCTGAGCAGGGAGGTTGGACTGGATGACCTCCAGTGGTCTTTTCCAACTCGAACCATCCTGTGATCCTATGATAAATACCGTGGAAATGCAGCTCCTGGCATATGGTCTCCATAACAAGCTCGTTATATCCATTCCTGGACTGCTTACAGCCACTACTGTCCAAGAAACGTCCCTTCCAAACTCTCAGTGATCTCTGAGGAGGGATTTGCAGAAGCCCAGCCTGATGTCACTGCCCAGCCACCGCTCTGTGCCATATGCTCCGGGCTGGCTCGCGCTCGGGTGGAACACAGCCCTCCCCACGCTCACCTTCCTCAGCCAGGATGGGGATTTTAGTAACCTGGGCTCTCTTGATGCCTGGAAATAGTTTGGAGAACGGACAGGCTCCAGAGCAGGCAGCCGGTGCTTCCCATCAAGGTTATCGGGACCATCTGTGCGCTCGGCAGGAGCGGGAGCAGCCTCCCCCAGCAGGGAACACGGACACGCCGGCAGGCGCTGCATCCCTGGGCAGCCTGGAACTGCCTCCCAGGCCAGAACAGGCAACACAAACAGCTAAACACGTGCAAAACTCAGCATTCAAGTGGTGCTGCTTGTGCCTAACCGGAGGCCTGCTGCTGTCGCTGTGCACAGCGATCCCTGTGAGCCGGGCAGGGAGGGGATGTGCCATTGCACTGACACCCCTGTGGCAGCCCAGAGCTGTGCTCCAAACACAGACGAGCTGAGACCTCTTTTGCTTCTGTCCAGAGTGTTTGGTGTCACCTGTGGAAGGTGGGGCAGGAACCCGCCACCGCTCTGCCCCGCGCCCCCCGAGGGGCCTGCACAGGTCCCAGCAGCGTCACCGATCCTGGCCGGTCCTGCCCGGCTCGGTTCTGAGCACAAACCCTTCAGGTGCACTGCAGGAGCACAGAAAACGCTCCACGGGATGGAAACACAGCCAAGCAGAACTCCCAGGAGGAAGCTTTGCTCCCCACAATTCTCCGTTCCCCTTCCCGCAGCAGGTGGGAAGTTCGGGGCGTGGAGGGTCTGGAGAAGTGAAAGCCTCCAGGATAACACATCCCGGCACCAACAGGGTGTGTGCAGCCTCCCTGCCCCACACCAACAGCTGTCTCACGAGATGCAGCCATTAGAGTGCACAGAGCAGCCAGCTGATGATCTCGGTGAGGGCACTGCCAAAGAGCCATACGGAACGGAAGCAAATATTTCGCTTTGACAAGCGAGGGGTGATCTTAGAGTCAGCAGCAGAATGAGGAGTTGAATCTCAGGTGGTAACTGAGTAAAATATCCTGGGTTAATGAGCTCTCAAAACCATTCTACCTCTTTTCCTTACACTCCCTTTCAATTGTTTATAATTTGCAGTAGCTTTTGAGAAAACGAATTACAGAACCCTGAAAGACTGCCTCCATTCTGTTTGAAAAACACCTCATTCTTATTACATTTATCATTTCACAAATCAGTCAATTCCATACTTTCCCCTGCAGCTGAAACTTTCCCATCCAGTTGTTTCTGCACCTTTGACCTGCAGCTTTGCCTGTCCCTACCCCAGCTCAGGGATGAGCAACTCCACAACCAAAATTCCTTTAAATGTGTCTTTCCAGCAGTTCATTAACTGAGCTGTGGAGTGGGTTTTTAGCAGCTGAGGAAGAGAATTGCAACTTAACCCCAGAAGTACTGAAGAGCTGCACAGCAAATTTTTAATATCTAAGTGCACATCAGAAATCTCTCTCCGAGTCCAACATCCTTGTGACCACCTTTTTTTCTGCAGAAGGACAAGGTAGTGTTAGGCAGCATTAGCATATGGTGATCACCTGTATTGAATGTGGAATATTGATTACAGAAGGCATTATTTTAGCTTAAATTGATGATCAGAAGCGGAAAGCCACTGGACAGGATTATTTCAGATTTTTTTTTCTTGCCAGGTAAGGCCTTACAAAGAAAGAAAAATCTCTCTAAAACTGGGGTTTAAACAAGAAGCTCATCCTTTTATCTTACATCCAGTGAAGCTGCAAGTGTGGCTTTTCTACAGTCATGGCTCCAATTATGGTCCCTTTCAGAGACCCTTCCTGCCTCCAACAGCAGCTAAAATCGTTCTCAGACTGTGAAGATACAGCAGAACACTTTATCATCAATTCAGCCTCTCAGCATGCAATCATCAGCACAAACATTTAGAAGATTATCAAGCTTCATCTTTCATTTGTACCGAGTATTTCTATGTTCCTTAATGAAACCCTCTGCCCTCAGAGGCTCGTTGTCCAGATGTACTTTAGACACACGTGGGATCAGAGAGTTAAAGGCCAAGAACCCTCCACAAGAATGAGACATTTTCTGCACATGAAATTTATGTCCTTAATCCTCAGGCTTTGGAGACCATTACAGCTCTCCCCTCATCTTTCACATGAGACAAGATCTGTGTTTATTCCATTAGGAGAAAGAACAAACTGTAACACTGATGGGGACAGCCAGCACCAACCTTTCACCCCGGGATTTCATCCACTGACCCAACAATAACTACAAAACCCAGCACTGGAAACCTCCCTAGGCAATTTAAACTGAGGTACTTTATGGATTAAATTTTCTGGGTAAACTATGCCCAATCCTATTTCCAGAGGCATCTGCTCGTTAAATTCCACACACAGATTACAAAATGTCTGAGTGATTTGCCAGGAAAATGGCAAAGTTATTTTTTAGAAAAAATTGATGGTGCTTCTAGAGAACAAACAAAGTTGAACACAAAGATGTAAGAAAAGTATTAAAGCCTCAACAAACTCCACCTCTGGATTAACCTCACTGCCTGCACTGGCAGTGTTTGGGATGGTGCCAAACGTGAAGAGAACCCAAAACACCTGGAGCCATAAAACCTGCCCTCAGCAGACTTGCTGTGACCTGCACTGGGAAGAGCCCTGTCACCACTCAGGACAGGAGCTGCTGGACTCCACAGACCATTTTTGGTACATCACAGAATCCCAGAATGGTTTAGGTGGGATGGGATCTTAAAGCCCATCCAGTGCCACCCCTGCCATGGCAGGGACACCTCCCACTGTCCCAGGCTGCTCCCAGCCCCAATGTCCAGCCTGGCCTTGGGCACTGCCAGGGATCCAGGGGCAGCCCCAGCTGCTCTGGGCACCCTGTGCCAGGGCCTGCCCACCCTCCCAGGGAGGAATTTCTTCCTGAAAGATGTTTAAGTCCAATCACTCTTTGATGACTCTGTTAATCTGCCCCTGAAGCCAACCTGATTTCAGTGGCCACATGGGAATTCCAAATGCCACACGAGTTCTGCTGCCATTGATGTAACCCTTTCCTCCAATTAAGTCTAAACTAGAAAACCTGAGAGGATTAAGAGAAAACCAAGTGTGTATTCTACTACTGTAACTCAGCAGACAGAGGCATAAAGAATGGGATTTAAGTCTTCAACTTGTTTTATTTCAACTCCCAGTTAAATCTGTAGAAACACTGTAATTTGTAACTATTAAGTCTGCATGCAGAAGCTACAAAAACACCCAGCTCCACGAGACAATCCCATAGACAGGATTCTTGGCTTCTCTCTGGATGCCTGGAGGCCTCAGTTTCAATTATAATGGTTGTACTTACAGCTAATGGTTTTCTTGCTATTAGTCAGCTTCCATCTGTCCCACAACCTGCAGTGGTTACTGGCACAGCCACCCCCATATAAAATGTCCTTCCTTCCAGAATCTGGAGGTTACAGGTTTTTGAAATTATGTTGGCACTGAATGGAGCAACACAGCCCAGTTCTTCACTTCTGAAAAATGCCTTAGAGGGGTTTTGGTGGGGTTTTTTTTGTTTGCTTTGTTTGATTTTTGGGATTTGTTTCAGTGAGGATTTTTCATTGTATTTTTAGGGGGCTGAGTGGGGAGAGGCAGTATTTAACATGGTTTGTGGGGTGGCTTTTTTCCTTTCTTAAAATCAGTCCCCAAACAGGAGCTTCAGTAGTATCACAACTTTCAGGGAGAGTTTTAACCACTAATCTACACAGCTTTTAGAAGCTTTACTTCAAACACCTTCTTTATCCCCCACAAGTGTTACTCAAACACTCCCTGAGAGATCCCTGCACTATCAGCTCTACCTGGTTTTCCCTCAATTCACAGTTTGGTATTTTCAATTGCCTCTTGACATTGCCACATCTCGTTTTTGTCCTTTAGGTCAAAGCACTCTCCAGCACCTCACACTGACCTGGACAAAACCAGTGAGTCTTTAGAAGTTTTGTTGTTGAATGAAGGTTTTTTGGTTGTTTTGGTTTTGTTTTTTTTTTTAATCGTCAGAGCATTACAAAAATAAATTTTGTGTCACTGTTCACAGTAATACATTTCAGTGCTGGTTTTTGGTAGCATAACCACCTCAAATTGAAAGCAGATCATGTCTATCTCCCTTTGCCACTAGCAAGAAAACATTCACAGTTCTGTACCTTGGAGGTGAGCTGTTTCTGCACAAAACCACCTCATAACCTTTCACACCCCTCCTACAAAAGAGAAAAGCAAAACACCAGGGACACCAGGATGGCTGCCCCATCCCTGGCAGCGTCCCAGGCCAGGTTGGACGGGGCTTGGAGCAGCCTGGGATAGTGGAGGTGTCCCTGCCATGGCAGGGGCGGCACTGGGTGGGCTTTGAGGTCCCTCCCAACCCAAACCAGTCTGGGATTCTGTGACTTCATTAAGCGTTATCTCATCGAGCTGATTCATTGCACATTGGCCCATCTGCTCCACCACAGCTACAACCACCCAGCCCAGAGGATCCAGGCCATGATTCCCACAGGAGAGTGACTTGCATCCTTGTTTGTTCCCCTGGCACAGCGAGCAGAGGGGCAGGACTGAGCAGGGAACAGGGAATCAGCTGTCAGTGTGTGCAGGAACTTTTCCATGCATCCCTCAGAGAGAGAGGTACAGAAGCCCAGTTCCTACACCAAGTCAGGCTATTCCCACAGTGACCTTCTCAGAATTATTTTCACTGCCAAGACATTTTGTCTCAGCATTTCCCCTTCTTATAAGAAGCATTTGTTCGTTCCAGAGCTCTGCAGCTCCAGGACATCCAAACCCCAGTATCTCTCACAACTGGGGATATCACAGCTGATGTCATTTGTCCTCCTCGTTATCTTCCTTCACCTCCTCCCGCCCTTGAGCTGAAATAACGTGAAGATTCTCACTGCTGCCCTGCCAGAAAGCCCAGGTGACCTCTGGAGCAGTGCTGAACTTTGCTGAGTTCACTGCAGCACAGCCTCCTTGCACGTGCAGCCCCCTTCCCTCTGGTTTATGGACGTGCACCCAAGGACTCAGGACCTCTGCCCTGGATTCCCAGCCCCAAGCATTAACAGCTCCCCTGCTGCCACTTTTTAGTCTCTTTTTGCTCTGTACTCTGCCCCATTAGCACAAAACAGGGCCTGCTGCTCACACTGCAAACTCACACCCATACTTTAGGTAAGAGCACACTGGTATGAAAAAGGTTTCAATGGAAATGAAACAGGGCTGGGAGGGGAAAAGGGCAGGTGTAGAACCAACCTGAGCCCTGTAACAGCACGTTTGAGCCACATTCAGCTGGCTCTGTGCCTTCTGTTCAAAACAACACAATGTGGGTTTATTTGGCTGTTGTCAAAGAAGTCTATAAACAAATGGATTTATTTTTAGCTGTGCTTGAGCTGCCAGCAAAATTTAAACAACACCCAATGAGCGGTACTGGCACAAGCAAATGAAATTATGATAACATTTATCTGGCACTCAATATATTAATTGCTTAAGCAGGCTTTGCCTTCTCAGGGGTCAACACTAAGAGCATGTAAGAAATTTAATCCCTTCAACTCTGTAAACCAACACAAGTTTATATTCAATAGGTGCAGAGCTGGGGGAAGAGCATCCTCTTTTGGATGCTCATCCATCAAGAGCCTGCTTTTATAGTACTCTGACATTACAAAAGCAATAACATTCCACTCATGGAAATAGCCGAGCTCAAAGATCAAACATTGATGATACTCCAGAGGCTTCTTTACATAGATATTGAAATTTAAGATTGCTTTCCTTTTACAATAAATCAACTGTCCCCACCTGAACAGTCACTTTACTTTGTGAAGTGATTTTGATGGATCACTGCTACCTGGAGCAACGAGTTCCCAACCAAATCTCTCCTTGTGGAAGGCAGCTCTTGGGGATAATGACTCCAGAGCCCCAGCCTGGACCCTGCAAAGGTGGCACCCAAAGGTGGATCCCTGCTCAGCAGAGGCCAAGGACAGCAGAGCTGACAGGACAGGCAGATTTGTGCTTACAAATGTCTCTGTGTTTGCAAGCTGCACAAAGTTTGTGCTGCACAAACGCTGCTCAGAGACACCTCTGCAGCTCCACATCGACTCACGTGCAGCACCCTCAGTGCAATTCCTTCCCCAGGCAAGCACCAGCTTCTCAGGGCTTAGCAAACGTTAGGCAGCCACCCATGTAATGGCAGGAAACTCCTGGGCAGGGGCAGAGAGGTGGGCAGGGGCAGGGGACAGGGCATTTCTGTGTGTTGGGAGCCTGTCCTGCTTGTTATAAGGATAGAAATGTTGGGCCACTATCAAGAGGTGCAATTCCTACACAAAGCCAGCAATTTTAACTTAAACCTCACTGGTGCTCTTGCTCACGACAGCAGCAAGGACATGGTGATTCCCATGGCAACACCAGCACAGAATGTACCAGCTCTGCTGAAAACACTTGGTTCTTTCCTGGGGCAACTGAAGATTTTCTGCTGCATCCTCATTGTTACAATTATTTGAGCTGTACTGAGGAGTCAGGAACCTGCCCATTAGTGGTGGATTGGTTTTTTTTTAACCTGAAACACAGCCATATATAAGTTTTTTCAAAAGAATTACAAATATCCCGACACAATTAAACTTAACTGCATAATAAATTCCACAATACAGGAGTCAGAGGATATTTGGGCAGTGTTATTTTTGCACAGAAAAGTGCACACTGGACAGACTGACCCCTCTTTAGGGCCAATTTGCAGCTCATGAACACCGTTTCCTTCTGGTGGGAAAGCTGAAACTATTCCTGTTTCAGCCCTCTGCACCAAAATTCCAGGGCTGCGCCTCCCATGCATTCTGCTCAGTTCACCCCTAGGTTACACTGAGTATTTTTCCTCCTCACATTGGCCATGTGGCACTGTTATCCAGCCTCTGATTGTGGTTTTGATATCCTCAGGGTGAGCTCACAGTGGATGGAACAATGCACCTGAAAATTCAGCCCTGAGCTTGCCTGAAGAAGATGTTAATGCAACATAAATTCAGACCATCCCAACTCCCACTGCTGTCACCAAAACTACTGATTCTTTGAACTCAGAAAAAGACAGCAATGACTAAAAGAACAAAACCTTCTCAATGCCACCCCTCTGAACACTGGTAGAGCATTAATGTTCAGGAGTCCTTCCCTTAAATAAACATCTCTAGGAAAGCTGGACTGCTGCAGGTGCTTTGATATTGCATTTTTATGTGAACCAGACCAATTGTTTGCTTTCTAAGACCCATTTAGCTCAGCCACCACATTCTAGGAAGAAATACCAATTTCTCTGCTTTTTTACAATCCTATGCAAGTTTTCAGAATGCAGAAACCAGCACAGGACAGGCCCTAAAACACTGTCCTACTTATGGTAACAATGTTCAAAGACGCTCCTAGAAGAACTCTAATCAAGCCTAAAATTTAAAATGAGAACACTGAATCTTTGGCAGTGACACCAAAGCTAACACTGAAGGTAAATCCCTACAAAAAGCTTTATTTTAGTGCCTCTGAGTGCACAGCCCCTACCAACCCCAACGAGTTCAATCCCCACAGCTCTGAACTGCAACACAGGAAGTTTTCCAAACTTTTTTCTTCCTGATGTGGAGAGACCACAGTAAATGCAGGTCTTTTTCCAGCAAGATGGGAATCTTTCCACTCACACCAGTGTTCTAGTTTACATCAGCAAGCTCAAAGCCTTTGGACAGCAAGCAGGTTTCCTGTCAGTACCTAATATTTCACTGTACACAGAAAGCCAGGAAAGAGCTGAGCGGTGTTTATGTCCTAAACCACAAGAACACAGAGTCTGAACGTGATGAATTTTATTTACAAGTGTAATTAAGGTCTGACAAAGTTTAATTAGATGGCAGATACTAATTTTGGCATAATTTTTTTTCCATGCCAGGCATAGCTGGTAATTATCTTGAATAGCTCAGCCAGTTTGGTTTTCCCTGTCCCCTGGCCCTCTCCTTTCCCAGAGCACTGCAGATTTAAGTCATGTCTAGGACAGAGAGCAAATTCACTCCTTTTCACTCATTTCAACAGGACAGAGGGGTCAGGAGCAACAATGTCACCATTAAAACACCCAACAATCAACTCACACAGTGAAACCCACACATTTTTAAAGTGGTGACAGACACTACCCTTTTGCATCAATTACAAGGAATTGTTTACTGTCTGGGATACTGTACATGGAAATTTCCATGTGGAAGCACTGACCCTGCTCATCTTCCTCCTTGGCAATCAGTGGAAGGTTAAAAGGCAGTTACTGGATGTAATTAGTCCCTGTTTCAGGTTCTAAGAGAATAAAGATTGGCTGTAAATTGAATAAACCGACACCATTCCAGATACATTCTATTTCTCAGACCATACCCAGTGTTAGATAATTCAGACTAAGACAAAGAGGAGACTTCACTGAAAAGTTTATGAAGTAATATGGAATAAAAATGTTCACAGAGTGGGAAGGTTTGTCTCCACTTTTTCGCTCACAGCCAAACATTCTAGCACAGGTTTGTTTTATTATTTCACTGAGTGTAACTCTAAGGTGGGAAAATTACACCAACATCACTATTAACTGCTGCAGGAAATCACAGAAATGCTGAAGCACTGCAGTATTTTTATCCTGTTCCTCAAATGATGACAGCAACTTGAAAAGCCAAGAAAAACAACAGAAAGCTTCACCTGAACGAACATCAGGGTAAGGTCTCATTGCAGAAAAGTCTGCCCCGTTCTCCAGGTCAGGTACCCACACTTCAGGCTCTGGGAGAAGAGACCAGCAAGTATTTACTAAAACTGGGATTTTTAAATGGACTGATGGAGCCTTGAGAAAGTGGTTACTGAGCCTGGGTTATGTTTAGTGACTCCAGATTGGTACAGAGATTAGAGCATTTCAGTAGAAACTCAGGAAAAAATACTGTTGAATTTTCAAATATGCCCCAGTGACTTCAATATAGATATTCCATCCCTTGATACGCCCTTTACAAAGTTTTAGCACTTCAAAAGCAATTCCAAGTCATTCCAACTCCAACTCAGTTACAAGAATCTCCACCATGACTTTCCTCACCTGCTTCCAACACTTGTTCCAAGTATTTACAGCAAATGGAAAGGCTGTGGTAGGTTCCTGTAAACAACTGAAAAAGCAGGATGCACAATTTTTGTCACTTCCACAGAATGGGAAGGGAACAGTTTGAGAGCTTGTTTTCTGTGCTCTTTAGGAAAGATGCCTTGTCACACACACCTACGGTATTATTAAGCTGGATGATTTCATTCTTGACATTTAAACTTAAAAATTAAGCTTGTAAAAGACTTGAAATGCTTTTGTTTGTGCCTCGTAAGGTAATTCAGAGCTGCAGGTGATGGCTGAGGATGTGTGAGGAGATGAGTGCACGGCACTGATTTCACATCCTCTGAGTAACATCATTCATGGGCAAATAACTCCATGAAATTCCCACAGACCATTAGAGACAAGGCATAATTTCCTTAGCAAGGTTAGAACACGTCATTACATTGATGTTTGTTGATCATTTCTGCTTCCATTTCGATGTGCAGCAATGAATCCCCACACACAGCAGCGCTCAATTCTAACATATAATAGTGCTTAATTGCCTTTCCCCAAAGAGAAAGCAGCAAAGGGACTGCATTCATCACTCTTTGCCAGGTAGTCAATAATACTATAGAACTCATCCTAAAGAAAGAGACAAGATATTCTATTAAGTGTTGATCTTGAATTTACAGTGTTTAAAAGTTCATTTTTTGCATCTATGCAAACAATAATCTGAACAAAGGAGTACCTAGCCAGTGATTTTCATCCCTCTCAACTCTTCCTTGTATTTATCTTCTATCTGCTGTTCAGCTGCCACATTAAAACCACTACAGAGGGCTCAGAGGAAAAGAAAAATCACAAAAAGAACATTGTAGAGGCAGCAGGGCCTGCAGGTTTCCCTGTGGCTACAAATCCAAAGCCCTGCCAGGACTTCAGGGGGGCGTGGAAGGGGTTAAGTCACACTTCTGCCTTTCTGATCTCCAAATTCTAAATAAAAAGTCACGAATTCTGTTATTCTGAAAACAACTGACTGAGCTTGAATGCATTTTCTCTGTGGAATTCATGCAAGGTGGATGTTGTCAGGACAGAGCCAGGACAAGCTGGATACCAACTGGGGATCCCATCAGATTGCACAGACAACACAGGAAGATTCAGGGACACTTTTTCAGCTGAGACACTTCCAGAAGGTACCAAAACCAGGATGTTTTGTTCCAGATGTTTCCAGAGCCAGCTCAGTCAGTTGTGCTTTTCTGCAGCCACATCTGCAGAAGTGAAGAGCTTGAAGAAGAAACTGCAGAACTTGGCTACTGAAGCATATTGAGATATTGGGGATAACCCAAATGATGGCATTAGGTAAAAGCATCAGTAAAGACACTTCCACAGAAATCTGCCACTTAATAAGGGAAAAACTTTCAATGTCTAATGCACAGGAGTTACATAAGTTACACTGCACTTACTTCTCCGTTCCTCAATGCAAAGAGTTTTCTCTCAGGTAGTAATCATAATCTCAGCCATCATAACCTACAGAGCAGCTGAGTTCTGTGTATAAGGCCAAAGGACAGCAAAAATCTGCATTATTCTACAAACTGCAGAAATGACAGCCTCAGTGTGGCAAATATCACCTTTTAAACTCACTTCTGCTCCTTTCTCCCCACATTCCCTTTTTCCACTCACAGGCATTGTTGATCCACAATTTTCTGTGCAGTCTGGAAACACATCTGGAACCCAGGCAGCTGCATCTCGTTCTGTCAGAGCTGGTTTGTGGCTCATCTCTGGCTGTCACCAGACCATCGTGACCATTCCACCCTACGGAGTTCTGCTCCCACACCTGTTCACGTGGCTGCAGACCAGGGCTGCAAACCAGACAGGAACGACCCAAACTGGGAATCTGACACGAAAGGCTTGAGAAATGCTGCAAAAAATTCCTGCTCACCATATGCCCCACAGCAAAACATGGCAAGTGTCACAGCCAGAAACTCTCGTGGTTTCTATCCTGTGAAGAACTGTGGTGTGAAAACACTGAACACAAAGAAATCCCACGTGCTGCACATCATCAGGGTGTTTGTGTGCTTCAGAGGTGCTCTGGGAGACACCTCATCCTGCTCATCCCTGCCCAAAGTGGGGCTTTAGACTGGGCTGGCAGTGGGGTTTGATGGGAACAGCTACTGATTCAAAGCTCAGGAAAATTATATGGCAGTAAAATCATTTTAGATTTTAATCAAGTATTCTCCAGGGCAAACCATCCAGCTGAAATAGGAGTGAGGGGAGTTCTGTGTCACAAGACTATTGCTTGTGCCAGCACAAGGCTGATGAAAGCCTGCTCCTTCAGGAGGAAAGGAAGCCTATTCTTTTGGGCACTTGGAGCTAAAACCACCACTTGAAAAAGAGCCCAGCACATATTTAAATGTATGACCAGGAGCTTCCTCGAGGAAGCTCTTTTCAGAGAGGACAGCTGAGATCACCAGCTTGTGTGGGATGGTTTCAGTGAAGGACCCAACACTGCAATATTCTTTGTTGTAACTACCCCGAGAGAAGCCACAGCTCACGTTGGACTGTCACTCCCACACGAGCACCAAAACCGAGCCCTCAAACTCACATTTTCAAATTCAGGAAAGGTCAGAGCCTAGGTTTGTTCCCAGTCCACCCCTAGCTGCAATCTGCACAGAGAGGATCTAGGAGAACCTTTGTGAAATGCCACCAAATCACCCTGGGCTGGCTCCCACTGGGGGGACAGCACCCAGCCCTTGTGCAGCGCTGCTGGGGACACTCCTGGTGCTGCTGGGCTGCTCCTCACTCCATGGGAGCAGAAACGTTCTCTGTCTCACAGCTCATCCCCCAGACAAGTGCCAAAGGCATCAAACCAGCACACACAGGCTGGTAAGCAGCAGAAGCAGTAAAATAAATGAGAAGGTAAATCCCCATTTATTCTACCAGCTCTAATTATTTAAATACACTTATTTTAAAATAATTTTAAATGGAAAGGAAGTGGAACTAAAGGATAAAAGTGATCTTGATATGAAGTGAATATACAGAAACACCATTTATCACCCACCACACTACACTTACAATAAGGCAAATACTAATATCCCATTTTCCAGAAGTTCATGACATTTTTTTTCACACAGTACTTAAATTTTTAGGAGTCTGGTGATGCATAGATCATTCTTTATAACCTGGAGTTGTACGATGCAGGTAAGAGTCAAAATACTCTACATTCGGAAGGCAGTTGCTTTAAGAAAATTGACTTGTACAAAGTTAGGTGTGTAAAGGAGATTACCTAATCTAGAACAAGTCTTCATGTAGCAAATCTTCAGGCAACCTGAACTGCAAGATAAATTTTCCTTCAGTGCAAAATTTTTCTCACTGAAGAATTCCCTGCACAAAAAGTAGATTAAAAAGTAGGGAAAAAGGTATTTACAACACAATATTTTTAATATCTATCCAAACCTATATCCTCTAACAACCATGCTGGGATATATAAACTTATATGTTGTCTGTGACAAGAGAGCTTTTGTATCCTTTGCTCCAACAGTTCCATACATCACTTGTACATTTATACAGCAAATATTCCCAGCAAAGGGATGTTCTACAGCCTCTGACATTTGGACAGAGCCTAAGCTGGAATGGAACAATTATTGTTGTGGCCATTCGGGTGCAAAAGGCAGAGTTTATTGTGGTTTTCAGGAGCATTCATATCAAAGCCAATCTTTTATTATCTACCCATCTCAAATAATTCTAATATCAGAAAAACTGAGCCATGTCCTTCACAAACTGTTGGTGGAACAGAGAGTACCTGAAATCCACCTAACACCCCCTGCCTGGGCAGTGTAACTAATTTCATTCCCATCAGTGGAACTAATGGAAGAGATGCAACAGAAGCAGATCAGATTAAGAAATAAAAGCACTTTGACCAGGCTGCATGCCTGTGAAAACACAAGGAAAATTAGGACTTGGGTTACGAATATTTGATGACTCTTTTAGACAACGTAGTTCAGGACTGGAGCAAAAGGTAGGTTTTATATAAATATGTACATAGATATATAAACCAGGCCATTCCTCAGAACAAAAACACCAAAATAAAACTCAGAGCAGAGGAACCTTGAACAGAATCGGCAAACAAGAGATCTTGAGCAGAAAAACAGAAGAACCCTTCTCCCAGCACAGAGAACCCCCAGGCCCCTGCCTTTGGAGCTGCTGCCCAAGGCACTGAGGAGCAGCTCGTCCCGTGCCCTGCAGCTGACACAAACAGCAAACACCGGGATTCCTGCTGCGGGCTTTGGGTTTCCCCATCAGGGAATTTCGGGAATTAACGGAGCCCACTGACACACCAGGCTGGTCTGAAGGATGCACGTGAGCAGCTCCCTGCAGCAGCCAGTCCTGGCTCTCACCAGGAGCAGGATTAGACATTCCCCTGCTGAAAGAGAAATTCGGGACCTGGAGAAGTTTCCCCACCAAGCAGCTTTATCCCTTTAAGCTCCTGCCATTACAGCTCCCCCAAAAGCACACCAGCCCCTGGGCTCTGCTCTCAGACTCCTGGTCCAAGCTGCCAGAACACCTTGGCTTTGGCAGGTGCAGGATCCACGGCTGACAGATGCTACCACAGGATGCTTGCACCCCGTGATAAGCCTCTGCTTATCAATTATGCAAAGCTGGCCAAACACACGGCGAGTGCAGGTGCTGAGCCAAGGCACCACTTCCATCCCCAGCCCCGAGTGCTCCCCTGCAGCAGGAGGAGCTTTGGAAGCCGTGGGGACGAGCTCAGGTGCTCAGCTCCTGTCTCGTTGGTTTGAGCCAAGGAAACGCGTTCAGGTGCCTTCCCTCACTGCAGCATCTGTGCCACGGCAGGGAGCTGATGGGCAAAGGCACCACCACAGCCAGTGCCAGAGCTGCTGCAGGACTGCTGAGGGCAGGATCCAGCACTTCCAGCTGGTCTCTAACAGCAGGTACCAGGTGGCACATCCTCTGTGCTGGTGGCTGAGCTCATAATGCCAGCTCAGGTGAGCAACAACTGCTGCCATCAGCCCAGAGCACAGGAAAGTAAGAAGCCAGAAGTAAGAAATACCTCTGGATATCTAACAGTGATGCCAGGTGCCACTGCTCCAGACCACATTCCTTCTGGAGCCAGGAAAGGCCAGTGCTGCTGCTAAATACAGGGAGGTAAAATGCAATAAATACCAACAGAAGCACAGATGGGTTTGTGTTGGGTATTTGTATCAATACCTGCCACACTTCAGATGTCAGAGAAGGTGCTCACCAAAGGCCTGGACGGCCCCACTCACACATATCCAGCTTCACTACTGTGGTAGGAGAGAGGTGAAGCTGAACTGAAGTTTGCCACAAATTGCTTCCCCTACAAAAAAAGAAAGGGTTCTGACCCTCAGAAACTGCCTCCCCCACACAGCTTACTGGGACCTCTGCTTAGCTCTGTGGGATGGAAAGGGGTACACAACAGTTCATCAGTAATTTATGTGACAGCACTGCCAGAACGTCATCCCTTCATGGAATCAAAGGACAGTTTGGGTTGGAAGGGATCTTAAAAATCCTCTAGTTCTAACCCCCTTGCCATGGGCATGTCAAACACACAAGTATTTCTCTACTCCTAATAAACATTCACTTCAGTGAAAGAATTAAGGCGTGACTTTACAAACTTGAAGAAAATAAAAAACCAAAACTCGCTGCCCGCAGTAATTCTGTACCTTAATCATCAGTTTGATACTCAGGGCAGCAGAGCACAGTGTTATCCCCCCCTTCCAGTCTTGTCAAAGAGTGATTTCCCCTCTGGGGCTCCACGTGGAGCTGACCCAGGGCTGGTCTAGCCAGGGCTCCTCCCAGCTCTGTGTCCTGCATGGCTGAGGGCAGAGAGAGATGCTCAACTACTGAATTAGATCCTACCCATTCTCCTCTCATCAGCCATGGAAATTTACCTCCCAGCCAAGAGTCAAGTGATTCCAACACAGAGAAAACTGATGAGGACAATTTATTGCAGCAGGATTTATCACAGGTCTTGATGTTCCCCAAGATGAGTCACGAACTGAAACAAAGGAGCCAAATTTCCCATTTGCCTTGTGCAAGTTCTACATCAGGAAAACTGCCTTATGTGAGGGCATTTATGAGTGGTTTCATAGAAAATGCCATTGAGCTGGTGTTTCTTAGAACTAGTTTTTGTGATGGGCTAATAGCTTCAGGTGAATCCATTTGTATTTGGAAATGGCTCTTGGCCATTTACAACACACTCAGAGCTGGTGTCTGGGCTAAAGGCAAGAGGCACTGCAGCTGAAAAACCTCTGCCAGCACCAGAAAAACTCCTCCACCTCAAATTAATACTCAGACCAGTCAATAATGATATTGCTGGAGATCTTCAGTCAGTTATATGACCAAAAATTCATCAAGTGTAACTCAAAGGGCTTCCCACCCCCCTACAGCAAGGGGGGGTCCCTGTCCCTCTTGCAGCTGGGTTTCCTGGGAAAAGGAGGGGCAGGGATTTGTCCAGAGCCAGCAGACAGGGTGTAGGGCAGCAGCAGGAAAATAACCCTGGTTATCACCCCCCTTTAGCCAAGGTGCCAGCTGAAGCAACAGTGACACATCAAGTGTCTCTCCCTGTTCATTTTGTCCCATAACTCTCCATCATTTGATGCAATTAGGAAATCAAAGAGAGCACCTTCAGGCTGATTTCCCACTGAAACACTGGGCACAGAGTCATTCTTTCCAAGGCAGCAGCACCTTTGCATGTGATTTTTCACCTGTAATCTGTGTCTCCTGTCTGCATAACTCACTCAGCTTCCAGGGGTTCAGACCCAAAACAATTCAAGGTTGGTGGCTATTTCGGGTGAGTATTTAGGAGAGTTTTACCACAAGGATGAGTGATGTTCTCTCAGTGTCTGCAGCAGACTAATTTTCTGTTCTGGTTTATCTCAACACCATAACTAAACCCAGCAATACAGAAGCACAGAAGTTATTTATCACACATGGAACACTTCAAATAAAACACCTGTTCACATTTACGCTCAAAGTTGAAACAATTTTTTTATCTGAAATAGCAAAAGGAATTTTTTTTTTTTTTTTTGAGACAGAGAAGAACAAATTTTGTTTTGTTTTTTTCATGTTTGGGGTTTTTTTTTGCTGCAGTAGAGAAATGTAAAACAAGTTTTCTCAGCAGAGTACAGCTGCAAAAACCCAAAGATGCTGCCCCTCCTGCTCACCTGACAGAGGCTCTGTACAGGAGCTCAAGGACAAGAAAACATTTCATCACCTTTGCCAAGGTATTGCTCAGCTCTGCATCCCCAGGGTTTGGCTGCCTTTTTGCCTCCCCCAAATTCTCCTAAACATTCACTTCCCAGGGCACTCGTGGAGTCTCCATCCTGGGAGTGTTCAAGAACCGTGGGTGTGGCACCTGGGACATGGTTCAGTGGTGAGCAGGGGGTGCTGCTGGGTTCATGGTCGGATTGATGACCCTAAAGGCTTTTTCCAAGCTGAATTCCTGTGACTGGAGGGCAGGACAGTCTGTGCACCTGCAGTGCCAGGAGAGGCTGGAAGTGCAGGGTGTGAACACAAACACCACGGGGTAGTCTGACAAAGACATTTTCCAATGAATATGTAAATTATCCCAGGTTTCTAAAAATACCTGGATAGTTCTAAGCACAAGCTGAATGCATGAAATTAAAGTCTGATTTATCAACAGTATTCCCACAGTCAGCACATCTACTCCATTAAAAATCCAGCTCGTACATCAGCGTCAATAATATCAATGTCCTCCATAACTCAAACAGTTCATTAATTACCCTCACAGAAAATTATCATTACACAGAAGGCACAGGCTTATGGTAACCATTGACCCCATCAGGGCTCCTCATTTTGTCTTCACAATCCAGATGACAAGAGCAGCACTTGCCCTCTGATCAGGTATTAATCACTGATCTGTTATGAAAATGAGCTTTCTATTGAACACTGATGGGCAGCAAAACAGCCTTGCATGGCTTAGTACAAATCACTGCTGTGAAGGAATGTCCTGATTTATACCCCAGCTGGACTGGGTCACCACTAAACACTGCTGCTGCAGGATGTTTGCTACAAAACACCAGAAATTGTACCTCGACTCTGTACAGGAAGAGGAAAGACACCCAAATTCTGGTCCTCTTGTTAGGCAGGCTTTTAGTACATTCCCAGGGCAGAAAGCAAAGACTGAGCCTTCCTTCAAGGGATGCACTGGCTTCAAATTCATGGGGCCTCACTCAAGGACCAGGCAGGTACCTGGGGCATTTGGAATAACCTGCTGGCTGCCCAAGGAGGAGTAACTAAGTAAATAAATAAATATTGTAATGTTTAGCATTTGAGTTTCTTCTCAATTAACCACAGGTCTGACTCCAGAGCCCCACAGCCCAGAAGGAGAAGGATCCTGAGGTGAAGGAGCCACCTCACCCCACCCCACCCGGATCTTCCCAGGGCGGCTTTGGGCAGCTTTCCCTGTCTGCTGGCACTGGGAATTCACCCCAGGCAAGGAAGCAGCTGGGAATCTGAACTGTCTCCTCCTCAGCCAGGCCAGAGCTGGCACCCCACAGGAGCTAAAGAGGTCTGCTGAAGAGATTCTGCTCCTACGTCCCACCAGAGGCCACATGGCTCGTTATTACTGGACCGGGCTGCAGAGGACTCATGGAATCATTTAGGTGGGAAAAAGCCTTTCAGATCGAGTTCAGACGTTAACCCAACACTGCCAGAAATCCATCAGCTCTGATCCAGCATCCCCCAGAAACAGGAGAAACAATCCCACCAGCACAAGCAAAAACACGGCAGTTTTCCTCTGAAAAATCAAACGGGATCAGCTTTTCCCTGAACAGATTCCCAGTCCCTGAAGCTGAGCACTTGTGGTGAGTCCTGCAGAGATACAGAGCTGCTCAGATCCCCCGGGGTCCCTTCCAGCTCAGAGTATCCTGAGATGGTTTGGAACATCAGCCCTTGGGGAGCAGCACCAGAAGGAAAAACAGGAGCAGGTGCCCAGCCCAGAGAGACACCTGGAGCTGCAGGAGCTCTCCAGCAGCAGAGAACGAGCTGGCAAAGGTAATGAGGAGCAAAATCCATCACCACAACAGCAGAAAACCTGGGGGCCCTCCCTGTGTGCTGGGCAAACACTGGATTGAGCAAGAAGAGCCATGAAAACAGTGAACAGTCCCACAGCTCACCACAGCGATGATCCATCAGAGGGACAGGAGCAGCTCCTGCTGCCACGGGAAGAGGAGACATAAATCCAGGCTTTTCAGAACGTGCAGAACAGGGGCTGATCCAGCTTCCAGTCCTCCAGCTCAACAGCCTGGGGAGCCCACAGGATCAGACAGGACTGCTGGCTTATCATTAAGGGAAAAAAACCTCTATTTCTGAGGTGAAAGATGCAGCAGCATCTTACGTTGAGTCTCTGGATATAACGTGTGTTTTGCTTTCCCATCAAAACAAAATTTTAAAAAGTCACTGGTGAATTCCCAGACTTTTTTCAAAATATATTTTAATTATTGCAAGTCTCTATTGTCCATTTTAAAAATGGAACAAGTGAAAAAGCCAAATATTTCTCCCAAAGCAGAGTTTCAAGGAGTTATTCTGTTATTTAGAAACCTGTTTTGCTCGGGAGACAAAAAAGCTGTCCTCCTCACTGCTCAAGGAAGGGAGGGAAAAAGCCACATCCCCTTATTATTTCCCCTTCAATGCAGTTAATTAACATGACAAAGAGATATTATTTCAAATGAGCAGTAAATTAATTTCTAGCAGACAGTGAAAACCATTAGATTGAATCCCAAAATCCACAACCCATGATTTCATCTCCATTTTAGCACAGGAGGAAAGCTGACCTGTGAGCAAACAGAGCAGGGCACCAGAGCTGGATGGGTCTGTCAGGAGAGAGCAGAGCCTGATGTGGGCAGGAACAATCCCCTCATCTCCCTGGGGCCAAGGACACGGCCCCTTCTGTGCCAGCAATTGCAGAGGCAAGGAGGCAATTTAACACCAAGAGCAAGAATAAAAACTGCTCTCCTGCCACCCCAGAAGTGCCACTGAATGGCCACTTTGTGATTTAATTCACCATCCAGAACGGGTGCTCATAAATTGCTCCATCCAAGGCAGGCGTGCGACAGAACCCTGTGTGAGAGGGATGGAATTTACATCTGTCTCTTCCAAATGTGACACCTCCTCCCAGAAAAAACGCCAGAGAAATGTATTCCAGGAAGGATTGAACAGCAATCTGTCCCAGTCGAGAAATTATTTTGGGAGAATATGGCACATGGATGAAAAACAACTGTTGCCAAAAAGTTAGGGAATAGATGAAGAATATTTTACACCCAGCATTGAAGATGAGACATTTCAGTCGTGGGGCCAAGAAGCTGTTTCCTCCCCAGGTGATCCCACTCCGTGTTTCCACGTGACACTCATCGTTAACGTGACCAAGTTTAACTTCAGAAGATCAGCACAGACGCCTCGTACCCTACACACAAAATGCTGAATTGAAGGACAAATCCATATTTATCCAGCACTCCCAGGCACTGAATATCTGACAAGAAGTTTCTCAGAAAACCAAAACCTACAAACTTTCCCATGTCCTCATCTCTTACACTGCTCAGGCCTTTTTTTCTCCCCTTTTTTTCATCTCTATTGCACTTACAGCTACACTGCATTATATATTTATAGCTATTGCATTATATTCATACATGAAAGTGCCAGAAGCTCTCCAGTGCATGTTTTTAGGTAGAATTTACAGCACAAAATCTGACCACGACCAGCACAACCACTGTCAGCACTCTGGAATCTGTGCCATGGGAAAGCAGAGTGTAATTAAAAAGAGATTTACCTGGCCCTTCGTGTGGCCACCAGTGGAGTCACCACAGAGCCCAAATAATCTGCTTGAGAGCAATTTGGTACTCAAACCCCCCAAAACACATCCTTTAGCAAACAACATCAGGTGAACTCCTTTGAGGATCCCAAGCCAGCTCCAAAAGCTCAATTTTCATGCTATGAACACAGAGTTTGGGTGTCTCCAGCACATTCCAGGTGTGCTTTGACAGAGCTGTAGGAGTGCCTGACCCCACTGAACACCCAAGGGCTTGGTTTGAAAACCTGGGGCACAGGCTGGGATCTGGCTGCTCCTGCAGAGCACTGGGCTCCCTAAAAACCCCAAAAGGCACACAGCTCTCAAGTCAGGCTTTAATATTGATCTCAGCTACTTGACACCTAAAAATATGAGTGACAGAACTGTTCCATAGCAAAACACTGGCCACCCCAGCACTGAACCCAGGGAAACTCAAAGCCATCCCAACCTCTGTGCCAGCACAGCCCAGTCCCATTAAAGGCAGGAATCCTGGAAAGCACCAGGCACGAGCATTAACTGCAAAATGGAGAACGATCAGGGCAGAACAAAAAAATCCCCCATCTGCTACAGCACACAGGGGGGTTCTCTGAGGTATTTATTTTCACTCCCTGGCAACCCAGAAGGGCACTTTCCTTGCTGGAACATTCTTCTGCAGGAGTTCAGTACCTCGGGGCAGGGGGAATCCTGGGATTCCCACAGAAACAATCCCACACTCAAAAGGGACAGTGCTCTTCACGTTTGGGAATGGGAATTGAACTTTATCTAATAGTTCTGAAACTCAGAGTTCCAGGCTAAGATGTGGTTCTTGTTAATCAATATCATTGTGAGTAATTTTTAAAGGCTTAATTCCCCAGTCCACTCGTTTGACCCTTCCCTTCTCAATTTATTCAGGATTCATGGAACAGCCTGGCCTTCCTTAATGAAGGGAGCTCTCACTTCAGGCTGTTTTATTGAAGTATTTTGAAAAGGTACAAAGAAATAACATATTCTGGATTCATTCATTCACTTAATTTTTACTGTGCCAAGCAGGATTTGCTTATAGCATTCAGCTTAGTCTCAAAGTCCTTCTTGAATTATATTGAGAAGACTGTTGTTACACTTTTTTTTTCCCCCACAAATTGTGTAACAATAATTTGAATTTCCATTGCATTTGTTTTTCCTATTCCTGACTCTGCCCACCTGCAAATCTGCCAAAGACCATTTCAGCCAGTGCTCTCCAATTTATAAACATTTAATTGGGATTCTTTGTGGCACTACTCAAATCACTTTTCAAACCAACACTCTTCAGTCAGACTATTAATTGAGCCTCAAATCACAGAGCAAATAAAACAGGACACCCAGAATTAGCAGTTTGATGCTGCAATCAAACACCTACAACTTTTGCTGAGTTTGAGACATTTTATAGATATTTGCTCAATTAGCACAGGGCTCCTGTCACAGCTTGGTAACAGAAATGCATGAATTAATTTACCAGCCCTCTGAAGTGGATGTGGGGCTTTTTGCTTGTTTGATTTATTTTTAATTTGACATATCTTTACTCATCACAATTAAAACATCAACAAGTAATTCATTCAAGAGTTGAAACAAAAACCTCAAACTGTTGTTTAGGTAGATAAACAAATGAGGCTAAAGGAACAAGGCTTTCCAAAAAAACCCCAGAATTATCAAGTTCTTGCATGTCTGTGATGTGCATAAAAAGTCAGACTTCAGACAACTTCTACCAAATCCTAAAGGACAATTCTGAAAAGGGATTATGTTTACAGTGTTTCTTATCACTGTGTTATTAAGCATTTAATTTTCACCCAATGACTTCCATATTAAATTAATATTAATTACACCAATTGCTACTAATTATAAAAATGATATAACTTCTACTGTGGTGTAAATAATACCAACCCTATAAAGCAGTATTTATCCCCCTGTCACTGACACCACGTGGCTGCCCCAGACAGGTGATTCAGGAAGCTCTTGTTCAACATTCCCAGTTTCACTAAGGGCTAAATGAACTCTCAAAGTTGGTGATCATGGTTCACACCTCCTATTCTCCTCCCACTTCACATCTTCTCTAATAATCACATGCATAGCTCTGCACTTCCCTTCCTGTCTCCCTTCCTCCACAATTACTTTTGTTCTAGCAAACTTTTGTTCATCAGTTTTTATTGGTTACTTATTAATTGACTACAAACACAGGACACACCCTGCAGAGGTGCTCCAGGAAGGGCACTCTGGGAACACTTTCCAGCAGCTCAGCAGACACAAAATGCAAACTCATCCAGTTCAGCTAAGCTGGCAAGGCAAGCCTTGAATCCCACACCCTCCTCTCCTCACAAAGATGGAGCGGCCCTGGAGGTGCTGAATACTTGCCCTGTTTCAGTGGAGTGATGCGCCCTATAAACAACTCATGGACGTCTCCTGCATCCCCTCTGCTCATCCAGCCAGGAGAGGGATGGGCAGGAACCAGGAACAGCCACTCAGCTGAGAGCCCAGAGGTGGAAGATCCCTGTGGGATCCTGGGGGATCCGTAAACCACAGAACTTGATTACTTTTCCCACCCTTATACATCCAAACCAAATCATTATTATAACACATAAACTAAAACTGGTATTTGCAATATGTGAGAGCTCAGCATCAAGCGAGTGAATTTCTTGTGCTCTCCATTTCACACACAGTGCAGCTTCCATAAAGATGTGGTGGAATAAACCCTCCAAACCCCCCAGGTTCTCACTGCACCCTGGCCACGAGGTGCACACCGAGAGGTCAAACAGGCCAGGAGCCCACAGCTGGTTCAATATTAACAATTAATTGCTGTCATCTTGCTTCCCACATGGCAGTGCCACCGAGCTCCAGTTACCGATGTCCCTCCTGCTGACACACATCCCAAAGATGTGTGAGGTCAGATAAAGGGTGGGGAAAAAGGCCATGGATGAGTGGGGTGGGAACAGCTCCAAGGGAGTCAGTCCCTCCTACAGAAACCCACTGCTCTTACAGTGGCAGCACTTGTTATAAAAAGCTATTTGGAAAATAAGGTTTGGATTTGCAGGGTGAACAACAGTTGCTGCTCATCAGCAAAAGAAAAGTACATCCAACACAGCTTCCTCTGAGAAGCAATTTCTTCACTACTTTTTAAAAATTTACTTTTAAATTAAGTTCCAAGAACTTTAAATTTTGAAAGACAAAGGAGAGAGCTCTCTGTGTTTATAAATAGTCAACACTGAGGCTTTGAAAGCCTCTAGGAGGAAGATGCAAAACATCACAAGCTGATCAGCATCCTCCTAAAGGAGACAACCCTGAGTGGTCCTGGTAAAGCTTCTCTAAGGGAGGTCCCAAAGCCACACGTACACAAATGTTGGATATTTGGTTCTAAAATTGGTTGTGTTTTACTCAAAACTGATGGTCCATCCCCCCTCACACTCCCTGAAAGTCAAATACCCTCTCCAAGAGAAAGTGAAGAAGACTTTAAGCCTTTTCAGTGCTGCCAATGCACGATGTGCATTCTTTTATTAAAAACTGATACGAATCATTTCAACCACCAAATTGGGCTGAAAAATCCAAGTATCCTTGAACTTTGCTTTGTTTTAAGTTATGAAGCTTTGCAGCTTCAGACAGGAAATGTAGCAGCAACCACTTCTGTTTGCAGTGTGTCTCAGGTAAGGAAATGAAAACTTTGTGGGAGCAGAGAAAAGTGCATAAAACAGAAATGTAAACCTTAGAAAAAACAAACCAGAAAACCTCCATGACTATAACAGAAGGTTTTATTGGATTAAATCCACCATGAAAATAGGATTGCTGGGTTAGCATATCTATCCATTTGTGCTGAGAGAGAAGAGAATTCCTCTTCCATCCCATCACTTCTGACAGCACAGAGGAGAGGATCATTTCAAGTGGTGCTGACAGCCAAATGGTGCTAAGGATGAGATGTGGAAATACTTGAAGGGCTTTAAGCTGAAACTGAGGTGGTACCACACACTAGCTCTGATCAAGGCTTAGAGTTCTCTGCCTAAAGAAGTTGCAGTAACAATTCCTAAAATTGACTTTTGTTTTTAGGATTTTTGCAGCCTCTTTCTTCCAGCAGACACCAGGTGTTTCAACAGCACTTCTCCCTGCAAGTCACCACCTACTCCAACCCCACGAACTGCAAATGTGTTTATGAGCAGATCTTTCTTCATGATGGCAATTCCCACTTGCTCACTGCTAGCAGCTGTAAAAGGATCTGCTCTGCAGTAATTGGGTTCTTAACCAGCTCAGACACAACTTTCCAACCCACTACCAGTAACACTGGTTTTATTTTTAAACGTGCAGCCAACGCTGCTTTTCACACCACTGCTGAGAAGGGCAATGGCTGAACGGTTCTAAACTGCATTTTTACAAATCAGGATGTTATAAATTACACATAGGTGGGAATATTCAGTTTAACTCTGCCCACAGGATTAACTAATGCTGCCCATAAAGACTAAACATGCTTTACATGCTCTTAAGCACCTCTGCTGTTCATCATGTTACTAAAAGCTGTCTTAGACAGCAATTCCCCTTCTACTCTGAGTAAGTCTCTGTCCTTCGAGCCAGCAAAGCAGCAGCACTCAGACTGCAGAGGCACATTTATATCTTTGATTGCACAGTTAACTCCCAATTTGCTTCTCTAGTTTATTTCTCTGTAGCTTTTATAAGTAAAAGCCAGGGCTCTGAAGTGTAAATTGCCAGTTAATCACATTCAGGGATTATGGTATAACCTAATAAGGAACTGCAAACATCATTAGGGTAAGGACTACCTGTGCAAACCACTCACACACCATTGCTGCTCCTCTGGCAAGAGCAAGCAGGGTAAGACTGTTCAAAAAGAGCTCAAGTTTTTATTTCCACAGGCACTCACCAACAGAATTACTGCTCAAAAGTTGTTGTAGTGTCAGAACACTCCAAGCTGGTCTTGCTTTATCACTTCAGAATAAAAAGAGGAAGAGTCAAGAGGCTGCATTTGAGCAGGTTACCACCAGTCCTTCCTACTACGTGTAAGACCAGACCTGGAACAGCCTGCTCAGCTACTGAACATCACCTGATCAACACCAGAGAGCAGCTGCACAAAAGGCATTTTTACAAACGTTGACATAGAACAGAAGGATTGGGGAAAAAAGTTAATTCAAGTCATTCATAATCATCCAAATGATAAAATATTAGGATGTAACCCTCTCAAATGCAACCTTAGAAGGCTGAGGAGAAAAAACAAAGCGATTTAGAAGCAAAAGAGCTTTGTGTAGTTCTTAATTTCAGTACAATCAGATTAAAAGCCCGTTTGCTGTGTCTTGTGCAGTGACAGCTGCAGGAATCCCACCTACTCCAGAGCTCTGGACACTGCTCCGTTGTTTTCTGCCAGGACTCCAGAGGAGGCAGCACAGCTGAATTTTCATCTGCCCTCCCCCTCCAGAATCCATGATTCACTGGAGGAAAAGGCGTTTTTGCGTGTGATGGCTCGTGGGCTATTTTTAGGTTTGAAGTTAATCCAGCTCTGAGCTGCTCCAGCAGCGACGTCTCCGCTCAGCCTCCGCACAGGAACTCCAGACGCTGCTGCGGGGAAAACTCTGCAGGCAGCAGGAGAAACCAAACCAACGCTTCTAACGAGTGACTCTGCTTAATTGCCTCTGCTCCCACCCAGCTATGCACGGGCACAGGTGCCTGGGCACAGGGAGTGTCATGCTCTCCCCCAGGGAAGAGTTTTCAGCTCAGGGCAGCAATTTTTGTCGCCTAAATGCTGTCCCAGTGAAGAGCTCCGAGCTGGAGTTTGATGTTCCAGCACCAACCAGAGCTCAAGGCACAGAGCATGTGCTGCTGAAGATACAGGCAAGCCTTTCAAAGCAGATTCTGCCAAAGGGAATGGATTGCTCCATGCCTCGTCCACCGGGAATTGCTAAATGACCCGGCAGAGCACAGAGCTGGCACCAGCTGGCAAATGAAGATTCCTCAAAGACGGGGTGAAAGCGAGTTAATTTTCCCTCTGGTTTTAAGGAGAATGAAGATAAAAAGTACATGTTGCAAGAGGTACTCAGAGTGCCAGGTAAAAAGGCAGGATTGTCAGAAGGAGCTTTTAAAGTCAAAGCCTGTTCCGAGATGGCCAGGCCAGTGGTGTGTTACAAGGGCATGGAGTGCTAGAACAAGGGGAATGGCTTTGAGCTGAAAAAGTAGATCTAGATTGGGTATTAGGAAGGAATTGTTCCCTGGGAGGGTGGGCAGGCCCTGGCACAGAGTGCCCAGAGCAGCTGGGGCTGCCCCTGGATCCCTGGCAGTGCCCAAGGCCAGGTTGGATGGGGCTGGGAACAGCCTGGGATGGTGGAAGGTGGGTTGTACCTGGATCACCTTTTAGGTCCTTCCAACCCAAACCATCCCATGATTTTAGGATTCTGTGTTACAGTCTGTTCACCCCAGGAGCCCAAGAGGAGAGGCATGAGGGAGAGGGAAGGTGAACCCTAAGGCAATGTCTAAAGTTAAACCAGGGTGCCTACATCCCCTTTCTTGTGCTGAACAAGTACACACATATGGCTTCCCATGAGTTTCATAACCATAACCCTGCAGGCATTGCACTTCCTACTTCAGAAAAAGGCCTGTGGGAATGCTGCTGCAGGAGAAGGGCTGGAACTCTGTGCCCCATTCCAGACTCTCCATCACTGGGTACTGCCCTTACCCATCTGAGGCAGCACAGCTGAATGCTCTCAGGCATGCAAAAATCATCCATGAGTGGGGTCTTTGCTTGCAAATCCAAGGGATTACTCAAAATCGACCTGAAGCTGCAGTTCCAGGTCCAGCAGCTGAAGAGGCACCAGTGCTGCCCTTCCCACAGCCCTGCTCAAAGCAGCACCGGAATGAAGAACAGCAGGGACAGTTCTGAACAGCTGATGCTCTTCAAAGTGCTGTGCAAGAGCTAAACTGGGGGTGCAGACTGGGGCTTCCTCAGCCCCCAGCTCCAAAATGGGGCAGAGGGTTTCACCTGCATTTACTGACACTGACCCGAGCCCCGGTGCCACTTGGTTTGTGTGGCTGTGCTCACTCCTCTCACAGCACTTCGGGAGTTTTTCAGGGAAGCTCCTGCTTTCCTGCTGAGGCAGAGCTAGGGAAGGATCCAGGGAAGGATCCCTCGTGGCAGGCCCGTTCTCCCCAGGCTGTTCTGCAGGAAACGCTCCCACGCAGGAGCTGCACAGAGCAGCTGAGCCCTCACCCAGCACAGGCAGCCCTCAAACCCTCTGAGCCAAACTCACCAGAGAGGGATAAAAGTGAGCCACAGAACCAGGGGATTCCAAACTGACCTAATCTCTCATCCTTCCTTTCCCCACATCTCCTGCCTCCCAGGCATTTACTCCCACGCAATGAAACACAAACAGGTCGAGGTGTTTCTCCCACGTGCTGGAGCAGAAACAGAATTGCTGTGAAGTCTCTTCCTTACGGAAAAATATTCCAAAGGCACTTTGCTCCTGTGGTGATGGGGTCCTACCTAGATGAGGAAAACCCTCACCTAAGGGACCTCCACACAGGACCATGACTGAAAGGGATAGAAAAGCACGTTCTGGATCCAAATCTTTTCCAGTTGTTCATACACAAATCGTCAGTGAGGTAATTTTTTCCTACTACAAAGAATCATAGAAGTTACTGCACCTACTGTGACTCCAAGTGCCATTTAAACTATACCTGTATTAATAAAATTGGATTATATTAAGGAAATTTAAATTGTTTCCAAATGCATCCAATTTTCAGCTTAAAAATCAAATCCCACTTTATACAATAACTTCAGCTATAATTCCACAAGGATATAGAAAAAATCACAGTCACTTGTAACACAAAAACAATTTCTTCTTCCCTGCATCACCCTAAGAATCCATACTGGGGCAGTAGTTTTGCTTGGGAATACCAGAGTGTCCTATGGAACAGGTGGAGGAACAAAGCAAGGAAACAGCCCTGCTAATCTGGTATTAGCAGGGATTGCTTACAAAGAAAAACCATTTATGCATGGGTTTAAAGACTAAACAGAATTTTATGCTGAGAGACTGTTCAGGCTATGTTTTCTTTTTTATGTTAATATGTGAGGGGGGGGGAAAGAACTGTAGAATCATTAAGGTTGGGAAAGCCCTCTGAGACGACTGAGCCCAGCCATGACCCCAGCACTGCCAGCTCCACCACAAAACCACATCCCTCAGCACCACACTGACACTGAGCACTCCCAGCGCTGGGGACTCCACCCCTGCCCTGGGCAGCCTGGGCCAGGGTTGGACAATCCCTTCCATGAAGCAATTTTCCCCAATATCCCACCTGAACCCCCAGCTTGAGGCTGTTTCCTCCTGTCCTGTGCCTTGCTCCCTGAGGCCAGAGCCCCACCTGGCTCTCGGAATTCAGCACCCAAGTGAAGCACAGCTCTGCTCCAGAGGCAAGGAGTATCCAGAGTACCCCACAGCCCTGCAGAGGTCCCAGGAACACAGCCCATGTCCTCTATAGCTCATCCTTAACTTCAGACAGGCTACAACCACAAACACACTCAGAGCTGTTGTTTTCGTGAGGACAGCTAAAGAGTTCCTGTGCAAGCTTGGAAATGAGAGGCTGGTTTAATGCAGGAAAGCTTCTGACAGTTTGCCAATGTTGCTTTTAGGTTTCCCTCTCTTCAGTTTCTTTAATCTCCCACTACCACCAAAGAAAAAATTAAAATAAAATATAACCCTTGAATTTTTGAAAAAGAAGGTCCATTTGTTAACCAGCAGATCAGCTACTGGGGAGGCTTCTACCCTACCCTCCCACGCTTCCAAGGCTCCGTTCCTGCTCATCCAGGCACAGCTTAAGCACACCCAAAGCCCTTCCCTGGCTCAGCCCTCACGTTGGGCACGCACAGGGACAGCCACAGGGGAGCTCTTTGGGACAGCCAAGGAAGCCACCCCCAGACACTGAGCCCGGGCAAATGGGATCAGTCACACCTCATTTGGACACAGCCCTGAGACGAGGCCAGCAACAGCTGGAGATGGACACTTGTCCCCTTCAGAGTGTGACTGCACCAGGAGTGCCCAAAGCATCACACAGAGCTCACTCTTAACAACAACCAAATCCATTTAAATCGCCCTGCTTCCACTTCAGTCACAGTTACAGCAATTTAATTATTCTCCCCTGATGCAGAGCGTTCACCTGAGAGCTCTGCACGGGGTGAAAATGATGGTATTTAAATAACTTTACACTGGTGCCCTGGGAGCTGGGGGAACACGAGAAATGGGTCACCATGACATAAAAGAGCTCATCACGACACTGCCCCTGGGAGCCCTGAGAAACATCCCCTGCTGCAGCCTGGATAATGCTTAGGTCATAAACTGCTTGGAGATCACCTGAGCCAGGGCATTCCAGGGCTGCTCCAAAGCCTGCTGAGTTCTAATGCGTGATTTATATCCTGGGGTGGGGGACGGGGGTGTGCAGGGAAGAGGGGTGAGGAAAAGAGGCCACAAGCTGAACGTTTGCATCTGATGCAGAACAGATTAACTCACTTTATTAAGCTGACTACTTAATAAAAGTCTATCTCAGGAAATAAAAAATGAGAATTCAATGCTGTCCCATTAAGGAGTTGTTTGTATTTCAGCTGTAAACGCTGCTGTGGCTCGTGCTGCTGGTGAGGATTTACTGGTTTTTAAAAACTGCACTAACCCCAATGCTTCTGCAGAACAGCTCTATTGTGCCGGAATTTAAGAGCCCTATCTGTTAAAGCTGAGCTTTGCAGTGAGGAAATCAGTAGCTTCTCTAGAAATCGATTAAACTGAGCCCCTGCCCCCACACTCCTGCCCTGAACGTGGCGGGGTTTTGGCAAAGACTTCAGCAAAATATTCTCTTCACAAATAAAAACACGGGCCAGTCTCTCACGTCTGGCACTTCACTGCAAGCCAAACATTTTTCCCCAGAGAAGCATGAAAATCTAGTGTGTGTCACAGCAAAATATATCAAAAACACAGCCTGAAAATATCCTCTCTCAATAAGGCTGGGATTCTCAATTGTGACTGCAGTAGGTGAGAGTTCAAATATTAAATATTGTGAGATGGGACAAACATTCCCAGCCCCTCTGTGGAACAATCTTTACCCTCTTTTTTTCCCTAAACCTGTGCTTTGGAAGGTGGCTGAACTCTCCAGCTTCCTATCCCTATCCTGTAGATACATCTTATTTTATTAATTCCACGACATACTGGAATGACAGCTATGGATGGGGAAGTCGTGAGAGCTTTTCCTGCACGCTCCCCACACAATTATTTTAAAACACATCCCCAGCTGCCAGCTTCTTCTCCTGACAGCTGGCCCTGGCTCCCTCCTGGCCACAGCCTGGCTTCCCTCCACAGAAGATTCAGCCAGAGGCTGGAGATGCATTTGGAACAGAATGCAGGGATCTGAAGCTCTTTACAATTGGTTTATTATCTTTTCTCCTTCAGTTCTAGAGTGCACCAGCATGCTTCTTGTCTGCTGAATGCTCTGCATGGGAAGGAAAATAATGGTGCAGAGCCCTCAGGCAGATGAACAGGGGCAGTGCCAGCACTTCTTGGTTATCCCCGGAAAATACACATCCTAATTCAGCAGAACCCTTAAATGCAGTGCTCCCAGTAGTCCCCCTGACTTCATTAACTACCTCTGTGCAGTTTAAACGTTTCTGAAGGATTAGCAAAGCTTAGCCCTGCCTGATGCTGAGCTTCAAATGAATTTGGCAAGACAGAAACTGAACACTTAGAATCAAACTGTTAAAGGAACTGCATGAGCATTTATTCTTGACAAGCCACACTTGAACTTACAGCCTGCAATTCATAAGCCTCGGCTCCTTTAAAGCCCAAAGCAGTTATCTTCCCAGCTTTAAAAGAAATACAGAAGAGTTGTGAGGTCAGTCCCATCTTCTGAGCGTTTTACTCCCCAGAAAAGCCCCTCCAGCAGAGCAGCCCTCAGCTTTCCATTTCAGAGCGTACTAAATTACTCAAACACCATCCCAATTTCAAAGACAAAGTGGGTTCCTAAACACATTTCCTATGCAAGTGTTAATGCTGGGTTATTTGCAAACATCCATTGTGAGATTCCAGCACAGCTACACGTTCTCCTACACCAAGGATAAACCCCTGCTCTGTTATTAACAAACAGCTCCCCACTTCCCATCTGCAGCTCTTGTAAGTGACAGAAAAGTAAATCATGACACTACTCCTAAAATTCCAAGTGAAAACATGCAGTTTTGTATGAAGAACACATTATTGCCAGGCTCCACAATGTCCTTTTCGTGCTTCTGAACCAAGAACTGCTTCCACACTGCTGACACTCAGCCTGCTGATCAACCAGAGAATTCAGATAATACCCTACAGCGTGCACTAATTACCTCAAACATCAATTACAAGCCCAATAAAGCCATTTGCAAGGAGTGACAGTCAGGATCTTGCTAGGACTTGATGTCATTCAGCATTATTAAATTTGAAATCCATCTCCATCCTGTGTTGTGCAAGCCAGACCACAGCTAAGCTGATTTACCACGTCAGGTTACACTTGGTGGCCCCGAAACACACGATCTGGAAACAGGAGGAGGCTCTATAAAAAGGCACATAGAAGCAGCTCATAATCTACCAGAGCACACACAAGATAAGAAAAGAATCATTAGTTCAATATCAACACTGTGTTTCAAATTTACTGGGGTAAGAGAACTGTAATCTCTTCCAAATAAAGCTAAGTCAACATCTACAAATAAAAGCTGCTATATTTATTTTATATCATATTTATTCTCTTTATCTACTGCACCTGGTTTTTATAATGTTACACCTGTAAGAACACAGCCAAACCTGAGAAGATGCATCAATGCACGACAGTCCCAAAGAGATCAAGGAAAGATGACACAAAGAACGTGATGGAAACCTCTGAGAGCCAAGCTCACATCTAACAGAGTCAGAACAAATTAAGAATTAGAACAAAGTGTCCTCACTTATTTCTTTGGACAAACAGATGTTATTTGGCCCAGTACTTGTATCAGCAACTGAGAGTCTATAAAACAAGCCCAAAATTTCAACACAGAAAGGGGATCCCTTCCTAACAGGTAGAAATAACAAGAACATAGGCTCACGTGCTCCAAGTGTTTGAGGGAAGGCAAAGAAAACAAGAGCAACAGCCTTGGTTAATTATTGACATTCAGAGGCAGCCCTCAGCTGAAGCCACCTCTCAGAAACTGAGCGAGTTTTGCAACACCCTCATCTTTCTCTGAGGTGGAAACGGAACCAGAGGTACAACCCTGGAATCTGCAAAGCCTGGGATCCGGCTCCCGATCCTCTCCTGGGAACACCCTTCCCAGCAGCACAGCAGGAACACAGTGGTGGTTTCTGACTTGGGATTAAAAATACCAGTGAATGTTTTCTAAGCAAGACGAGACATTTAGTTACAGACACCTTTTAATTGCATTTCACTTGGCATTTCCAGTTGGGTTCTCTGAATCCTTTTCTGGAGGGAGGAGAGGAAAGAGAGGGAAGTCCTGTGTTTTCCAGGCTGACTGTTCTGGAAGGATTTTCTTCCCTTTCTTACATAAAGAGCAAGCTTTTCATTAATGCCACGGATCCAACACCAGATGGTCCCAGCAAGAAGCACTGGTGCTATGAGCAGGTTTTCTACGCCTACTCCATGGAACTCGGATTTCAGCAACACTCTCAACATGTGAATGGCACAGCTCCCTCAGAAGTGTGGTGCAGACCTCCCAGCTACACTCCCATGGATCAGGACTGAGTCCCTGCACCTCCAACACTCCTGCAAACAGCAGGGAGGATGCACAGCCCTTGGTCAAACAGGCCACTCGTGGCTACTCGGGGATTCTGCTGGCAGCTCAAGCAGCAAAGGAAACACAGACTCAGCAATTTAATAACTCTACTGATGCTTTGTCAGCAGCACTGGCTACTGAGAGTCCTGGGTAAACCTGCCACGCTTCTCAGTGCTCCAGGATCATCCATTTACCTAATTATAAACAAGAGATCAGACAGCAATTCATTTTACTTTGTTGGGAGATGGGGATTTTTTATTTAAGTCATTAAGTCCAAGCAACAGCAAACTTTTCGTTATGCCCTTTTCTACTGCAGTGCTAAGATTTTTCTCAGAATAACCTGGCTGGGAATTTCTTTTAAGTTCATTGTGTGCTTTAAGCATCATATAGTAGCAAAAAACTTCTGAACTAGAACAGCAGCTACCCACAACTGCAGGTAGCTCCAGCTCAAGGAAGTCTGTCCACTTGCTGGATCTCCCCAGGTTTCAAAAGATGCATTATCAGAATAAAAGAAACATCAGGAAAACACAATTCTAAGAACGCAGAGCTGCCAGGGTACCTGAAATCACTGTAAATATCAGTTGTAAAGTGTTCGCCAAGAAAAAAAAAAAACAAACTAACGCCTTCAACTTGAAGTATTGAAATACCCAAAAGCAGAAGAAAATCCAGCTGATAAATAGAATGTGGCTGCTGTGCAGGAGGACTGCTAAAGGCTTTCTAAGGTAGAGCTGTATTTGGATATTCCATGAATAACCCAAGGTGCAGTGGACTGCTTAGTCAAATACACCGTAGATACTACATCAAAATGTATTTTTTTTAATAAAAACATGAACATCAGCATAAAATCTCGCTGCACCTCATTTCCATTGCCTCCACTCAGAAGTTGTGCCACATCACTCTTGTCTGCAAAGCTCCACAAGTCCATTTTCATGGGGGGAAAAACTGCAGCTGGGGCATCCAGGCCCCTCCAGCCCCTGATCCGGGCAGGCTCCGTGTCCCAGCAGAAAAAGGCAGGAGAGAAGTGGCACCTTTCCCTTGTGCACAGCCAGAAACGTCCGGAATTCCAGTGATGATGCTTCCAGGCTCGTGGCAAGAGGCAGTCAGAACACTTAAAGCTCATTTCTCAACCTCACCTGAGCCACCCCAGCCCGAATGAGCTTCCTCAGCCAGCACAGGGGGAAGAGATGGGAAAAGGAATGATCCTGGAAAAGTGGGAGCAGGGAGAGGTGTCCAAGGCAGACAAACCTTATTTCTTCCTTCAGCACTACCCGTGCTGTATTTGGCACACACAAACTGTGCAACCACCATGGAATATTTTGTTGGATGGGGAAGGACAGAAGGATGTCAGTGGCTGGTTTGCCACGTTTGTTTGATTGAGGTAAAATAAAGCACAAGTTGTGGAAGAATCTGAGATTTTTTTGGTGGGTTTGGGTTTTTTGTGGGTTTTTTTTTTTTGGTTTGGGGGGTTTTTAGTTGGTTGGTTTGGTTTTGTTGGTTTTTTCACGTGTTTATTGGGTTTTGAAAGAAAAACTAGCACATAAAGGGAAGGGATGTTTTCCAAAGTACAAATTGTTGTCCACACCACTTTTATGAAGGGAAACAGGATTTTTTTTCTTGCTATCAAAGCAAGTGAGCGAGCAGGGCCAGGTTTTTCAGTTGCCTTAAGTAAGGCTGCAGTGATGTATTCCTTCAGCTCAGCCTGCAGCATGAAAAATCACATTGTCAGAGGTGCAGAACATAACCCAGCCACCTCAGTAAGAGCCCTTTTCCCAGAGCTACCGGAGCAGCAAACCCTAAAGCAAGTACTTTACACAGAAATGCCATAATTAATAGTTAATGAGTCGGTGCTGTGCAGCTGCCTTCTGCTGTTTGTAATCCTGTCCTGCCAACGGGAAGCCTTCAACGTGGACTTTGATGCTCAACAGTGGATTACTGGTCACATGTAAATAAAAATATCTGCAGCTCCGTGGGTAGCGAGACAGCAAAGAACTAGACATTGGTGTTAAGTTTGAAAATAAATGTAAAGAACTCCCATCCCCATCAAGGAAGTGAAAAGGAGAGCCCATACAAAACTGTCATGTGAGGCCAAGCTAACAGATGGACCCCAAATATAAACTCCTGGGAAGTTAGGAAAGCTAAGCAAAGACAAAGTTAAATTTGGGAGGGATATCTGTAGGGCTTTTAAGGAGCTAAGAAGAGCAAGGATGGCAGGAAGCTCCCAAAGCTCTGCTTTCCAGCTACAGCTGAACGTGCAGAAGGGGCTCTGCTCTGAAATGAGGAAACACCTCAAGAGCACCAGGGTTTGCAGCAAGAGCCTTGGGCTTTCTATCAGAGAAAGGGATCGGTCAGTAGAAAGAAAAATTCACAGCAAGAACAAAGTCACTTGCTCTCCAAATGCCAGGGGAGATCATAAACTGAGCAGATAAGTAATTCAGTCTTGTACCTGCTCAGTTTGGGGACGTGGTCCTTTGAGACAGGATTTTTTCAAACACTGAGGAATAACAGAACAGCTTGGTTCTCTGGGCACCCTGTGCCAGGGCCTGCCCACCCTCCCAGGGAACAATTCCTTCCCAATATCCCATCCATCCCTGCCCTGTGGTAGTGGAAGCCATTCCCTGTGTCCTGTCCCTCCAGCCCTTGTCCCCAGTCCCTCTCCAGCTCTTCTGGAGCCCCTTTAGGCCCTGGAAGGGGCTCTGAGCTCTCCCTGGAACTTTCTCTCCTCCAGGTGAGCACCCCCAGCTCTCCCAGCCTGTGTTCTTTACAGGAAATCTTCCAATTCAAAGAACAATTATCCCCCAGGAGGTCTGGAGCTGCAGAGCAGCAGCTCCTGCATTCAACCCTTCTTTATTCACACCTTCTCAAGTGCACGGGCAGAGCACCAGCACCTCCCCACACTTTATATTAAACACAAAATTAGCCAAGAGAGAAGAGAATTTATCAGCTTTGACAGCATCCCAAGCTTCCCAGTCTCCAGGCACTGCTGTTTATTTTGGCTATTTCCACATCCCAGACAACACCACTTATTGCACCTTAGAAGTCTGACTTCTTTGAAACAGAAAGCTAATTAGAGATTTGAGCTTCTCCAGCTCCCAGGCATCAAACACATGGAGATTGAGCCACCCCACACCAACACTGCTCCTCAGAAACAGAAACAACCTGCTTAACTTAAAAGAAGAGAAAGATATTCTTGATTCTGACAAAGAATTCCAGTAAAATCACTCTCTGATCAGCTGGCAGAAAGTCACTAGTCACTTGAGTCTTTTCTGGTACTTTCCCTGTCTTAAAGAAAATATTCTGATTGGTGAAGGTAATATTGTACAGAGGACACTGGTTATAAAGGCAGACTTCTGAGAGCCCCAGCGTTTGGGAAGGAGCAGATCTGCAGTAGCTGGAGATCACTACCAGCAATAGTTGATGCCTGAGTGGGAATCCTGCCCAGTTAACTCTCCACCAGTCCCAACCACCACCCAGCTGAGCACAAGCAGCAAAGTGGAAATCCTGTGCTCCGTTGAGCAGGTGACATAGATTTGAGGTATTTTGTTGGCATTTCAGCTACCAAGGAGCACGATGGCTTACAAATTGGCTATTTGTCTCTAAATGGTCTTCTAATGGTCTAAATGTAAGAGTTTTAAAGGCAAGCTTGAAGGGTTTGGTTCAAAAGGCTTTGAGTATTAAGCTCATTCCAGTTCATCACTGCTCCTGGGGGAAAACTGAACCAGTTGTGATTACTGGCCAGTTGGAATCACTCCCAAAATCCCACAGCATATCACACCAGTTTTATGGCCTTTATTATTACAACAGCAGGCTGCTGAACAGCCACTCTACACAACCTATTCATACAGACAGAATACCAGAGCATAAATCAACATAATGCACAGAGGCTGACTGAGTCACAGACCTGCTGAGTTATTGAGCAAAGCTCTGGTGACCTTTGCCAGGTACCTTTGTAAAGTCAGTTAAGGGTGTTGGTGATGCCAAGGCTCCTTGCACTGTTAGCATGAGGGAAGTATATTCTCAATTAAATCACGTTAGCTGGAAAAGGGCTCTCGGCTCGTTCTGAGACGTTTCATGATTCCCTTCACTCACAGCAAGGTGACTCATAAAACAGCCTAAGGGGGTCATGCCATGCCATGCCACACAGAAACCACTGCTGCTCCTTTCTCAGAAGCCTGGGAAGCACCTATTTAAAGATGTTCACACAGAAAAAGTCACTTAAAACAATGGCAGTGTCACAGGAGTAAAGCCACACGGCTCAGACCACACACAGCACTCCCTCAGCAGGCAGGCCAGACTGGCACCTGATCTACCAGCAGTTTTCCCTCCTCCAGAGTAAAACACTCAGATGAGTTCCTGATAGTGCCCACAGTCCCCAGAGCCAGGGGAGGTCAAGGAAATGATACGTTTTTCATGAGCAAGTGGAGGTGAAGATCATGGCTTATGTCAGCAAGTTCTGGTGATGTATCACATTACATAATAAGGAAAGCTCGGTGCTGGAAAGCACTTTCCTCAAGAAGTTACATAACTCTGCAAAGTGTTTAAAAAAATTATCCTTTCCAGCCCTCAGTCCCCTGAGCAGGAGCTGCTCTGATCAGATGCATTTGGATGGAGATGAGATCGCTGTAGGAAGTTGTCAGATGGGTGAAAAAAAGGCAGGTGAGGGGGGGGAAAAATAAAAAATTCAAAATCACTCCCAGCACATAAAAGCACCCCATGAGATGAGAGCCTGATGTCTGTTCTGGAGCACCAGCAGCAGCACGGGGTTCTCAGTGATGAGCTCCAAGACAGGCACACTTCTACCACCCTGAAGTTGTCACTACACTGAGGAAGAGTAGAGAGGGTAAGAAAAAACACCCAAACCATGAGGTTTTTTCTGCTTTTCCAAGGATTGTTGGCTTCCCCCAAGGCGTGAAGCCCCACTGGAGATCCTGAAGTGTCCTCGATCCCCTCGGACAGCCCCGAGCCCTGACTCCAGCACACCCCACTGAGGGATGTGTGCTCACACACACCGAGCTGCTCCTGCCCTCACCTCCACAGCCCAAGGCTCAGCTCCCAGAGCCCTGCCCCAGGAATGTGTGTGGGTCCAAGGGGGGGCACAGGGACACCCCACTGCAGAGCTCAGCTTGCAGTGCTCCCCTGGGTCCTGGCAGGCTGAGGCTGCAGCCACCAGCCACGCTGAGGCTGCACAGGACTGCACTGCTGGAGCACTTGTGCACAACCAGAACCCCATTTCATCGCAGTGCTCTGAAGGGAGTCCAGCAAATCTCCTTTCTAGGATTAAAAGCAACCTGTGCTGCTCAACAGAGAATCCAGATCCAAGTCCAACCATTCTCTTTTTTAAGCACCAAAGGCCAGGAAATTTATAAGGCACAACTGGGGAAAGCAGGAGCAGAAATTAATTTCCCTGCCTCCCTCCTTCAGTTCCCAGTGGCCTGCACATCAGGCTCTGATTAAATATTGAACCAGCACTGAGGTGTGCTCCATCTACAGCAGGACACGGTCACAGGAGCCTGGCATGGGCCTGGCAAGCTTCATGGCACAGAAATAAATATGAGCAGCAAGTCTTGACCTTTGATTCAAGAGGTCTCTCCTACCTTACGTGAGGTAGTTTTTATCACCCTTTTAGAATTCCCTTGCAATGCAAGCCAGGAGCAGCTATTGAATTACATCCACGGTCTCAGATCACTGCCTTCAAAGTTCTCCTCCCAAGCCATTTGGAAAAAAGGTCACAGGTAAGTTCTTCACTACTGATTCTCCTCCCTTCCACGCCTGGCACTTTCATCTCCAAGCACTTGACTGGCACAGGCACAAACACGGCCCACCAGGCAGGGGGAGGGTTCCATGTCAGCACTAACACTGTACTAGCACTGGTGTCACAACCTCAGCAAACCTGAAATAAAGTCAGCTTTCTCCTCTCCTGAAAGACAAAGTCATTCTCTCAACCCTTGACAACATCAAGCACTCAAGAAGTGGTGGACTCAATTAAAAGCTTAAAATAGAATCAAGCCTGAAAGCTGGATATAGATTTTTACCTTATTCAAATCGAGCTGGTTCATTTGCATTAGATCCCAGCCCTCCCCCTGCACAGCAGGGCCTCACTCTTTGGGTCTCAATCAGGGAGGTCAACACCAGGAAAGGCTGTGCTAAATGGAGAGGAAAATCCTCCAGGAAGGGTCAGACATCACCACTTCACCTTCCTGTAATTAGAGCCTGCTCACCTCTGTGGCACTGTACGCTCACCCAAGTTACGTGCATGAATTAAGATACAAGGTGATAGAGGTTTTGCCTTAAAAAAGATCAGGACAGAGTCTTTGGTTTCAGCAGTGAGTTTTACCAAGAGTTACACCGAGGGTGGAAGAATCCCCACCCAGAGGGCTGCCCAGGTCAAGCAGAAAGCCAAGCAGAGTGCACACACCACAGCAGACGTTCTTTGGAGTGCACACAGCTGCTCCAGCCATGGGGCTGCAGAGAAAGATGGAATGCAAGGAAAAGTCAAAATAGACCTGTTCTCCACAACGCAGAGCCATTAATCATAGCTCACAGTAGCAAATACAACCCCCAGGGGATATTCCTACAGCTGAGAATTCCTTCTTTACCGTCACCACAAGGACCTTCCACATAACCAGCCCAACCTGCTCACAAAGCACAGCACTGCACAACCTGGAGAAAGCCAGCCCCAAACACAGGGCACACACAGCACACACACCCTGGGGCCATGGTGCCACTGGATGCTGGCACTCGAGCCAAGAACTTAAAATAATGATACATCAGGATGCTTTGGATTTGAATAACAATGCTTAAATTTCCAGAGGAACACCTGCCTGCCTCACAAGGAAACCATTAGGGGAACAAAGGACTATCAAGCAGAAAATGTTTCTGAACCAGCTCCTGCTCTGAATTCCGTGGTGAAAGGATGCTGAAGTGGCTGTAGCAAGGTGAGCAGCCAGGATGGAGAGCAAGGATGGCTCAGGGCTCTGCAGTCGCCGTGAGCAGAATCCCCCGAGGTGTTTGTTAAAAAAAAAAAATCTTAATTCCAGTGAAATACAACTTTCTAATTTCAGAAAACCATACCAAGAGATCAACGCCACAGGTTGATGGGACCTGAACTGGAAGACAATCATTTGTCTGGAATGACTCACATGCATCCTTGACATTTTGCTGTATTTCCAGGACCATCAATAGCACACAGAAGACAACCAAACAAGGTTTTACATTCCCCACGCGCGAGCAGAGAACCATTACAGTCACAGAAAAACAAGGAAAAACAAAACGCTGCTGAAGCAAACCTCTGAAACTGAGGTAACCTGGACCAGCCAAGCAAAGAGAGGTCGTGCCCACCTCATATTAAAGTACTTATTCATTTTAAAACATCCCATTTCTTACCTGTAACCCGCCCCGAGGAGGCAGCGAGGTCTGCTCACCCAGCTCTGCTGCTCCAGCCCGCCGGGCCCCAGCGTTGCCCCTGAGCACTGAGGTCCCCGCTGGCCGTGGGCAGGGGTTCCATCAGCTCCTCCTGGGACAAACAGCTGCAGGCACTCGGGCTGATGGGCCCCCCTTGCACCTCCTTACAGAAGGTACCGCTCCACAGCTGCGTCTCATTAACCCCGTGATAATCAGCCCTGCCCTGCTAATTGAAGCACAGTCAGAACTTCAGGGACGTTCTTTGGTTACACAGGAGCTTTGTGGCCTCAACCCCTTCTTGTCCCAGGTAACCAGGTCTGTTTCCTTCTGCAGAGGGCCCAACTCTTCCCTTTATCACTGACGTTTCTACAGAAGCTTTTCTTGTTGTCCTTGGTGTCCCTGGCCAGATTTAACCCTACCAGGGCTTCAGATTTCCCAGCATAATCCCTGGCTGGGGACAGTCTCCCTGTACTTCCCCCCTAGCTCCACGTTCTGTGCCCAAAAAGAGCAATTAAAAGCTCCCAAGTCACCTGCAGTCATTGTGAGCCATGAGAAATCCAGCGAACGTGGAAAACCCTGACAAACATCAACTCCCAGCTGCATCCCAAACCCTGAAGAAGGCCAGGAGATTGCTTCCCCACCTTCCCCTGCTGCTTTCTTTGCCTTGTTACAGAATGAAGTGAATTCACACTTAGGAAATCTGAATTACTGTGGTGCAGTTAGAGATGTATTACATGCGGGTCTTTGTCTCCACTTGTGTTTGTCGGGGAAGTCTGGCTAGAAATCTTATTAACATGCAAATAATGTATATTATATTTCAATCAGTTGCTATAGAGAGCTGCTCAGCAGCAGCATTTTTCTTATCTAGCACAGCAGTGAGACTCTCTCCATCTACACAGATGCCTTGCAGCAGAATAATTTCTTTCCTGCGAATATTTTAAAATGGCACCACTTGAAAAGAAAGTTTCCCTCTGCACTTTAAGACAAAACTTAGCTCATGAGGAGTCTTCGGCTGCATTCACAGCAGCCTTTCCAGCGTCTGAGGAGGCGCAGAAGGAGCGGAGATGTTGCCATTAGAAACAGGTCGCACGCTCCAGATGCGGTTCCGTAGCTGAGCGCCGGGAGCAGCGGAGCCAGCAGAGGGAGCACGGCCCGAGCCCGGCATGGGGAGGGATGGGAGGTATGCGAGGGATGCGGAGGGATGCGAGGGATGCGNGGGATGCGAGGGATGCGAGGGAGGCGGAGGGATGGGAGGTATGCGAGGGATGCGGAGGGATGCGGAGGGATGCGAGGGATGCGGAGGGATGGGGAGGGATGCGGAGGGATGCGGCTGCCCCGGGACCACAGCTCCGCACCGCCGGGACAACAGCGGGGACAAACACCCGCGGCTCGGGGTTTCAGGTTCTGCTGTGAGCACCGCGCTGCTCTGCAGCGTTTCACCCTCTGCAAACACTGTGGCCACTCCAGACTCAGCTCTGGAGAGAGCTGGGAGTGTTCACCTGGAGAAGGCTCCAGGGAGAGCTCAGAGCCCCTTCCAGTGCCCAAATGGGCTCCAGGAGAGCTGGAGAGGGACTGGGGACAAGGGATGGAGGGACAGGACACAGGGAATGGCTTCCACTACCACAGGGCAGGGATGGATGGGATATTGGGAAGGAATTGTTCCCTGGGAGGGTGGGCAGGCCCTGGCACAGGGTGCCCAGAGCAGCTGTGGCTGCCCCTGGATCCCTGGCAGTGCCCAAGGCCAGGCTGGACACTGGGGCTGGGAGCAGCCTGGGACAGTGGGAGGTGTCCCTGCCCATGGCAGGGGTGGAATGGGATGGTTTATGGTCCCTTCCAACCCAAACCAGTCTGGGATTCATTCTCTGATTCTAACATTATTCGTTTTTCCTGCCACCAACCATACAAACAACATCATTAAACTCAAACAAGTTGGTTTAGAGCCACGAAGGCACCCAGGATTTTAAGAGGCTTGTTTGTCTCCAGTGTGCTGTTCAACACAACCATTTCTCACCTCAATGTCCGAGCAGCCCATTAAGAGAAGATCATTAACTCTGACTTGCCCAGCTGTAAAAGAGCCATCAGTCCCAGTGCTCAGCCGTGCCGAGGGCAGAGAACAGGTCAGCAGGAGGGACTGAGGAAACACCTCCTGCTCCTGCTCCTGTCCTCAGCCACAGGGCAACGACCATCAACAGCAACAATTCCTACCCACATTTCTGGTCAGCAAAACCAGCATCTCCCCCACTGTAGCACAGCAGCTACAACGGCTGAGAATTCCAGGATTTTAAGGAAATGCCAGAAGGATCTGGAGAGGAGTCCCCTAGCAAGGAAGGTGGGAAAAAAAGCAGCCCAGGGACAGGTACCCAGCAGCCAGCAGAATGCACCACCACATCCATCTCCTCAAACCACGCTGCTCTGCTGTACCACAGCCTGCTCACACTGTCTCCATTTCCAATTCAACAATTCTGCTGAGAAAAACAGTGCAATTAGGCCAGGATATGGGCAGAAGGGAATTATGACAACCTCATTCACAGGCTCGCTGAGCTAAGATGAAAGGCAGGAGCGCTGGCAGGTACAGCCTAAAAGTATCTGCAGGCTGCAAAACACCAAAAAAAAGGTTAATTAACATAATAGAGAGGGTCTGAGTCGGAATGATGGGATCAAATTAGCATAATGCAAGTGTGGGCTGCACATCAGGAATTACTTCTGACCTGCAAAATCCACTTACCTAAGCAGCTTCCCACACACCTCCTTGGTGCCTGGCACGGGATGACCTCCCTGCACCTGCACGCAGGAGCCTCGGGCAGAGCACAGCTCCAAATAACCAACTCCAGGCTCACCTGGTGCAGGCTGCCTGCTCTAGGGGCAGCTCTCCCCACACTGGGGGCTGTAACCCCTCCTGAGCCATCAGCTCCAGGGAAATTCAGTGCTCTGTGGGTCTGCACCACACAGGGGCCACCAAACTGAGCAGTGTCAAACCGGGGCTGCTCCTCCTGCCCTTAAGGGAGCCCTGGAGGAACCCACAGACTCCTCAGCCACTGCACAAACTGTGCCCGAAGGCCATGCTCTGGCACGAGACACTGCACTCAGCACAGCACCACTGACCAGCACAAGAACAGCCACCTGCTTCTGCTGGGTCTCAAAAATAAAATAAAGCTTTTTGAGATGCTACTTGCAAGGAGGATTTAAGAATTTACTATTTCAGTGTTAATAATTTAGTCCCCCATCAGTATGCTGGAGGAAAACACCTTGAAATGCCTTGCTCTTTTTCCTTCAGAGCTTCTGTGATCCGCTCTCAAATCAGCTCTTCCTAAAGATACTTCTTTGGGCGTGCTCTATTTTGCTTCGGGTTTTCAAAAAAGCTGCAACTTATTTTTGTGCCAGAAGACGCCCTCCCTAAGGCCTGAGGGAGCCTTGTCCTCCTAAGCAAACAGCCAGGGCGAGAAGGCTGCAGGGTTCAGAAACGTGCATGTCTGTGCTTCCCCTTCTCCCAAAGGTTTGTCACAGAGTGGGCACAGCTCAGCATCCCTCACTCCACGGGAAGCTCAGTTCTTCAGAAGCAACGCTGACTTTTAGGGTTGAGCCCAAAGCCATTGCCTGAGGCACCATCCCAAACTTGCCAACCTCTGAGAGGCCAAGGACAGACAGAGCTGCTGCAGGGAGAGCCTCCTTCCACAGGGGCCATCCAGCTCCTCTGGCTGCTGTGGTTTCTGACAACAACCAGCAAAGACTGGCAGTACAGAGCAGGTAAGGGCTGCCCTTGCCCACCCTGGATGGGAAGGGGATTTAGCAGAGCCCTGCTGTGAACTCTACATGTGTGTGCACAGAGCAGCAGATCCAGGCTGGCTCGGAGTGAGGCGTTGGGGCAGAGGGAAGGGGATGTTCATTCACACACCTGGCTCACAGTAATCACAGCAGCTCTCCTTGGCTCACCCAGGTCCCAGATCCATGCACATTGCCAGATCTCTTCCAAAAACACATCTCTGGAAGTGCTTTTCAGTTTCCTCGACAGTGAATTCCTAAGGAAGGCCATCAAAGCACCAAGGAGCACGAAAATGTACTTTGTTCTTAAAGTTCAGAGCACCACTCCAAAGTTGGGAAGCTCAAAAGCTGTGTTGAGTGTCAGCACAATAAAAGGCTTCATCAGAGGAGGATTCCAGATCCAGCGAGCCCTGGTAATTCCTTAGGACTGCCCTGCTCTGAAGGGGACATGTTTACTTCATTTACTTCATTTCTGAAACCATCTTTAAAGCTATTGTGTTACAGGATGGGTTACTTTCTGCTACGCTGGTTTTCCTCTCCCAAAACAACACTGATTTCTGCTGTCCTCTTTCTGCACCATGTTTTCCCTCCCCCCTCAACTTCCCAGGAACTTTATTGATACCAGCACTGTGCTCTGTCATCACTGTGCTCCTGGCACCCCCCCTCCCTGCCTTGTTTTATTGATTATACAGTACACATCAGTTTTCAAATGAATTTGTCTTTACGTGTTATCATTTAGCTTAACATTTAGCAGATATTAAGTACAAGAATTTGCCAATATTCCAGAGATCCAAAATAATTTAGCTGAGTTTAGTTAGCAAGTTCACGTCTTCTTACACATCCTCACACTATTGATTTCCTGCAGCCTGCCAGAACCACAAATGCCTGTTCTAAGGGATGCTCACCCCTGTGCTGCTGTCCAAATCACACTAATGACCCCAAAATGAGGGCTTCAAAAGCAAAAGCACTCCCTTCAGTGTGAAACCCTCACTCTCAGGGCTCAGCAGCCACACCATTCCAGTTATGCATTGAAACTGAAGGGAAACAGGGTTCTTTTAAGTTATTTGAAGACAGAAGTTTCTGCCTGAGGCTGGAATGACACCATCCCTACCTGCTACAGGGCTGGCAGAACACACAGCACCCTGTAGGAACAAGCTGTTCATCCTGGACACAACCTGTGCTTTCCACATGGATGTATTCCTCGGGAGCTGGGCCAGATAAACAAGCAGAGGTGCAGCTCCTGCTAAGAACTGCACTGGCACTGCAGACTTGCAGCCACAGATCACACTTCCCCACGCAGCCGGTGGAGAAACAGGGCCCAACAGCAGCACTTCAGCTCCGTCCTTGCTGCCAAGCAGGCAGAGAAAGCAGGAGCTTGCCCAAGCACGAGCCTACTTTAGCAGATGCTGGGTACCTCCACTTCAGCACAGCAAACAAAAATAAGCTGCTGCTCAAGTGCGGCGCAGGCAGGGAAATGGGATTTACGTCATTTAAACAGTCTGTCTTAGCAAAGGATATCTCTGGAGGGAGGAAAAAGCCCTGCTGGACTCTACCCTAATGCAATCTTTGGCTTCTGCTGAGGCTGTGTGCAGGGCAGCTCCCAGCGCCGGCAGCGACAGGCAAAGTCACAAGCTCGGCTTATGTAGGGCACAGCGCAGCCTTCACATGTGACTGTCACCAGAGCAACAACTTCAGCGACTCCACTGCTCCCAGCACACCTCGCCCAGACCCAGAGCGTCTCCCAAACACACCGAGGGTGTCTTACAGCACCAAACCGGGGCTGCCTTGGCCCAGAGACCAAAACCAGCCCTAGATTCATTTAAAAATAAATCAGCCAGGCCAGGTGCAGAATTCAGACCGAGCTGCGAATAACAGCCCCTTCAGATTGTTCTCAACCCTTCAGATTGTTCTGTCTCAGCAGACAACTCTCCTCTCCCTCCTCCTCAGCCTCTCACCAGGCACTTTCTCGGTGGAGAGGCAGCACAGTTTTTAACTTGATTAGGATCAGCACAAACATCCCTCCCTAAGCTGGGAGGGGACAGTGCTGAGTTCTCAGACACACGAAACTATCCTCAGATAGATTTGAGAAAACTCAGTACATTTGGTTTTACACCAAAAAAAAAGTGCATTATCGAATTACACCGAGAATGCGCTCAAGAAGCTCTTGCTGCTTCTACAACGTTAAATGAAAGGGATTCACAGCCTCTCACAACTCAAACACCTTAATGAGTTAAACACCTACTGTTATCTTAATGAGTTAAACACCTATTGTTATCTTCCTTATGCTGATTCATCACATCTAACAAAGCCTTGCAATCAACTATTCTCAATTCCACCTTTACATTTTAACGTTGATTTGCTCTCAGCCAGTTATTTTAGTGGGACGGCCCCCAAACCTTTTTTGGTCTGTCCTTGCAGGATAAGGAGCACACCCGCACATGATCACCCAGCCTTCTGCTCCTCCCTCCCTTCTTCCATCAGCAACTGGCACAAAAGAAACTTTCTTTTTGCTCTGGGATTTTCTGGAAGTGCATAAACCAGATTATTATTATATATATTTATATACATGTATTACTGGACTGGGTTTTTTTTCCTTCCAGAAGTCTATCTCAAGGTTCATTAACAGTCCCCCTCCTTACAAGCTACAGAATTTCTACAATTACACGAGCTTTTCCAAATTATTTAAGCAGTCATCATCTTCTTTCCATTGTAAGAACTGAAAACTTTTAGGACTTGTGAGGATTTTGTTGTTTGTTGGTTGGTTTGGGGTTTTTTTTACTATATTTTATTAAGTATAAGACCTAACCATAACCATACTGTCTTGTGTAGCATTTCCATACTTTTATAGAAGGTAACCACACCTGGCAATATGGAACCCCTGCCAGGGAGCCACAGCCATTCACACAGGTGGAACTGCTGCAGGACTGCAGCCTAAGCAGTTCACAAAAACTGTTCAACTCAAGGTACGAGAGAACTTCCAAAAGCACTGATTCCTCAATGTATTTATCTAAGAGAAGCCTGGTTTCCTTTAAAAAGGATTCCATTCTTTGTAGCTTTGGAGTCCTGAAGGGTCAGGAGGGGCAGTGGTCACTGATGGTGGCAGGGCACGAAGCTGCCTCTGGAGAGAGGAGGATGGGGAGGTTGTGCACTGGGGCAGGAGGGAGCAAGGTGGACACACCACTTCTCCCCCAAAACGAGAGATCCCCATTTCAGCATCACTGGCACCTGACACAGAACTTCAGCAAGCAAGGGATCCCCATTCCCCACCCAAACACACCCAAGGTGAATGGGACATTGAGGTCTGAGGAAACTGAGGCTGAGCTTCTGAAAGGGAAGCTACAGACCCCTGGAACCTGCAGGCTGGGCTGTCAGGAAGCTGAGGGAACCGTGGGACTGGGAGAAATCTTTCAAACAAAGGTATAATTCTCTATTTTCCAAGCTGGAGACTTCCTCCATCTTTTGCATCCAGCCAGAGAACAAACTGCTGCCACCGGTGGCTCCTGTCCCTGCTCCTGGCCAGCGTGGGACCTCAGCAGCCACTGTCCCAGCCGCTGAGCCAGGCCCAGGGGGTGATCCACCCACCACCCAGCCAGGCAGGGCCACCCGGAGAGGAGAAGGGGCTCCCTCCCGAGGGAGGGCAGTTCTGGGGGGGGAGAGGGGACAAGAGCATTGCTCAGATGAAGGTGGCCCTGTAGCTGTGGCTCCCCAGGCACACACGTGGGCCAAGGGCCCGGCCAGATGCACAGGGCTGGCTCCCAGCTTCCCCACTAAGCCCCCGGGCTCTGCCTCAAAGCAATACAACTCTGCCATAAATATCCCAGATTATTTCTGATCCCAGCATCAAATCCACTTAAGAGACTTAAAAGCCTCCGAGTCCCCAGAGCTGCCTGCCCAAGGAGGGCTCTGCAAATGAGTCTTGGGCTGCAGAGGAGAAATATTATCAAACAAGGCAAGCCATTTGTACAATTTTTGGTAATGTCATTTGCAAGAGACAAATGGGACAAGATAGCTGAGTTGACATCTTGTTCTACAAGCACAGCCACAAAAATCCTCGGGTACTGGACATGGATACACAGGATAGGATTCGTGTAAATACTCCATGTTTTCTGGAAACAGCTCTTTCTCCTTAAGAGATTGATTGATTGATAAATGACGGCATGCTCTCCAGTTTATTAAGGAGCTATTCACTTTCAGAGAGACATCTCTGTTTATAAAAAAGCCTAAAGTGATTACCCCAGCGTCACAGAAAAAAAGCTTTGTTAACACTGACAGCAAGAAGGGCGCTGGGGAGGCAGAGCCCCTCCTCCCTTCCCACTCTGCTCCCCTGGCCAGGGGCAAGGCTTGGAAACGGGAGCAGGCAAAGAGGACACTGAGGGACCGGCGACCCTTCTGACGCCTCCACAGCGGCAGCACGCTGAGAAAACGCTGCTTCGGAGCACCAGCACCCCCGACTCCGAGCACAGCAGCAGCGCTTCTCACCCTGCCGGCGGGAGCTCCCGGCATCCGGGGCAGCTCCCCGGGATATCCCTGCCCGACACCGCTCTCCGGAGGGAGATGCGGCTGAGCCCAGCGGGGGCTGCCCGAGCCGCTGCCCGGGGCCCGGCAGGGCCGGACGGGGCCGGCGGAGCCTCCCGCAGCGGGACGGGCATCCCGGGCATCCCGCGGCCGGAGCACGGTCCGGGGCTCGCCCTCCCTCCCGGGTGTCCCTCGGCTGCCCGGAGCAGGCGATCCCGTATCCCGCATCCCGGGGCTGACGGCGGCCGGGAGCCACCGCGTCTGTATTTATAAACCTAAGGAATTCGAGCGCAGCGGATCACAAACAGCCCATTGTGCTGTGTCAAGCAGCGAAGTGGGCTCGTAATCCCATGCATGCTTTTCCCACTCCGCTCCGGGAAAGCCAAGCCTTAAACACTTTTCCAGAAGTAAAAACACGCCGGGAAAGCGCCGACCTCAGTTCTTGCTATTCCCGAATCCCTACCGCTTCGGAACCGCGCAACTAAGCGGCTTTCCCAGCGCTGGAGAGACGCAGACGATTAGTTACAGCTTAGTGAGGCTGGAATAGATGCGGCGGCCGGGAGCGAAGGCGGCCCGAATGGGGCGAGCTGGCTTTGGCCCGGGCCAGCCCGCCGGTGGCGAGCGGCCAATGTTTACTGACCCCTGGCCGGGTCACTTTCGATAGCGGCCGGAGCCAAGGGCCGCTCCTCGGCAGCGCCGCGGGGCATCTCCCGGGGGGCGAGCGGCTCCCCGCGCTGGGTACCCCCGGTCGCCACGGCGCTCGGAGCGGCAGCGAACACGCTACGGGGAGAAAGGCAGGGCTCGCCCCGCTGCTCCCAGCGCCCCGGTAGCGCGGCTCTGCCCAGGGCATCCCCCGAGCGCCGCGGGCGGCGGGGCCCGGGGCAGCGGTGGCCGCGGCGGGCGGGGCAGCCGGGGAGCCCCGGCCGTGTCGCCGCGCCTCGAAACCCCCCGGGACCCCGGGGAGGGAACGAGCGAGACGCGGGCACCCGCACGGGGTGGGGGACGGAGGCTGGGGCCACCCCTCCGCACCTCATCGCTGTCCCCCGAGCCGCCCGGGGCTCGCCCCGGGGCACACCCCGCAGGGAGTCCCGCTGCTCCCAGCGCGGCTACGCGGGGCGGCTTGGGGCACCCGAAGGAAGGAGGGGAAAGGGAAGGGAAACCCCGCTAGGGAAACCCCCTCCGCGAAAAAGGGGCAAAGAAAGGCGGGCAGCGCTTACTTCTCGTGCCTGGCGTTCTCCTGGATGGCGCTCAGCACCCCCGGGGGCGCGGGGGGGACGCCCTGCTGGAGCCGGCATGTGGCCAGGTGCCGGTGATGCTCGTCCTGCAGGCAGGCATTTTCGTGGTACAACTTGGCCACTTGCTGCTCCAGCTCGTCTATCCTCCGCTTCTGCTTCTCCAGCAGCTCCTGCTGCGTCTCGATAATCTTGTTCAGCTCCTTCAGGTACTCGGCCGCCTTGCTGGGGTTCTCGGCGGGGCTCTCCATGGCCGCCCCGCACCTCCGCGGCGCGGGGGGGGCAGGCGCCAGCCAGCGCGCTCCGCTGGCAACTTAAGCGAGAGGGGAGGAATAAATAACCCGGCGGAAAGCGGCGCCCCGCGGCCCCGCGCGTCCCCTCCTAGAGCCGCGGCTGCCCGGGCGGGCGGCGGCCCCGCGCCGCCATTGCT